>OX104063.1:234386657-234471187 GCA_944474145.2 Dicrocoelium dendriticum
TCAAACACGGCCATACAGACGAAGCCTTTTCTGACGGCACAGATGTCCTAAATTAAGAAGACAATTTTACTTTTGAAATAAGTGGACGGATTACAATGATTTTGCGTACATTTTTGTTGATGTAGATGGTGCGTTTAGTAAACCAATCACTCCATAGTAGCCGAAACAACATAGCAAAACAACAGTTCATGTGGCATTATTTTTACATGGGAATTAATCCATTTTTAATCTTTGATTGTGGATTAAAATAGCTGTCAACCTATTATACCATATGCATTATGAAATTTTCTAGTGTATTTCACTGACAAAGTCCGTGCATTAAATAGAAGATTTCACTCGCGAAAGGCAAACATGTCATATTCTTTTACAAAATACCCTTCTATTATTTACGTTGCATGTGTTTTCATAACGTTCTGAGAAGCTAATCGCTTATCCGCTTTAATGCTAACAATGTGTATTTAGGCGAACAAGTGGTCCGTGAATTCAGCTGAGTAATGCAGTATGCGCCGCTCACATGGTCAGCCTCAATGGGTCATCCACAATCCTCGTGTGCAGCCTAAGATCTACTATATTCACGCTCCTCGACATCGTTGTTATCGGTCGACAGCATCTACTACTCTGTCCAAAAGCAGCTTACTGTGACTCTAAGCGTGCAGCGGTAACGTGCAACGCAAAATTAAGAAAATAGTTGACAGCTAGCCGATTTCATGCGACATTAATTAAATCCCTTATTTGCGTGCATAGCCTACGGAATGAAAGAAATAACAGTCGCCCAACAACATCTGTCTTCTGATTTTATATTGCGAATTCATGTTCCTACTGCAAAATGTATTCAATAATAAAACTCAGCTCACATTCCATGCAAACTTATGCATCTTAATGGACGGATCCCTTGGTTTTACTTACGTAGCGGTAGCAATGTAATGAGCGCAATGTTCGCGAAGGATGTCTAAATGAAGAGAAAAAGCAATTACTACGAATTAACAACGGAGTAAGAATATTGAACAAACTGATGTTCCGTAGCGAAAGTAAAAATATACCACTCAATTTCGTGGGGTTAAGTGGAAGCACAGTTCGGTCACAATTATATACATTAAGAATACACGAATACAAAAAGAACGCTTTCTTTCTAAAACTTCGTTAATTTGGCTTAATGCTTGAGTTTTGCTTTCGCATACGTATGAAAAAACTGTAATTGTAAAGGTATACCATCCAAACATGGTGTTTAACAACTTAAGTAGGATTTACTACCTAGGTTGTAATTTACCCCGACACTACCCCGGTGGCCGAGCTACAAAAAGCAACTGGAATTATCACTAATACTGCACGGAAAACCAATGCGGTTCATCGTGTTTGATGCAACTGATTGGTTTCAGACTATGGAAAACGGTGAATACACTTGAATCTACTATATAGGCAGGCATTCTTTCCCTAGGAAGAAAGACTATGTGGTTTGCGAGCAGGTAAAGTGTTCCACTGGACTATACAATCTCAAAATCTGTCGCAGCCGTTTCCAAGAACCATCGGTCGCATCACAGACCGGATATGTTTTCAATGTTTGTAGCTAATGTTAGAGGTCGGGCACAATGACTTAATAGAAATGTTGCATGAAAACTTTGCCATTTGGCTCATTAATTAGAGTTAAATAAACGCGTAGAACGCATATTGATATGTCTCGTTTATCAAAATTATTTGAAGAAAAAATGCTCGCCCTCTCTTTAACCCATTTTTACATTTTAGCGATAAAATACTTACATAAATCCTTGGTTTAATTTTGATTATTACAATGGCGTTGAGCGCACGGTATAGCAACAATGCTAATAAAGGCAAACACAAATTTTTGTAAAAGATCTGCCTTACCTTTAAAAGTATTGCTAATCGGTTTACATGATTTCTAGCCGTTCATGTACGTCATTTTTGGAAGTTTTCGCCAATTTCGCTGAGAATAGCTAGGAAATATGTTTAATTGTATGCCTTCACCGCCATATTTTCATGCCGGAGAAGATTATTTATTACTATGATCAGTATTGATGCAATTTCAGCAACCATCTGCATGAAAATGAAGTGCTAATGACAATCGCCGAATTTGTATGGTATTAATATCCGTAAAGCAAAACTAACGATGTTGACCAAGTTAGCAACTGACGACAAAATGCCAGAGGTGCCTAAATTCCATGTAAACGTACCAGTCAACAATAATGCAACGTTATTTAAGTGTGATAAACAAATTTTTCCCACACCAACCTTTAACAGTGTCTGTCTTTTCTTGGCGATTGACAGCAGATTCAATATAACAAAACATTACAGAGTGCTGCATAATACTCGTACAATACTCGAGATGTTTTGTAACGTGAAAATTCCCAATTGGGTTTTGAGATCAAAATAAAGTTTGACGAACCATTCGTACTAAAGTTGTAGCTACAAACCATTGCTACCATACTTAGAGTTAAACCAGCGAAAATGACATAGTTAGTTTAAGGTACTTGGAACACATGAAAGCAAGTGTCGGGGAAAAGTAAACACACCAAATCTTTGGAGGCTGAAGAAGCTAAGGAAGATGGCTTTTTTCCTTAATTTTTTAACTGCAAACAGTAATAAACTGTACGACGCTGCTTACAACATAGTAACCTTGGAAGACCAAACTGTAGCTGTAAGCACTAAACAACGGAACAACACTCCTGCCTGACATTAATCACATTTTGTCCAATTGCACCAATCGAAAGATTGGCCCCAACGTTGGCGTCATCCACAGTTCATGGTATAAACAGCTGGCATGAATGTATGAAATAATGTGTTTTATGGTGGAATACGTCAAAATAACATATAATACAAATTTAAGAGGCAATGTTATAAAGCGTTTTTATTGTACCACAATAAAGCAGAGTGGAGTGCAACATTTCCCAATGAGTTCCATAAACGTTTGTCACAGAAAATGTCAGTTTCGAAATTGAGAATACGTTATTTTACATACTTAAAACGCGACAATACCCTAGCTGCTTTAAATGATTTCATGTTCTTATGTGTATGACGTTTCCATTCTACCTGAGTAAAAGATCGAATTTTAACCAGTGCTCATACTGTTCAAGCTGCGATTGTTGATCTTTCTTTGACAGATAAGGCTTCTAGTTGACCTTAATAAATGTCGTTTAATCAAATCTGTCACAATCATTCCGATTTCCACTGAGTGCGTTTTATCTTCATCTTACTAATTTTGGATACCGTTGTATGCTTAACTGTGATAATATTGTGCATATATAGCATTTAAATGCAGTGACTACCCGACGGACATCCGAAGGTTTATAAACTGAGCAACAGGTGAATGCCATCTTGGATATTTTACAGACTATTTGCTATCATGCCCAAGTTAACAAAATGAAGGTCTGAGAAATGGACTGTATGAAAACTAATGTGAGTGATATGGAGTTATGTTGGAGAACCAGTTAGCAAAAGTCCGGCTAAATATTCAGACATAATGTTGCAAACGCAATTCTCCATAGATGTTATGACTCATTTCATTATGAGGCAGAATTTAAACCTTTAATTGGATCAGGCTTTTGTTGTTTCTCAATCATACAGATTAACCAGCTATACCAACAGACGCAATAGAGGGCAAACCGACTATACATCATCCCACTGTCACATAGTAACCTACAGCATTGCAGTCAAAATGTGACTTTCAAGTCTAGTTCCCATCAAATTTTACGGATCTGACTTCTTTGCACCACGTTGTGGTCTACCAGGCGTGTAACCTTTAGTGAAACTATGTTAGTCTACAAGGAAATTTATGTGAAATATTGTAAAAATTCCATTTTGAGACACAGATGTTCTCTTGTGGTAACAGATCTAGCTATACGTTGAACTTTTTAATCAGAATCAATTAAATACAAATACTGTAGTACGGTGACCTCATACTTTCAGATTTGTGCATTTAGTGAGCAGCCTTACAAAGTACAAAAAGATACAACCAGGAAACGCTCATGTAAACTCAGTCATTATATGCGGACGCGCACTTCACAGTACCCTCCTGTACCACATTAGAACTGTGCCAACGCATCGGATAAAATGTAGAGATAAACCAAATAACATGATACCTGTCACAAAGTGCAAACGAGTAGGCGTCCGGTGGTAAAATGAAGTTGTGACAGTGATTAGTATAAGGCAAAGTCGTTTTCAAATATATTCCCGGTTATTCAATTGTTCTAGAAAATACTTGGTGATTTGCCACATTTTCAAGTTGCATGTATTAATTCCTTTGTAAAGCTGGGGTTTTAACATGAGCTTCAAAATAATTCATTTATACCTTGACGTGTGTCGATTTCGAGTTAGTGAATTAATAACAAAGTATTAGAGTGTTATATTCACGTTCCAGGTTCCAAGTACGCATTTGCTTTCCCTACCCGCTTAGTAAAGATTTATTACAAACCTGGTTGCAGTGTGCACTGTCTCGCTTGGGCAACACCAAGCATTTGTATGCTTCAGGTACTTTCCGGGTGGGAAAAAGCAACATGTGGATTTGATCAACTCCGATGGAAGGTTTTGGACAAAGGACATTTGAAGCTGCATTGTTCGGACACTGAAAGCAGACTAAGTAGCATCATAACATGATAATGAAGAGGGTATCTATGCGTATCCGCAGAAATTTTATGCCGATGAAGTGGAAATTTCCAAATTTGACAACTATGTACATAATTGATGGGTAGAGCAGTGGAGTGTAAAACAGATGAACTTGACTTGTGCTGCCTGTATAGCATATATTAAGTAAAGGACGTCCTCTAAAATGGGAGAAATATCCACCAAAGTTTGTTTAGAAAAAACACATAAGGTAACACCATGACTTTTAAGGAAGTTATTTCCTCACACAATCCTACGTATTCGCGAATAAGGCCGTTGTGCTACAGCAAATGCCACCATGCGTTTATGTATCTTCACTGAAACTCCGATGCTTGTGTATCGAAAGCGAAATTTAGCCCAGAAGAGATACATTAGCCGACATTTAAGAAACCCATCTGAAATGATGTAACAATGGCTTCATTTGACTCCAAAGAAATCAATAACTAAAAAGGTACCCTTTATGATTCATTAAACTAAAGGTAGAGGTTAAGGCTGACCAATATACGTCCCAGTCTTATTGTTTTATGCAGAATATTCGTGACAGAATTCGCTGCACTACTTCCATTTGAGGGTCGATCAAGACTGTCATTAAAGGTCGAAAAATAAAAAATTGACCGGGT
Organism: Dicrocoelium dendriticum; assembly: GCA_944474145.2. NCBI lineage: Eukaryota > Metazoa > Platyhelminthes > Trematoda > Plagiorchiida > Dicrocoeliidae > Dicrocoelium > Dicrocoelium dendriticum. Next base: position 234,391,889 of record OX104063.1, read on the forward strand.
TCAAAATGTGGAATACCTATATAATGGGTCCGTACATGGTTCAGTCTACAATGAACAAAGCGAACCACGTATTATTAAAAAATATATAGCGCAAGTGTATAGGCTTGACCATGGTAAAATATACACAAATGATTGGTAAACATGTTACAATTTTTACCAATAACATATTGTACATATATGGGCATATATGCATGAGAAGCATAATACTTGCTTAGCTGCGAACTGGCAAGTGCGCGAGAGCCGATGGGATAGCGATAAAAGTGTTTCACGCGGCGAACCAGCATTGATGTATGCGCTGCAGCCCTCGTAGCAACGCGTAAGTTCTAACCAGGAGGACTGGCTAAATTGAAGGATGCTATTTTTGCTACCAATGTAGAAGGTAATAGAGCAAGCGATGTGCCGCAAAGGGTAGAGGCTTCGGTTACTATTCTAATGGTCGCGGGTTCGGAGCCTGCTATCGCCGTATGATGAGACCAAATCAGATCGAAACGCGTTGTTGTTGTTGTATAGTGATTTCGAGCGGGCAACACCCAAAGTTCATCTGCTACGGCTACGGTCTCAATGATGGTAGTAGCCAATGTTCTCTTCAATGTGAATCGCGGCCTACATTGCGATGGCGCGTCGTGGTCAAATGCAACAACGTGTACCCCAAATTGATCAAACATACAGTAATTAACCGTTGTGCCAAACGCTGCTGTCAACAGTCGTTAGCCAAAGGGGTAGTGTTTTCGGCTACTGTTCCAATGTTCCCGTATACAATGCCTACTATATTTTGCTGAGGAGATGAAATCAGATAGAGACGCGGCGCGGTTGTTTAGTGTTTTCGGTCTGACTGCGCCCAATTTCCACCATATTCGACTATGGTCCCAGTTATCGCAGTAACCAAGGTTCTCTTCAATGTGAATCGCGGCCTACATTGAGATGGCGCGTCGCAATCATATCCCCCAACTTGTACTTCAATGTGCCCACCAATTGAGACAACAATTTGTTCAGTTTCTTAAGGTAGGTGTTTCCACGAATCCTGTTTATCCCTCTCGTCACTCAAGACATTGTACAAAAGTAACGGAAGGTTAATGCTGTTTACGTTCTTGACTCTGCACCTTACATACGGTATTTTTGACTCCTCAACTGCGGAAGAAATGCCGGAGCCACACCAGTCACTGTACTCATTGTTTGTAAAGTTCCCCAATGAATTTAACAATGTGAAATGCGAGACGCTGTGTCTGTTGTTGGCTAAGTTTAAATAGCCGAGTAAGATGTAAGTCTAATTGAACATCTTCACAATGGTATGCGTGTGTAGGTGTAGCGGTGGGGACAAATCTCGGATGAATTGATGTCGACTGAGGTATAAAATAACGCCCAGTCCTAAACCAAGCCTTATTAAATGGTTACCTAACTGCTCTGTGATTAATTACTTACGATATTGTAGTTTTGGCATTAGTCTCGAGCGCCGTATTACTGGTGGTTTTCTTAACCTGAATACTCGAAACAAGCATCTGAAGTTTGTCGTTTGCCGATGAATACGCCTTGGTTCCACAAAGCAAGGAGAAATTTCAGCCAAAGATAAAGGCTATTATTGGGCGGCGGTCAATTTCGAACTCTTCTTTAAAATACAAATAATGGTTCGAATTTTTCAGTTATCAACAGTATTGTGATCTTTGAGCTTGCCGGAAATCCTAATCATTATTCACGTTTTGGAAAACATGTTAAATTTCGTCTGCTTTGGAAGCATACTCTCTGCCCAAGTACAGGCGACGATCGAGCGTCCCAGCCGCGTATTGAGGGCGTATGCTGTATTTAAAAGCTTTGAAAGCGGGTTTTGAATAATTGACATCTAACCGTTAGACAGCTCCAATGGTGTACCGGTCGATAGTGCTGTTAGTTCTCCTGTATGGCCGTAAAAATGGACTCTGTACCGGAATGGTTTACGTACTTTGTATCGTTTCCATCAACGGTGTTTGAGTCAGGTTTGGCGCATCAGTTTGTGTGACGGAATTGTAGACACGGAAGTGGATGGCCGAATTGGCATGTTTCCAGTGGTCTGCATACTTTTTCTAAGGCAGTTGCAGTGGATCGGATGTGTCTGGCATATTGATTCGACGAGGATTCGGAAACAACCGCAATGAAGAAAACTAAATGCAGGAAAGCAGCACTTGGGTAAACCGAATCTTCGTTAATTGTACATGCTCTAGGTCAATTGATCAGGAACTAATTGTGATCTTCGGTGCTTGGAATCGAAAGCCGTTTGTGGGTGCTATGGTGCAGAATGTTAAGAATCCGGTGTCTAAAGTGCACGAACCAGGATTTGCTTAAGCGGAGCAACGTCGATTACGTAAGCGACAGGCGCAGGTGATAATGTGTCTCATACGAGCTCCTCTGGCAGACCACCAGCAACGAGGACCATATTTCAACAAGGCGAAAAGTGAGCTAAATAATAATGTTTAATGCGGTTCTTGAAAGTAAGCTTCCTCTAAATTATATCACGAACTTAGCCCAACCATGTGGTCGATGTTGCACTTGTGTTGCGTCACCGCTGCAGCTTGTATTAATGTGTGACTGCGTGCGTGTTTCTCCTGTATAATAAGTCCTTGTTGATTCTCTTTCATAATTTGGCTGCGCCTGACGTGGATGTTCACAAGGTGTCTACCTGCAGAAAACCACCAGTTCTATGATAATGGCTCCAGGAGGTAATTATCGTTCCTGGGTTGACAATATGCTTGGTCCTCTCAACAAGGTTGTGCAAAATTGTGTCTTCATCCACTGTGAAACGTATTGCCGCCCATCCGCCGCGTATTGTAACTCAAGTACGCGTGCTTTCTCTATAAGAGCAGAAAGGTGCTGTACATGCTGTAGCTGTGTGGGCTTCCTGCGTGAATGTAACGCTTCAAATCCGCATGCCACCCGGTCTTATTCCATGGGATTAACACTGGATGTGGTTTAGATGGACGAAGCAGTGGGTGGTGAAACGCATCCCACCCACTGTCCATCAATAGACGCAGGCTTCCTGTTAAGGCCACATTAGCAGACGAATCCGGAAACGGAAGCACCAACAATGTAATGGTGTTACTTGCTTTTTGATGTGTTGCTACATTTGACAATGTCTTTTATCGGATCGTCAGCTTGAGAACAGATTTAATGAAATCTTCGAGGAGATGAATGACGTTCGTGGAGAGGATAGCGCCATTTGTGCAAACAAAGAGCATTAAGTATTAGGAAATGGAGTGTCGCCTGCCTCAAAATGCGCACTTTATCTCGTATTTCTACCTTTTGACATATTCTCAGGTAGATATATCAGGCGTCGAACATAGGACCATTGGTATTATTGTTAGGAACTCTGCCCCCTTTATCTACCTCGTGGTAAAAGTAAACACCTGGAACAACTTTTAATGACCTATTAGTGTGTCATTTTTATGTATACGTTATATGACTGAGGTGTGACGAGCAATTTTACTATAGACATGGATTCCCAATGAAATGAACTTTTGCGAATTCGATCACTAGTACAGTGGTTGATAACTCAGAACTAAAGGGTAACTTTTCCAACTAAATTCCAATGTCCGGAGTTCGAAGCTCGCTGTCTCTACCTGAAGAGATCAAACATTGTCGAAAAGCTTCAAGGTGTACAGCGTTTCCCAGTAAACAATACCAAATTTCCTCCTGCTTTATCAGCTACCGCGAACCAAGGTCAGCCTTGCGAATGTGGTTCCGAACCCAATCACACAATGTGCACATTATATGACCCACAAATAAAGCAGTGGTGACTTTATTTATTGCGTTCCACAGCCACCACTTTGCAGTGTTATTAAACTTGTCTTCGTTGCATTCTATGTGCAATGCTTGCCAGAAGAAATCTCACAACTTCCTTGAATAATGCAGCTGAGACAATCGCTGAAATGGGATAGATCGGAGCACCCCACCCGGCACCACTTGAAGGCTGACGATCGAGACAATAATTTAATTAAATACTCACTAATTTTCAAAACGCATGTCCGGTCACTTTTCGGACAAGTAAACAAGCCTAAGTCACGTCGTTTCCTTGGACAACACGCGAGGATCACAACTGACGTTTTGTTGAAGGGTTTGTAATAATTGTAAAATATTATTTAAGATGAGTTAAACAGCTTGTAAGACTAGTTTATAAAAGTATTACATTCTAATTAGTTTTACACTAATTACACTACCATTGCCATAAAGTCAATGGCATCCTTATGAACGTTTGGTACTGGACACTTGCAAACCTATAAACTTGTTAATAATATCTAAGTGTCACCGTACAATTTAATGGCAAACTAAATGAATGGTTTGCTCAAATGAATTGTTTACGCTCACTTGACATTAGCAAAGATACAATACAGGGGGCATCAAGCGTATCTCAAAGTGCCGCCATTTACTTCATCTTTTTGCAGTACACTGATAATCACCCATCGTCATCGAAATCTACATTGCTCCCGTGTTTGTCGCTATATAGGGTATGAATTTTCAGAAGAGTTCCACGTAATAAGTGCATGCCAACCGAATTACTTCAAAGTTAACCAGTTTCTAGCGCCAAAATCGGCTTTAAGCAAATTATTAGTGATTGAAATGTACCTCCTCTCTTTGTGCAAGTAACTGCAGAATTCCCGATGTTTTCATCGAACATATCAATTGAGTATTTGTGCCGTACTGCACTCTAATAAATTCTTGTCACGGAGGTTACGATACATAAGTAATCGTGATTGTGACAGATACAGTTGCGTTTTCCGACTTGCCAAATTCCGTGCTTTAATCTTAGCGTTATTTGTACGAGTCTCATAAACAGAGCGGTAAATTTGTTGTTGTCCCAAAACAGATGTATATTGTTTTTGTCACGCTGTTCGTTGATTTAAGTAGGAAATAGTAATTAAATAGGTTAATCGGACACAGAACGGTTGTGTTGGATTTAAACGAACTAGTCATAACAAAAAACCACTTACTTCTTCACATGTGGAACTGTTTGCCTTCAACTAAACAAGCCATTGAAGCCAGCATTGGGACGCATTTCCGCTTAAGGGCGCAACACATAAGGAAGACGATTTTAAAGAACATTTAACCCAAATCCTCAAGCACAACCAAAGATACATGCATAGCATTATATGAATAAAGGAAAGGTTTTGAAGCCAATACGCCAATATACTTGACAGAAATAAGTTCTCACCATAAATTTTAAAATCACGGCAAGCGGACGAATACTGGTAGATACACGCATTTCATATTTTCTCTTCAGTACCATTAACAATAACCGGTATGCAACTATATACTTAACTATGGGTGTGAGTAAATAAGCATGTAACTCGTTACTTATCGATGATTCTAACCAAGGAAGCTCAAAAAATCGGGGTCAACTCACACTGCATATACCAATTCTTGTGCGACTGTGGAGACCGTTACATGGACACAACCAATCGGTCTTTGATTTTCCGAATAGAGAACATCTGCCAAGGTGGGTTCAACAAGAAATTGACAAGCATCCCTGTTCCACTAAAATTCCGTGCTTGCGCAGGCTGCCAGATTTTCAGTATGAAGTACCTACTGACTATGTGTCACCAGGTAGTGCTTGGTTCAGCGTTCACACTTGTGTTACGTTCCCCTAATCCCCGTTTCCTCCATTTCGCCGAAGCCATAGCGATAAGCCGGATGGAGCCGGTCCTGTGTGTTCAAAAGCAATTATTTGTCAGCTTAAGACTGCCGTAGACATAGGGGTATAACTTCGGTTCTTCATTTTTCACCTTATGTTTATTTGGTCATACCTACTGTGAAGTATATAATTGCATACCAGTTATTGTTAATGGCACTGAAGAGAAAATATGAAATGCGCGTATCTACCAGCATTCGTCCTCTTACCTTGATTACTAAGATTATTGTTTCGTTAATCTTTATACTAAGCACTAGGTATCCGGATGAGAACACCGTTAAAATCATGTGCGCTATTTCTCATCCGTGATGAATCAGATGTTACTAAATGTGTGAACAAGTCAAGCGACACACATTGCTTACACACTATGAACCAGAATACTTTATAATGACAGTAATTATACAGCACTGTATCTACCTGCCACATAAGTTGAACGCCTACCGGGGAAAGGAATACTACGGATGGCCATTTCACAAAGGGAACAATATGGTCCCCATAACTCAACATTTAGGTAGTTTATTTAGTTATTGACAGAGGAGTGAAGCAACTGAAATGGCTTCTGACCAACGTTTTTGTAAATAATCCTGACGATGACAACATTCTCTTCACCAATGTTTGTTTATACATTTGTTGCCTTGCACCAATATATATATCGTACAAGATTTTCATTCCACTAGACTTTCCAATTCACTGTTTTAGCTTAAACAATTCTTTCAGGTCCTCGAACTGCGACTAGTTCCTAAAATGTAAGTATTCATCTTCAATCACCAAAAATATATCTTTGTCATTGCGTTACAAATTTTAATAGTAACTAACAGAGACACATACTCGGTTCTCTGTAGTTTATCATAAAGCAAATCATCCGACAGCGTTTGAAACCACAAATCTGTGAATAAATTAGCGTTTTATTTTAAGATACTACCAGTGTCGACATTATTTGATAGATGCAAGCAGTGTTTCAATTAGTGCAAGCAAAATGCAAATTTTACAAACGGCTGGATTTTGCGTGTATGATATGTTGGATACATACATAGTCAATTTAAAGGAGTACGTAAATTTCGTTGCCAAATCGTCCATCCAGTGACGCGCTATTTTCGTGTTTGCTGTCTTGAAATCCTACATTAACCTTGTTCAAAATAATGCATACCTTTATATATACAATCTCCCCTAATGGACTGGGACTTCTACCAGCACTTTACTTTTGGATTACTAAAGTCCAAAGCGCTAAATAACAATTATTGGTAGCGTATAACTGAAAAACCAAAAATAAATATAGCTTGGGCTGCATATGTAAATTCACTTAAAGGACGTGAGACAATTGATCGTGCTATAAGTTAAGACAAGTATAGCAATTTTGGCAATAAGCACTATATACCTGAACTGTTTGTGATACACTGCGCTCAACTATTTGCTTTTGTGCATGTGATTTATATGTATATCGCTAAATTTGAACGACATACTTTTAATAGGGTGAGATTGTAACTCTTTATTGGTGCACATGAATCTACTTGACGATGTTTTATACTGAACAAGTTGTATGCAATACTAAATAAAAGCTTGGTAAACTTGTGATGGATTAACACGTTCAATGTTTATCCTATAAATGCTTTGACATTAGTCTAAGCTGCTTAAATGGATCTCTTCTAAACTTGCCTCTTCACAGTCCAGAGTGTTTAATGTGTTATTAATGCTTGTTATCAGTTCATATTACCGCCTCACCAGTCAGTATTGCGGGAAACATATCTTTAGTTAAAATGCGGCTTGCTGGAATGCAACTCGTTGACTCTTCGTGGTTGTTAAGCCAGTTCGACATTTGTATGCACGCACATAGTCATGAATAAGAAAAATAGCAAATAATGAGTCTGATAATTATAACTCAACAATCATCTACACCTTTTCGAAAAATTTTCATGCAAAAGCCATTAAAAGTACTGACTCTAAAAATCAACTGTTACAATTTATGAATCTGAAGTACAGTAATAACTTACTAGTTTAGAATTACACGAAATTGACAGGCAGCAAATTCAGCTGGTGTTGTGGTCGTTGGACTAGTAGTTTGCAAAACCGAATGCAGGGTGTATTTTTTATTTCTTTCTTAAAGACAGTTCGTTTTCTGAACTAGTTTCAAAATCAGTCATGTCCCACTGCGAAAATCTTTTGCAATCCTTACGTGTTACTGCCTTGGATAAATCGAATTGACGAATTTGGTTACAAAACCAGACACAACTTCAAGCGAATTATTACGTGACATCGTGTTGGTTAGATGAAGGCAACAGTCGTTGTTCTGTCGATAAAGCGCAATTCTCAACGATGCATTTCAGTAATGCACGCTTGCTTGTTAAATTCATCAAACTCAGTGCCGTTGTGTAGAGAAATTAGTAAGTAAAATATGAACGCTTTTTGGTGCACTGAAGTTGGTTGTACACCGACGCAAAACTTGGGGCTATTAAAGACGATTGTTATTTTCCCACGTAGTCGGACCGCAATGGAAAGTACCGGCTGCATAGTGGTGGTGTTATAACGTAAGTTATTTAACTTCGGTGCAATACAGCAATCGTAATACTTACATACTCAAAGACATATATGAGTTGCTAATGAACTGAATGCCAATTTTTGTTATCAAGTGGCTTGCAATACGTCATCGCTGTAAACGTTTACATTACTCCGGACACATTTGTGTGCGAGTTGAAGCCATTTAATTTTCCGATACTTCAGAACTGCTGCTTAAATTAGACTGCGCTGGTTTATTGTTGATGGTGACTTTAACAAAAAGGATACAACATTCCTGGGGACACTTGGCATGGTAGTATTAGCGACGTTTTCTATTAAACAACATACCTAGTTGACATCGCAGAGACAAATGAACAACAGTGGTTTTTGTACAAAACGGGCTCATTCGTAAAGCTCAAACCATTGTGTTTCAAAAATGTGTCCAATCAAATACAGTAGGTCTATTTTTACCAAGACTAAACTACTTACAATATTATCAAGTGGAGAAATTACACCCTTGAAAATATAATAAGACCCTAGAGGATAAGTTATTTAACCGCTTTTTCAACCTGTTTAACGACGAGAAGCTATCGCTTAAACTTGACTTTCTTTCAGACCACAACAAGTATCGCTATGAAAGATGTTGCCAGGTTGAAATGATTGAACTAATAGCAGACAGATTTTGATCTCCACTGTTAAAGTAACTTGGGTGGATGAGAGCACGGTTTTAGGATTGCAAGATGGCTGATTATGTCATAAGTCTAACCTGAGCAACTAAATATGACAAAGCACTTATACGTTAAGTCGGTTTTAGGCATCTATAACGATGGTAATTTATGGAGGAAATATAGGCAGTTATGTTTTACTAGCGCCTGCAGCCAGAACGGTGGAATAGATGCAGACAAACTGAACTCAGCGTTTAATGTCGTTTCTCCAAGTGAGCATCACTTGCTCTACCTTAATAGTAGCATTCTAGCTACACCCTTCTGTCAAACAACGCTTACAAAATCTAAAAAGATTACATTAAAGCCAAGTTTGTGGTTTGGGTGCTCTCCCACTATCGGCTCCGTACTGGTGTACTGATGCTGTCAAACTAAATTCAACAGATCCTTTTAATATGTGCCTTAATGCACGTATGTACCCGGATATAGGGAGAATGGACAAAATAACACCAATACTAAAAAGGAATCATTGAAATATCGTTCGAGTCCGTGTACAGATGTGCATCTGAAAGTTTCGATAAACAGATTTTTGGCAAACTATTTCGACCAATCCTTCAGTTAAAATCTATTAGTACTCACGTAACAAAATGAATAAATAAACGTTTTATTCATCATAAATGCGAGGCACATACCAATTGGGTGGTCTTATCGACATGTACAACTTGACCGCATAATATATTTTTATTTTACGTGTTCTGTTCAATGCTTCCTATATGGGTTTTGAAGTGGTTACCGGATTTTTAAACTATTAGAGAGGTTAAGAAACTGGGATCAATAATAAATGCAGATTCCACGGAAAGTTCGAGCAAAGTATTACGGCCATCCATGGAACTGTCCCCAGGGAACTTGCTTCCATGCAGGGTATTCCCACGATGGGTTACACTCGCACTTCCATGTTCCAATTGGCTCTGTGTCAGTGTGGCAAACATGGTAAATAGACCATCAGACTGGGTATCAAATTATATTTAGGGCCGTTTTATGCCTATATTATAGGCAATGAAGCCCCAGCTTTTTCCGTCATGCGGATCAATCAGGTGTGGCACTTTCTTTGTTTTAAGCCAACAGGTCAATAGCAATATGATTTGCATGGGTACACTTCTTATTTTGGAAGCTGCACTCCGTCACCACCAGCCAACAGCCAGTCATGACCAACAATGAAACAAAGCAAATAAAGTATGAGGAAGTAAAAAACATAATAATGAATGCAAACGCTTGCCGAAAGGCAAATCAAAATTTTGTGGAAAATCTTGGCGAGTGTCGGCGATGGTACAGAGACATCAGCTTGAAAGGCGTAGTGCAGCTACGAACCAGTGCGTCAAAGGAGAAAACAGAATTGGTTAGGCGGGTTAATAGGAGTAAGATCGTTTATAAATACATACCCAAGAATTTAACTATATGTAGGTAATCTTGTAATATTGAAATGAATAGAGGATATGGTGACCTTCATATTTATCCAGGACCTTTCTCATACAAATCATCTGGAGTCACCGTTTGGCTTAGTGTTGACCAGATATTTGCAACAGTCAGGTGAATATTGATCATGCGACTGAATTGCGGATAGGTAGTGCAGTTTCTAATACTCAAGGGAAGCTTGTTCCATAGTAATGCATATTTTACATGGCAAACTTTTGAGCGGATCTTTGTGTAAGCCTTTTGTGTTTGCGCTGTGCGCTCGCTGTTTCTTAGTTCATAGCGCATACTAGTCTGAAACTCGAGTTGTGGCTGAACAGTGAAGATTAACCCGAATAGTAAGCGGTATAGAAGACACACATTAAGTTTGAGTCTGCGTAGTCATGGCGGCTCCAGATGTAGCCCCTCGCAACGCTCGCGCTGTCATAGTATTGGACATGTTCAGAAACCCTTTTGTGAATGATCTTTGAATGTTTTCTAGTGAAATGATGTCCACATTTCTCAGATTACTATGCATTATCGTACGGTACTCAAGCTTCGGCATAACACAGATTTTAAAGGCTTGAAGCCCGGAATGCTTCAAAATAATGGTTCGACTTATGTTGGTGATCAATTTTCTGGCAAACGCCTGCAAGAATACAACATGCTCTAAGAAATTTAATGAGGCAGAATATCTTAGACCTAGGTCACGGACTGCGCCACACACAGGAATAGGGGTATCGTTTAATATAAGTATGTTCAGAGAAGAGCCACATCTGTGGTACAATAGATTACTCTTGTCAGCGGCAAACTGCAACTTCCAGGAGTTATTCCAGTGCTCCAGTGCGTACAACTCAGACTGAATACAGGCTAACTTAGGACTACATTGCCCAGGGGCAGAAGAATAGACATTTTAACATCATCAGCCAAAAGAAATGGCATCCCGTTAGTGAAGTCAGCAAGGAGATTGTTGAAATAGATTGCGAATAAAAGCGGGCCTAGCAAGCTAGCTTGGATCACTTCACTTGAGATAGTGGTGGCTTCATATGTATAGTTACCGATTTTGACTACTTACTATCTACCCTCGATATAGGAAGACAACCAAGCTAGAAGCGAATTTGTGATACCAATGAACATAAGCTTCCTCAACAATAAATTGTGTGGGACAAGATCAAAAGCCTTTTAGATGTCAAGAAATATTACAATGATTGCACTTCCGGCGTACCTTGCTCTAGTCACATGATCAAAATAATCTAATTGACAGGTAGTGCATGACCTATCTTTCAAAAAACCGTGCTGATGTTTACTGAGAAGGCGCTTAGAACTCAAATGTTCTATCATGCGTTCTTTTAATAACCTCTTCAAAATTCGGGAGATAATAGATGTGTGGTGGATTGGGCGGTAAATGTAACATCCTGCATAAATCTGCTTTTGTATGGTGATATTATAGTTGAGTGTATCCTATGTATAGGATACTCCCCATTGATCATGGAATGCGTTAATACATTAAACAAAAACAAGGGGATCTCTGGACCTCCTTGCTTGACTAGAAATGAAGCGGTGTTGTCACGGCCTGGTGAGCATGATGGCCGGACTAATCTGAGTTGGCGACATATGTCACTAAGCGTAAATTCAACATTTGGAGTGTATTGCTGCTTCTGTGTATCAGCTTAAGCTGAGGATCTTCTTTCGCATTAATGCCATAAGTAGACATAAAGTAGTCATTGAAGATCGAACATATGCTTGCACGATCGGTTATGGCAGTTCCATCAGAGTTTACAATATAGTTTATACAACATGATTTTCTATTCTGCCTAAGGTCCAAAAGTTTTGAGACGCCACCTACCACCTTGGCGCCCTTCAATGCCATTACCTCCTCAGAGCGTAGCATTTTGTGGCGATTTCGGTAGAGCGCTGTAAGCAATCTGGTGGGAAGCATCAGCAGAGTAAAGTCGTTTGTTTTCCTAATTTTTTTATTTTATGAATTTTAGTGGCTACCTTATATGAGAGGCTTGCAGATGCAGCAGTCCTTTTCAACTCATTAGTATGTTCTGGATCCACAACTTAAACACGAAGCTGTTTAAGGTGGCAATACTCATTACAAGCAATTTGTACGTTCTGTGCTAAGAAGAATGGATTCTAATATGAAGACCTTATAGATCCGAAAAAAATTGATAAATTCACAGAAGAGAATGTGTGGTACTTGATCACTGATTCTATCGGTTTAAAATAATTTGGAAAGAACAACCAACGGTGTTATAAGCACTACTCGGCAACTTGTTACTGATGTATGTGGACACATTATAACATCCCATAGTAAATATTAGGTCGTGTGTTACCAAGCCGTGTAGGTACTTTGACGGACTGTGCCCATCCCAGTCGAATAAAAGCAGACATAAAAGTATTGTGTTTTACGGTTTATTTTTAACGGATCATGGGATTTCGGGCATATTAAAATCTACAGCGATTATTTTATTAGTGTATGAGAGGTCAGGAATAAAAGAAAATATGCCCAACAAGTCATCGGTTACGGTGAGTGCAGAAGATGGGGGTTTGTAAATGTAACTTACTAAGAGATTTGTTGTATTACTGGAAATGGTAATCCACACCAAATCAGGAAGTTTCCGTAGGAGTGGTTCATTCAGGGGAAGAACCAAGTATTTGTCTTTGACGTAAATTATACAGCCACCACCTCTACCATAAAGGCGGTCATTCCAAAATATGTTATAACCGAGTATCTTGAACAATGGGTCAGGCAGCTCCGTTGAACACTATGTTTCTGTTATTAGTACTATATCAAGAGAAGAAAGGTGAAGAATATCACGCAGGAAGTGCATTTTATTTAACAATGAACGAGAATTAATTAAAAGTAAGTGCATTGTCTTGTTATCCGTTGAGTTGTCTACAGGAATCCAGGTACAGGACCCCAACGAGGTGGTATTTGTAGAGAGTTGAGTGGGGATTGTGGATACGGAGGACATATTATTTGCGGAATTAGTGTTATATGTGCGTGTGGCGGGTACAATGCCACTGTATTCCCCAAAGAAGGTCGGAAGGGTGAAATACTGGGAAAATGGCGACCCACCGTGAGATTGCAGTTCGCTGGCTGATGCATATAACGTAGCTGCCAGTTAATATTATTTACATTTGCAGGTAGTTTGAGAGGATTTTGTTTGTACCAATTTCTCTCAGCTACTTGAAGTTCACTACAAAGTGGATCACAAGTTATGAAGCGCGCAGGTCGCATATTCAAATGCTTCAGGGTTGTTGATAAGCCGATTGTCTGCAGGTTTTCAGTGGTGAGATCGTTTGGTGGAAGGTTTAAAATAGCTGCGGTTTTATTGTGCTTATTATAGAATTCAACGCGTCACACCGGAAGCGCTGGTGAACCTTGTTTCTCTTATATCGGCAGCACTAGACGAAAAACGTGAATCCACATGACTTCTCTTGCTTTATTATTCGCGTGCCTTTAGAAATCAATAGATAACAATGTTGCCGAAGCGGCTGTCCTAGAACGGAGTTCACCAGGTCGTGAATAAAAATGTTGCTTGACAATTTTCCAAATCGTATTCACTTCACTAAGTCAAGCCTTAAGGAATTCTCTGTACTCCGTTCCTATTTTGGTGTTCCGTGGAGATCAATCCAAGCACTATTTTAGTTTCTTAATATGTTGAACGCCTCCGTTTATCAATCACATCGGTAACGCACTTTTATAAATATAGTCGGATTTCAATGGGTAGCATCTTTAACTACTGCACGAGTATCAATTACTCGAGGGTAAGATAAATTATCAGCTGTCCAATAGAAAATATCGGTTTTCCGAACTTTGGCTCAGTTGGTCACAGGGGTAAGGAATGTATGGACAGAATGACCGCAGTCCCAATCCTGCTCTTGTTACAATGGATGGGTGGACAGACCAAGCCGTCGGCGTTCTGCATTGACTTAGGTATGTATGGTCAGTATGGCCACAGTCCATGGAATGATCTCAAGAAGGGGTGATTTTAGCATTCGGTGAATCGTTTAACATTGCACTGCCAAACGGTATGCTGTTTACTGGATATTAAAAGAAAGAAAATTTCGACGTACTGATGCACTACAAGTTCAAGCTTCGAACATTTACGATTCGGACAATCATCGATGTTTTCGCAGCTAGTTGAATAACATGGACATACATTTCACTATATTCACTGCTGAGACAGTTTTTGTCTGCATGGTGCAGATAAGCAGCATTTTGGCAACAAATAACCCAGGACGATGCAGCTCTACCGGTTTACGACATGGTGCACAGCTGATAGCATGCTCTGCGTTAACTGGTGAAAAATTCTAGAAGCGCTTTTCTTTTCTTAGGATGTGACGTAAATTTTTGTTTACCAGTACTACTGCATTACATTTCTTGACACCTTCGTACAGGGAACTTTTGCAGGTCTGGTCATTCATTAGATGTAGGTCGAAAGGTTACTGACTACCGTTTGGTGGCAGCAGGACGGTGAAACTGTACATTCTGCCCGAACGGTACGTGAGTACCAAAACGAGATTTTCGGTAACCGTTGAATCGGTCGGGGAGGTCCAATAATGTGACCTGCGATATCACCTGAGTTGAGTCCCTTTGGTTTCGTTCCATTTGGAATACATGAAATCAAGCATTATAAAATCAAACACTATTGTCTTGAAGAAGTGTAACAAAGAAAATCGAATGAATGTCGAGGGATCGCGACGAGGACATCGCAAATAACGCGAATTTTACTCCGCAAGCAACAAGGTAGTGGGTAATCCGAACAAATACTTCGTTGATATTTCTGACTGCTAAAGAGAGATCATGTAAGTATACATACCTTCCAGAAAGTTTGCATCCATGACTAAACTGATGCAGTGGTTACTGGTGCCAACAACGCATCGGATACCGGAATACCTATGACATTATCTAAGGCGAAGAAGACGTTATCGTGAGAATAATAAACGTGAATTTGTGGCCCAGGTAGTAGTATTCAAACTAGCAAAGGAAGCAGCATAATAAAAGCTTCCGGTTTGTTCTAAGCGGGTTAAGAGGCTGCAACAGCTTTGGGCACGATTGTGTGTTTCGTCGTCAAATGGGACTTTAATTGGAACTTTAATTGCTCAAGACTAACTTTCTGTACTCCATTGTTAAAACAGCGTGTCATTAACGATATGAATTGGGTTGCTTTGGCTTGATTATTAACATGGCTGAGCACCGTGTACATACTGATCGTGACCAGACCACTCAATATTTTGCGACATGCATTCTTCAATCAGGGTAGAACGCTGACGGTCTGATCTGCCAGCCCATCCATTGTACCAAGACCAGTAGTGGGGCTGCTGACCCACTCCACTCCCTCACCTCTATTAGTAATAGCCAAATTTCGGTTGTCGACATTTACTATTGAACAGTTGGTAATTTATCTTGGCCAGTGTAACTCACTCGCGTGTGGCGGTTAAAATTGCTACTCATTTAAATCCGATCCAATTTCTCAAATTTACTTTAGAATGTAAATTTGGTGTCGATGTTACGCTAGGGTGTATGGCGTCATTATTCCGGGTCTTTTATCAAACTTAACTGGGTTGAGAGATCTGATGGATAGGTCATCAAACATTTCCCCGACACTTTACAATCTTAAAGGAGATGAGGTAATATTTTCTTTTATTTTTGGTGAGGGCTTGCCGTCTTCCCAACATTACAGTGAAAGTGCTTCATAACCAGATCATCTGCGCTCTATTATCTCGGTGTTTTTGTCCCAGAACGTGTCTTAGTCCACACTTGTTTGTAACATTTTAAAAATCTTCGAAAACTATCTTCTCATGCACTCAAACTTAAAATGCATTAGCACCCGGTTTGTGACCATTTGTATTATACTCTTTTAATCCTGCTGCTCTCTAATTTTTCCTGGACTGTTTGTATAAATAAAGGGCATTTCTAAATGCGATGGCTTGTCAAGATATGATTTAGTTGCTGAGATCATACCTAGACTTTTGCTGCCAATAACAAATTTTATTATAATCTAGTAACTGATCGATTTGCTCCAATCCACAGTGACCTTCAAAAACCCTCCCTTTCTCTTCTGCATATTTGGAATTGAAAGCTTTATTCTTCCACAATCTCTTGAATCGAAACACTGTCTTGCCTTATCCAGTATGTTTGCTTTTTGTATCAGCAAACACGCCTCGTGAGGGCTCGCTGAAGTGAAAATTGTGTTTATA
This sequence comes from Dicrocoelium dendriticum, assembly GCA_944474145.2. Lineage (NCBI taxonomy): Eukaryota > Metazoa > Platyhelminthes > Trematoda > Plagiorchiida > Dicrocoeliidae > Dicrocoelium > Dicrocoelium dendriticum. Next base: position 234,408,353 of record OX104063.1, read on the forward strand.
TTTAATTTTCGCTGCACTTATTTATATTGACATGTAATTTTTACCCAGTATGTCCGCAGCCGTGCAGTAAGTACTAAAAGCTGCCTGACAGTGTTCTAAAAGAACATGTTCACTTGCCTGGACTTGACTAATGGCCGCAGAATAGTTTCCATAATTTTCACATTTAATTGCTAACTGGCGTCAAGTTTTTTAGTATCCGATGAGGATGGTTGCATGACTAAGGTATGAAGCACCTGCCAGTTTTAAGCGATTTAATGTTCGATACCTTTAGAGCATTCCCACTTCCATAGTGCTTCGGTACTTGGAGACGGGTCCGATATTACCTTGATTGGAATGTGACGCAAGCAAGGAGAGTACTTGAGTTTTATACTAAAACATTAAGCAGATAGGCTTACGTTCGTATAACCTACCTTCGATTTTTCCCGCAACATTATGAACCAAGGTATGCGGAACTAACTTTTCATGCAGTTCAGATGGTGACAGATAGTCACTATTGGTGTCAATTTATCAAGCTACCTATATTTTGACAAATTTTGTAATGTTTCCTGACCGTTTCCCCGTACTCCAGTATTTAATGACTATATAAGAGTTTTGATAATGGTTTAATTAAAAAGGCAGTAAAGGAAACTTCGTAATCGTTTAAGTATAGTTTTAAATTTCCATAACGTCATGCTTGTTTTATTGACCAGAACTGTTAAATCGTTGTATGATTAAGTTGCTTTTCGGCAAGGGTATCTCGCTTAGAGCTTCCGTCAGATATTAAAACGTTTCTCGACTTATTTATCAGTCATTATTTCCATGAATTAACCGCAGTTACCTGTATCAGATGTCTCGATATGTTTCGTTCAATAAGCCGATCTGTATATCATATCTAAACTGTAAAGGTAAATAAAAAAGTGAATCTTGAAATCAGACTTACATTTTGTCGCTGAGTACTAACGGTATGGGAATGATACGTCGAGAATCCGACTTGTCTGTTAGCCTTATCTAAGCATTCTTCATAATGTGCCTTAACATGCTCATCTGCAGAAGGTAACTAAGCCAAATATTTTCGTACTTGAAACAATGGAAAAGTTTATAAACCTTTAAAGACAATTTGTTGGGGCAGATACTGACCTTCTAGGTATGTCAAGTTCAATTTCACTATCATCGTCAGTGTGCACGTTAGCTGCAGGTGGAAACACCTCAGCTATTGTGACACAATACAAAAACGAGGAGAAAAAGCAGCAGAGGCACACCGGCTGAGTCCCCATAAACGGATGGACATCGTTACGAAGAGCTAACAGCTAGCTGTCGTGCGGCAAAAAGATTTATATTGCGCCTAACAATTTAGATCGTGATTGGAGGGGGAGGCTAAACGGGGGGGTACAGACAAAGGAACGCGCAACACAAACCCCATTGGGGCCGGCTCCTAGCCATATCAGCAAGTGTGATTAACCAAACGTGTTCATCGTCCTTAGCATCCTAGCCAGGCAGTCGCGATATACCGACCGACGCCAACTTCGAACTGAGTGTTTTCATTTCTGTCGACCATGTCATCGCTTAGCCTCCCTTCATCCTATTCCAATCACACCCGGCGCGCAAACAATGCACCTTGAGATAGTCGGTGTGCTGACATGCGCAACACTTGACCCATCTATCGGAGCCTGGTGCGTGAGATAATGATGCAGAGCGGTTCACTCGCTCTTCCCGCACCAACTGCGCGACTCCGAATACGCTCATTGCTCACGCGGTGTTCCCACCAGACATGAGCTAAACTGCGAAGACAGCGATGATTGATCGTCGCCAGCCTCTTTATGTCTCTCGATATAATGGGCCAGGTTTCACAACCGTATGTGAGGATTGAACGTACGGCTGCATTATACACTGTAGTCTTCAGAAAGATAGTGACGTCGCGTCTGCGCCACAAGCGGCGGAGATTGGCAAAAGCATCTCGAGTTTTGCTTTACGGCTGGTAATCTCAGCTTCGATTCCACGGGCGCTAATATACCTGCCCAGGTACGTGAATTTCTGAACGACTTATAGCTAATTACCAAGAAGCGTCAGCGCAAGGGTGTGTCCCTGTCAATCTTAGAGAATAACTTTGTATTTCGATGGAGCCAAACAAAGCCCAAACCGATTGACAGGCAGTGCTAATCGGTCCAGTGCTGCTTGACATGTTTGAGGGCTGTCACAGATTAGGACAATATCGTCCACGTACTCCAAGTCAAAAAGTCATTCACCAGAAATAGCTCCACACCTACTAGTTCGAGTGCAGCGAACGCTGTTTTCATGACTTCACCAATAGGGAAGTTAAAGAGGGAAGGTTACAGCGGGCAACTTTGTCTCACACCGCTAGGGATATTGAAGGGCGGCGACAGTTTGCCATTAACCCTCAGTCTGACCGAGCTATGCGCGTACATCGTCTTGCTAATGTTTAGATATTTATCGGGCATATCTCTCCTCAATAGACAGTCTCAAGTTGCACATCGATCCATGGAAGCCAAGGCACGTTTAATGTCGAGAAGCACGAACACGGTGGTTCCCCAATAAACACGGTGTTCCTCCAACAATTGACGAAAAGTAAAAATATGGTCGTTGGAGCCTCGATTTCGACGAAACCCGTCTTGTTGTTCGCGGATCTGGCCTTCACGGGCGCCGGTCAGGATGTGGAGAAGGACAGACGCTAGCAATTTGGAGGCAATTGAGATCAGACTGATCCATCTATGTTTGCTGCATTTCGCAATGGATCTTCGCTTTAAAAGTGGGAATATGTCGAGGTAGCTCCAGTCGGCCAGGGCAGTTTCCTGCACCCAACGTTCCATTAGCAACTCGTGTAAATCAACAACAAGAGCAGGGCCCCCGAATTGGTAGAGAGCTGGGGAATTCTAACTGAACTAGCGGCCTCATGCAGTTTCAACAGTCTGATCTTATGTATAACTTCTGCGCGTGAGAGCGGATCTCAGGAGACGGCCAATGGATGACACTCAATGCTAGAAAGAGAAAGCTATAACTCATATTGCTTAAACTGCCTTGTAAATTGTACTGCCTAACGCTCCAAGCGTTTTGACATACCGTAAATGGGCTGTCCACTCTTGTTGCATACTGCCTCGCTAACACCAGGTTTTCTGCTGCTTGTTTCCCATTTCAGATGGAAGAACACAGTGAGCACCAACAGCACCGGTTGTTTTCATTTCTGATCCATAAGGAGACCACCGGGCTTTGCGGTCTCACTTCAGGACACCACGCAGTTTTGCCCAGAGATTTTGCTTGTCTCATTGTATTCGCTTCTAGCCGGAATACGTCGGCGAGCATCCAAAAATTCCAGAGACTTTGTTGAGATCCAATGTCTAGGTGGGCTATTTGATTTCCCACATGAAGACATGCTTGCTGATTGTAACCTGAGGAATATGCATCCATTGATTTGCGACGGTATTCAGTGGGCGCTTAATCAGCCCGGATGCCAGCATAGTTTGATACGCATTCAGAAGACCTGGCTTCTCCAGCTGACTGGTGTCAATCCATTCATAGCAATTTTGCGGATCTCCACCCAAAAGCACCTGCAAGTCGGCACACACGACGGCGTGATCGAAGTCCACACTGGTGCTTCAAATCCAGTGACAGTTTTAGACCTATACTCTCCAGCGGTAACTAATCACGATATGATCGATTTGCGTTCATGGCTGGCCTGATATTGGTGAGTGAAAGTCACTCCTCTGTACGTGTTGTGTATAAAGATAGTGCTCGTGAGAAATAGACGAGGCCCTTTGCACAACTGTAACAACGGCTCACCATTATCATTACGGTGGCCTACGCCATGTTGGCTGCCCAGGTAAAACTCACCAGAGGCAAATTTCCCGACTTCGGCGTTTAGGTCACCAGCAAAATCCACAGTATTCGGGCTATTTCCGTAACACAGAAGATCGTAAAGTTGGTGGTAGAAATCATCTTTCACCTAATCAGGGCTGCAGTTTGTAGGAGTATCAGTCGCAATGACACATAGACACCGCTTCTCCCCGCGCGACTTTGAAGATTTGAACTAGCCAGCCAACCTAATTTCACACATGCGGTTGTTGACAGGGATCCAGTCAATCAGGACAGCTTCAGCCTCGGGACTCGGGACGCTAGCTTGACGTGCATTTGAAACTACATCATCACCAGACAGATGCAATGAGAATTTGCCTCCAGGATAGTATATGACGCTTGCAGAATAAGCACGGAGTTCAAATCGTGCAGGCGGGTTTCCGATAATCAGCAAATATCCATTGAGAGGATCTTGACTGTTTAGGCTAGTGCTGCCTGTTGGTCAATCTGTTGCAAAGTACGCGCCTTGAGTCATGCCAGTCTTAGCGAGGATCGAGGACTGCAAACGGAAACGGATGAACTGACATTGGACGCTTGGATCGGAGCGATGCCCTGCGCTCTTGTTCGAGTTGAAACTAGAAGACAAGGGACTATTTAAGAAAGGTTGGGAAGAGCTAAGAATCGGAGGATTGAAAATGAGGGGATAAAAGTAAAGGTTAGAACGGAACGTTAAGGGTGACAAAGCGCAAGAGGGGTGATAAGAAGGCGGGAAGGCCTGAGCAGTTGCATCCCAACTCCTATCCATCCTGCTTGACGCAGCAAATAGGGCGTCCTCAGGTGTCCTCTTCGACGGACGGAACATGAAGAGATTGTTATAAGAAAAGGTCATGGTATATTGCGTGGGCAGGATACTTTCAAGTTGTTCAGGCCTAGACAGGAGGACGATTAGGGTTCTCAACCAAAGCCTTTGGTTCAAGAACCTTCCAGCAAGGAAACTGGGTTTCGGCACTGGAATACAGAAAGTGCGTTTTATGGAATAAGGAGCCGTCCTCACTCCAATCCCCAACCTAGAAGCCCAGGAGACTGAACTTCTCTGGCCTCTTACCATTGACCAGTCTGGCGTGAGTGGCTCTGAACGTCCAAAAAGCACCAATCTGCATAGATCAGTGGATCACTAATACACACAAAATATCGCACTTCTTTAAGGTCCAGTCTCATCGCGATGATCAAGTTCAGTATGGAGTAGAATGTTTAATTTTTGGCCATAGCGGTTTTTTATTGGGTCCATCATATAGCTTCGCTCTACCATCGAATGACTGCCAAATGAAATCGAACGTCATATTTAGCAATAGTTTGTGATCCACTAGGTAGTTTAGATGAGACAGATTATGTTGATTCATGATGCTAACTGAATTCGGACGGATCCAAGTCTTCATGAACATAATCGAAAATACAGCGTTTTTCATACCGTTGGTAAAAGCAGTGTTATACTCCACAGTGTGTTCGTAGTCAACTAGGAAATCCCATGCAATTTACAGCTTCGCACTGCAAATGTGTTGATGTAAGTGATCATAAAGGTAAAGAATTGTTTTTTGTCATGTCCTGTTATACGTGTACGTGTCTGAAATTAGCTATGTATTAAACATCGGAGGATTATTAGACAGAAAGCTATCAGTTTCAAGCTAAATGTTTCTATTGGGACGGCGATATATGGGTTAGATCATTTGTTGGAAATCTGCTCCATTTTGAACGGGTGCGTTGGTTTAAGTCAGATGAGATAATATGTACATACTCCAAATGTAAACTTTGAGCATTGGTACCAAGGTTAATATAACCATTTAATGGATGATATCAAAAATGTATATGTCAGTACAGTGATATAAGAAACCAAATGCGCATTACTTCGGCGGCGGTGAAATTCAGCTGAGATTTTAAAGATAGCATGTTGTAAACACTGGTCAGCCTACCATTGTTCTACTACCATTCACCCCATCAACCAACTTTAACGAAGTGGTTAACAACCCAAGGTAACCAAAAATCAAATGTTCGCAGCTCGGGCTATATCTACCTTATGATTCTACATGCATAAGACAACCATCGTACCGTATCATTGTTGCAAGCAGTAACGCCGAACCCCCTCTACTAATGACCTACACAACAGTAGGCCTGATATTCTTGAAAAGTAGTTTTTTCTTTGTAAGAATACATCGGAACTAGGGAAACACATTTTAAGCACCAATTATGACTTTTTACCATGTATTCGATGTTCTCTTGAGTTGTCAAGTAGCACACCTCTTGTAATCAGTATCGCAACATTGTTGGTTATTGGTGGTCTGCTTGTCTGTAGCCTAATGGAGGATATTTTCCTTTGCAGACAACTCAGCGGATAAGGATAGCAATGGGTTTCGTAGCTCAAAAGTTTCGGTAGCAATGGCTACATCGTTTGGTGAGCGTAGATAAATACTGGAAGAGAGAAAATTAACAACAGCCATTTGAATACTTCCAGAGAGGCAAGGTCTCAGTTTCCATGTACTTTTTAATAAAATTGCTATTTAAGCACAGAAATCGCAGAATCATGCATCATACTTCCAACGATTACTCTTCTAGGTCACGTAATTTAGTGGTTTTATTTATTAGAAAAACTCCCTACGTAAGACATACAGGGCTACTATGCAATATCTATTTCTCAGATGAGGAAAGTTCAAGCAGTGACCACCAGTATTCTCCAAACAAAGTTAGGTAAATTTTCACCAGTGTGCAATACTAATTAATTTGCACTCCGATGCAGCAGTTCCTTTTACTTTATCATTATCTTCATGACCGCTTCGTTCGTTTTGTCAACCCTGATCTCAGCTTGCTGATTAAATCATCTTCATAGCTGCCTCCTGCTCCGCCTGAACGAAGGAAATGATGCTTTTTAAATTATTTGGACTAACATCGATCACTTTTTATTAGCCTACTAGGCATGCTATACCGAAATACATATTTCTCTACTAACAACATTGACGATATATATCTGTAATTTGGCTGCCTCGTTATTTAAATGTCGTATGCCTTGTTCTATACAAAAGCGTCAACATAGAATAATCTAGCCTTGTATTTGAAAGACCAGATAATTAAACACCAGGAAAGGTATTTAGATGTCAGCTATTTCAGACACCTAATATTTCAACAATGCTTTACTGACATAAATATATTAAAATTGACTTTCTATTGTTTGCAAAACATATGTTCATCACTGTGCGGGTTAATGAATGACATTGCTCAACCGATAACACGAAATCCATATTTATATATTATGTGTTAAATTCCAACTAAGTTCGGGACACCACAACAATGTATGTCAAGTGGGAAGTTTATCCCTCTTCAGGGTATTCATAAATGATTTTTGTTTTGTTTTGTTCACCTAAGTGTCGTGCAACAAAAGATTTTTCTAAGTCAATTCCATTCCACTGGTAGACTGGTGAATACACGCCGATTGGCTTAATATTTTACAATACTTCCTGAGCAATAACCTACCACGAGGTATGGCACGCAATCAGCACATAAATCGACAGTAGATCCGAGTAACCTGGTTGAATTTATTCGATGACAACCCTACAACTGATGTTACAAACAATTTAACACCTAAAGCAGAAGTGTGGCTGCTGATTGATACTGCGCCTCTCATATATCTGTAAAAAATAGACCAACATACGTCTTGCAAACTAAATTTCATAGTGCATTTAAACACACCGGGACAACTTGTCACTGCGCAGTTGATCTAGTGACGCTGAACGAGCGTTTCTACAAAAATAGCTACCAAGTGATTTTGTAATTTATGGTACGCAACAGTGCTTATCGTATCATAATGCCACCATGCAACGTCTCAAAAATTTTCACCGCTTTTGTCAAGTGCTTTCTGTCGGATCCAAATATAGTATGCTGTTGGCTATAGAATTAAAGACTGGTAGCTCAGGTTGTTCAGATGGCTGTTCGCTGAGCTTGGCAATTTTGTTGCAAACGTTTCGTCACCAATCGAGGTGACAACATCAGTGCGTGCTTGAGTGGCGTGCACTAGCGTAGAGCAGCGTAGAGAAGCCTCGGTGAAAGTGCCTCTCTCTCACACTCTATTTCCATGTTAGGAATGGGTTATGTGCTGCTCAAAAGTAGCACTAAGCCCTTGAGCTTTATTTGCGCTTGCACACTGACTCGTAGTCTTCGTTATCGTCATTTTATTTAATCTGGTAACAAGTCAGTTGATAGGTATAGTATTATTTGCTATGCTAACCTCCTAAATATATGCTAAAGGAAATGTATTTTAACTGCCACACGTTTTGCTACCAAGGTATAAACCAAGGAGTAGTTGGAACATAACTGAACTCAGCAACAAGCACCGTCGTTGATAGCTTGATTCCTCTTTGCTGCATTCCTTTCTTTCAGAGCACACCAAGCGCATTGCGGGTTTCACCGCGGCTAATCTGTTTTTAAATCTACGTGCTTTATCTAAAATTATCTTACAAGTAACACGTATGCCGTTGCTTTCGACTGCTGTAAATGAACTACTGATAAAATATCTACTAGATAATAACCCAAATCCATGCTTTTAAATATATTCTCTGTGGCTGGACTCGCTCCATCTTAGTAGATCTAACGATATATATGGCATTGGTAGTTACACAGTAATCTTAATGTCAGTATTCTAAGTTGCATAATACAACTCTCCGAAAAAATATGAGCACTAGCTTCAACATAATTCATACTTACCACACAAAAGTAATTGAGGTGCTCGATGAGAAGAAATGTCCGCTACCACGGACATTTGCGTATTCTTCTTGCTCACTCATCCGTATAATATGCAGATATTGTTGTTCGTCCTACATAGCTGCGTACAATTCGTGTGTTACTTATTGATTCAAGCGTTTATTACATGCCAATATTTACACTTCGGTAAAATTCTAATGTCCAGTGATTATAAGCCACTACGATTGTTATTACTTCATAACAACCATTTATGGAAATAAGATTTGTGTTAGCACAAAAAATAAGCTCCATGTGGCAAACATTTTACAACTAAAAATTTTATTCTAAATAAAATAAAACCGGTAGCACCTTGTGATTTCGAGTTTCATCCGTGGTATTGAACATCAACCGAGCATCAAAGATAAATATCTACTGAAAATTACTGTAGTATGTCGCGCCCATTAGTCCACAAATCTAAATGTTAATTGCATTAAATCTCATGAGCACAGCAGCATGAAAAGCTGGCAAACACAGTAAGTTGAGTTGCATGCTAAGTGGCGACATTATTTACAGATTTTCCGCGATAAACATGAAGCGTGATTTCTTACAGTAACAACAATTATAAGGTAAATCAAACTGTAAAAGCTAAAAAACGGGCTGAATCGTCTCATTCGATAGCAAATATAATTAAGTTAAGGATAAAGGGATTATATTCGCGGATCAGGAAAAGAATTTCCGAAGCACGCTTGTAGATAAATTTTCTTATCTACAGTCTTGTTACCGGATGAGAACAACGACAACACTTGGTTTTTTGTAGGTTAACTTAAAGATTAGAAAAAGTGACTTTGATTACCTTTACAATGTTGTATGCGCTGTTCAGATTACTATGTTGTTTGGTATCCCTCTCTGATCATGTTAATAAGAGTTAAACGACATATATGTGATCTAATTTAACTTCACATCCATTGATCTCACCTTAACAATCGGTCAAATGTACGTTACTTGCGTTTCTTAATCTTTCCATCAGTCCAACTGTCCCCCTGAGTAAGAACGTGTCTAACTGACATCAACAGCTGACCTTACCTGTTTACTAATACATCACCACAAACTGATCCAAAAACTTGACGCCGAGATAAGTTGTCTCTTGCCAATTTTCTTGGATTTACTATTATGCTATACAATGACTTGGCTAACCTCTACGTAATATATAGTCAAAGGATAGTTTTATTAAAATTGCAGAAATGGCGTTTACGTATAATCTTTCTGGTCACTTAATTCTTCAGTCAGAGGAGCGCTACTTTAAACTATTGGGATATCATGAAAATTCAACAAGAATGTCCATTTTATAGCCATAAAATTCGGAGATGCCCAAAGGATATGGATGAGGCTGGAAAATAGAAGAACACTTTGTTCTACCCCAAATTTCCAACACTTAATCTTCCCAAAGGCAATAGAAATGAGCGGTTGCTACATAAAGTTCCAAAAAGATAGCTGGAATAAGCGAGCAATCGAAATTCACTAACCCGCTAGGCATACCACATTTTCCTTAGCGTCCCAGCATCATGCCTTAGGCGTGCGCTTTGGAACTGTGAGATCCCCACTACATCTTGGTATGTGTTTGAAAAGAATGCAATTATAAAACCTTAAAATACGCTTAGCAAAATGGTGCCCTCCATTATTACCAGTTGCTTTTTTGTAAAAACTTTGAGGAATTAATCTTACGACAATTTTTCCTATTAAATATCAGTTAGATGCCCTTATTGTCCCAGAATTGTGGCTACACGCAACAAAATATGGCTACCTTGATCACATACTTTCAGTGATTATGAAATTGTCCCTAGGGGAATAGCATTCTGGCAATTATAGCTGAGTATGGAAAGTGGTTGTTATTTTGTGTTTATCACTAAATTGACGCAAAATGGTTGTTGTCCACACGAACTTGAAAAACAAGCATCGAAATATTACAGCTTCAAAACCGCAATGCTAGTCTATCGTTGTTGGAAAGCCTTATTTATTTATAAATGTTTTAACTCTGTTCACGACTAAATGTGTGGGAAGATTTTGCCGGAAGTAAAATTACTGCTCCATATTCGCAATGAACAAAAAATATGAGAATGCTTCAGGTCTCAAGTATTTCCAATGTTCGTCGTCTTCAATAAGGTCAATAGTGGACTGCTTACTTATACTGTAAACGATTCATTGTGTACATAGCAAGTGCCATTGTATTACTTATGATATATACTCTTTTATTCGCAAGTAAACGTGCTACTTTGGAACAATAATTCTCAGTATACATCTAGATGAATCGAGTAGAGAAAGCCTATCCTGATTTCAATTTCAAAAGAAACATGTTTAAGTATGAAAAAGTTAATTGTGTAGCCTTTAATTAAAGCGAAAAAGCTAGTGTATATTACAGCTAAGACGAACAACTTGTCATCCAAATTTGCGTGCCGTCTGGATAGGATGATAATATGGCATAGAAAATGGTTATGGTGGCAAGCCAACCACCTGTTTTAAATGAAAAAAACCCGGTTAATCGAAATCTGCGGCCATATATATTGCTTTTCATAAAGCTGGTGTTAGGTATTCCCAATAATGCGGTTTGCATTGCGCAAAACTGCAACATATTAACCGTGCAAAAGGCGATTCAGTTCGAACACCCTTTATCTAGCCAAGTAAAATAGCATTGACTCACTGGCAACAAACAGAGCAAATGCAATTATTTATCTCTTTCTTTATATTTTAACTAGTTTAACCGAATAACTTTGGATTTAATTTCAAGAATTATACATTAACTCTTACTTTCTTACTCGTGCTCTTTAGGTGACAGTTTCTGAAGCGCAGAAGGCGATCCACGAGGGAATTCGGTCATTATCAGCCTTCATCTGTCGTTCCGGTATCATTTAAGAGTTTGTCAATCATACAACGTAGCATAGCTCGCTCAGTGACTGGTAATGAGAAAATTGACGCGTAATCATGGTATTGATGAGCTGCCCCTGATCACTTCGACATTCTCATTTCATTAGACGTTAAAGTTTTGTCTAGATAAATATTAAATGAGCACGACTCACTTGTAGAGAAACGAACTTCCTCTTATCTAATGGCAATGAAGCACTTTTTAAACGCACAAGACACCAATGAACCAGCTAATTCAATGTGGTTGCTAATTATTTTCGAAAATTTTGGAGCAACAAAGCAACCAAAGGATAACATTTGAAGGTGACCATCATTAACTGTATCGAACCAAAAGCATCTATTCTTAACTTACGAAGCAGAAACGATCAACTAGTAATCAAGTTGCCTGGTGGGTTTTTGTAAATGCTTTCAAAAATTAACTACAGGCGATTTCACCACAAGCTTTAAGTAAGAACATGAACACTAGCTGTCACAAACAGAGGATGTGCCTACCAACACGCCTTCCCGCCATTCTAAATTAAGCTAAGATTGGTAGCAACATATTGATAATGAAATTGGTATCATCATTAGAAGATGATAACATTTGGAAGTGTTGTATTAAGATATAATGGAAGTGATGGTGGACTTACAAAGAAGTAAAGGTGACCAGATGAAAATTCAAAGCTGAACTTAGGGAACACACAGTGTCGTTTGGTTACGACCCGCAACCACTATAGAGACCTCGGTGTGCCAGTGTTGGGAGGAGTGACCAGATGAAATTTGCAAAACTTTAGCTGTTAGTCTAATTGAAATATACCGCAAATGTAAATGTGTGAATGCGTCGTAAAGGCGTCATAAATATCGATAGTGGTGATTTAAAACTATCATCTGTTGTTTGAGTTCAATTTCCGCAGCGAACGATAAGAAAGTTAGACGGTATTCTAGCCGGCTATACTGAATTTGCGTTTTCGGCAGATGGCTTGCATGGTCATTTTGTTAATATTGTTTACGTGGTGACAAGTTTTGGATTATTCGGAAGATGATGCCTTATTACTGTGTGCTCACAGACGCACCTATATTATCCAATGTAGACCACAGGAAACTATAAGTTGTTTGGAAATATCTCCGTAAAAAGCACAAAATTATTTTACTGTTATTATTTGTATGAGATCGTCATCGCTAAATATTTTGACACAGTTACATCTTTACTATAGAGAACGGTCTATGTGAATGAACAAGAGGAATCCGTGTACGATTGCCACGGGGATCCCCGCCTGACCAAACAATTTCACATCCTGCTTTAAATGTTATTCTCTGCTCTGACCAAGCCTGAGGGTTAATTGGTATCTGAATGTGCTCCTGTTATATTAAAACGGTAACTACGATCACATTGACTGGGGTGTTTTGCTAGTAATCGTCATTTGCACATAACAATGAAAGAAACCGGAAAAGTGGTATCCGTTTGCTATGCGAGAACTGCTTATGTATCATTCGTAATACTTAATTACATGCGTATAGGACCGTCAGGGTCAACTGATTGCTGCAGCCAAGGAGATAAACCAGTAAAGTTATCTTTGGTAGATAACGGCTAACAGTGAAATTAGCTATATAAAGCCGATTACATTACTATTCTGCTTCGTCTGCTAGATGTATTGTTGTAATGAAGGATTCGACTATCCGAAGGTCTTACTCTTCCTGGCCAACAACTCAAGCAAATTTTTACAAGCGAAAATAATGTTTCTATATATATCACTGGAATTCGCACCATTCAATGTAAGCACTGGCTGAAAAGAGTTAGGTATTCAGCTGACGGTATCGCAGATACTCACTGGACCTACTAATGGCCCACATGATTCTAAACGACTCACATCATTTGTGCTGCTAATTACTTGCAATAGGCATTAGTACAAGTATGAAAGATCATATATAAAATGTTGTAGAAAAGAATAGTCTTCAGCAGTACCGCCAACATTTCATTGCTAATTGCGTTCATCACCAGTGGAATGCATCCTCGAATTGGTTGGTGCTGCACTGACACCAGCAACATTCAACACACGATAGGATGGAGCAATCATCTACATTCGCTATGATACCTAGCACTAACCTAATTCCACTCTTGAATTATACCTTGGATCTATCTGTTTTTAGAAGTGCATACGGTGAAATGAGGCGGATTGCAGGACCACAGCGTAACAAACGATAAATTTTCCGTTTCATTAGAACAGTAATCTTAACTTTCCGATAAAGGTCTGAAAGCAAATAAAACGGAAATGAAAACACTGCTTGTTCACTCAATTCAATTTATCCTTGGTACCAGATATAATACAACACTTACAGCCAAATCAGCCAGCTCGGAGAACACCAGGATAACTTCATCCGCCGGCCGAGCTACAAATATTCTCACGGATTTCTAATGAATTCGGGTGGGGCGCGTTCAAATCACCTCGCCAGTGGGAGACCTATGCCAACGGGCTATCTTCCACTCAAGAGCAAACCTAATTCCTTCACGAATGCTTTAGAAGACAAGTTCTGCCGCCAAGTATACAGTACGGTCCACCAATAAACAATCCTTTGGCCTGGAAACTCAACGAAGGACACGGACGACGCATGTTACGTATGCTGATCACCGACGCACAAAACCGAAGGCAAAATATCTCGAACGATTGACTTCCAAAAGGAGTTATGCTTATCCAACCTCGGCACAGAATTGACTAAAGCGCTTGAAAAGGCGATATCCATGAAAACACACAACACCAAACTCCACACAAAGCGGAAACTGGAAAAGAAACTAGAGAGAATTTCAAAACCTAGAGCAGTTAATCAAGATGGTGCATGGATGAGGAATTTATCCAAACGAACCCTGTCGGATGTAGAAAAAGCAGTAGTTGTTCGTGGCATGCAATTCAACTACAACGACTCCAATCCAACCAATTTCCTCGCAGAGCTTGAGACAACACTGAGCTCATGCAACATCACAGTTAACGCCCAACACACGATCAGGCAGAGTATCATTCCAGCAATGATGCTCAAGAGTTAAACCAACATGTTCAACACAACTGAACAAAAAGCGTTGAAAAATCTAGGGAAAGCTAAAGATATTGGTATCTTACCGGCTGATAAAGGTCTTTCCGTTGTAATGTGCAAATCAGATTATCCGAAGAAAGCGCAACAGCTTCTCCAAGATGTGAACACCTATCAACCGGTCAACGCAGATCCCACCAAACGATTGGAAAGCAATATCAAATGCACTCTACAAAATCTGGAACAAATGGGACAGATTACAAAAGTAGAACAGAGGAAAATGAAACCAGCGGATTCGGTGTTACCGCGATTCTGCGGTCTGCCAAAATTCACAAAAATGGAGTCCCCCTCCGCCCTATCGTGTCGTTACCAAGGAAATCTGGAACAGGTTTAAACACCTGATCTCTGGCTTGGAACACACCATACAATCTGCAGAACAATTCCTGACTAAGCTCAGGGAAACAGTAATGGAAGAGGACGAAATCATGGTTTACTTGGATGTTACTGCTTTGTTCACTTCAATCAACACCAATCTGGCGAAGGAAATGATGTCAACACTATTAGACCAACGCGGATCCTCAGACACGAACTATAAAATAGATGCCAACCACATGATGGAATCTCTGGATTTATGCCTCACGACACTTCAGTTTCGACGGCCAAACCTATGAACAAATGACAGGCACGCCAATGGGTTCACCGATATCTGGACTGGTGGCCGAAGCGGTGATGTAAGCATTGGAAGAAACTGCACTCCCGGTCGCAAAACCTAAACTCTGGCTACGCTACGTGGAGGATACTTTTTTCATTCTAAAGCGCTCGAAAGTGGAAGAAACACATCACCTAATAAACAACACGTTTGCTGGTATCCCTTTCACTAAAGAAGAAGAGAGCAATTGGATGTTTTAGTAAAATGACATGCTGCTTTAAACTGGAGACAACAGTTTATCGGAAAGCGACGCATAGAAACAAACTCGTGCAATATCGTAGCGTTCATCCAACAGTCTACAAGCACAGCTGCGTAACAACTCTATTTAAAAGAGGGCAGACCCATTACAGCACTCCGCAGCTGAGGAAAGCGGAGGAAGGTCATCTGTTCGAAATGTTTACACGGAATGGGTATCGTGGGCAATTCATTCTACGTTGCTTAACACCAATAAAACGACCGACACATAAACAAACCTCAGAAATGTTAAATTTGCCTTCACCCTTCTATACCTCAGCGGCGTCTCTGAGATGGTGGCAAGACTGCTATTACCTTTCGGAATCAGATTTGCTCACAAGCAGACAGAAACTATCAGAGAAAAGCTCTTGGATGGTAAGGACCGACTTGGCAAAGAAGAAACAAGTAGTGAGTTACAAAATCCACTGCAAAAATTGTAACAAGTACTATGTGGGCCAGACAGGAAGAAAGCTCGGCACGAGGCTACGTGAGCATAGCCTATCCATCCGCCGACATGACCAGAACTCCCTGATGTCGGTACATATGGACGCCGAGAATCATCAGCTTGATTTGGAGAATGTCAGGATTCTAGGCAGGGCAAAATTCGAAAACACGCGAGTTCATTGAGGCTTGGAACTCGGGGAAGAACAGACACTTATGTCAAGCTACGGCCTATGAAGCACTGAGGGTCAAACAAATACTCCTTCTCAGATCAACCGGACAAAGGTACCTCATTGAGGCGGTGCTAGCCAACAGTACGCAAGAGCTGACTACGCGGTCATCTCACGTGGACCAATCAACTCCTGACTTTTGAATCAAGTGATCAATAATCACTTGGATCTGTAAATGACCCGCAACAATCGCACTAATAATGTCGTCTATCCTGACGATGAAACGTTTGCAGCCAAATCAGCCAGCTCGGATAACACCAGCATACATTCATCCACCTCCCGAGCTACAAATATTCTCATGGATTTCTATTGCTACAATGCTATTTTCAATTCATATCTAAGTTATTTACTTGACCCACACACATATTTATTTTGTAGATTTATCCGTTTGCCTGATCACCACTCCGAATTAGATGCCTTGCAGGACTGTCGGGACTGACTCGGTGCTTTATGAGCAGTTTTTCTGGGTGCTTGTTTCCAAGTATTGGCGCCTCTTGGTCTGGAATCCGATTTTGAGTTAGCTTAAGTTGTAAGCATTTGCTTTTTATTTGCATAGGTTTTTTCACTTTATGTTCTAACCATAAATAAAAGAAAATATAATTCTTCGACAGATTTGGCTCTCGTAGTAACCCGAATGTTTAAAACGCTCTTATAGACTGCTACAACAATCATAGTTGGTACATTCAGTTTCTAAATGTAAACTAGTGGTTTGCTCCTAACGAGGCTTTTGCAGTTTCCTTCGAGCAAAACCTAATTTTTCAGTGGACAAAAAATGGATTCATCCATTGAGCAACCTAACTATATGATCGTACTAACGCAGATCAACCTCAATATCAGTTACTCATGGGCGTAAATATGTGTACGAAATAGCGTAACTATTCGCAGCATTCACAGGAAAGTGGAGCAATTATTCCACTAATAAATGTTACAAATCGCATAGTCTTTAACTGCTCCACAAGAAATGGAAGCTCCCTTTAGTAGATTGCACAAACGGGAACATGGATATCATTTGGTCTGAAATTGAAATCTATGCATACTAGTAATTCAAATAATAACCAAGGCTCCCAGAGAATGACTATTTTGGTGCATTTAGCATAATAATCAATAAGCCTAATTATTACTTTTTTCCCATACGAAATATAGTAAACGGATTGTTTTACTAACCATGCAAAACGTTAATGGTTTTACTTACTGCTTGATTGGTACAAGGCGTTTCGTTTAGGAGACAGATTGCACATTAAGCCGCAGTATTTGCATACCATCTCTATACTTGTACCAAATATTCAGCTCCGCTTACCAGTGCTAACTGGTTGATCCTTAAGCCAACATCAGCACCTATTTTTACTGACAGGGAAACAGCTTACACAGCGACCAACAGTGCATGCTAATCCCCAAGAAAGTATGTGTGGCCGGACTAACGTAAATAATCCCCTTCATAGCTGAGTACTTATGTCACAAACACAAACGATACAGACTGGCACCTTCTCCAAGAAACTAGATCAGGAACAGTATAAGTTAAAATCTGCCGAAAAAGATTTCTAAGGTTAGCAAACATTTTTCGCTAGCATTTTAAATCTGACAAATAGGGGAATAATGGAACCGAGCAGTGTTCATTTTTGAAACGACCTGCTGACAGTAGCCATGATTCTACGTCGGTGATGGATTTCAACGTACCGCGCAGAAGTCTTTTCTACCCGTTGTACCCAGAGTTAGATTGCCGAATGGTTTGCACAGTTTAATCGCGCCATCGAGTAGGTTAGTGGTGATATCCCACTTATTGATGTCAACTAATCAGCTTCACCTATTTTAATCTGATTTTGATTCTGGAATATCGGAGCGTACAAACTACCAAAATCGCTAAAAGTAAACATTTTCCCTATCCGTGTACATTTATATAGTTATTAATAAGAGGTTTTAGCTTTTATCGGCTATTTTATGATGATTCGTCACAACCAGACTCGGGCAGACAGCCACCACACAACCAAGAAAGCGCAAGGCAGCTGTTTCATCCTATTGAGAATTGCCAGTAGCACGCCCCCACAGAAACCCGCCGGGTTCGAACCCACAATCATACTAGTAACAGCCAGAGACTAATGCCTCTAAGCCATGAGTGACGTCGGCGGACCGCCATGACTAAGAGATATCTGCGATACATCACTGTCTTGTATCTTATGAACGAGCAAAGACTTCCTTTGCAAGCTGCCACCAATCGAGTTGGCATGAAAGGTGTTAATGCGGTTACTGAGAAGACGTTGCTCTGGGAGCCAGCCCCATCCTCTGCACATTCCTAATATGCATACCAGTAGAGGACCAGCTGCGCTATATCATAGTTAGAGATGTGTCATGTCGGTCTGCTGCAGATACCCATCCTTTAGTGGCATAATGCTCTGACTTCTAAGCTTAAGGTCGTGGGTTCAGATCGGGCAGGAATCAGCGGTTGCGCGCTAATGATGAGTCCAAATAGCACAAAATGGCGGTCTAGCGCCCTGTTGGATGTGTGCTTTCTGTCTACCTGTATCCATCTACGAGGAATATTCAAAAACATTGCAGTAATTCCTTTTGCTTACGTTTACATTTGCGCTTACCAAGTTAGAGGCAGTATTGCGTTAAAAAGTCAATGCACACTAGCTGATGAACAATAGTAGAAAGAAACAGTACGTATGCAATTTAGTTTGAATTTCGCCAAAAACACGATTTCTGTAGACTTGTCATTGAGGAATAGTGGTGAACGATGAAATTAGATTTGTTGTCCATGCTGACTAGTCACCGCTAGGATGCACATCGTGCAGTATTTAAGAACAGCTGAAGCGGCTGCCCAATTCTTTTTCCATATGCAGTAGTTGTTTGAGTAGGTGCGGCTTGGACAACTTACTCGGAAACTGAATTCAAAATTCACTTCAATACTGTCAGAAAACTAATAACTGCACATGCAAGGTTATCTCGCTTTTATCTAATAGCAGTTGAGCAAGAAAGTACGTGGCTCAGAAGGCCAAACCTTGCCTCTACGCCTTAGAAATGCACATAGCGTTGGAGGATGACTATAGGCGCTAAGTCCCCTTCAGCTGGTAAGTAATGGCGTTTGCCGATCATACATCGTTTATTAGTGAACTTAACCACAGATGCACTTGTGTAAGATTGCAGACCGTTTTTTCACCGTCAGTGATTATGAAAGTGTGAGGCAGCCGTCTACTCTTTTTATGGGTCTGCAGTAGAAATCTGCTGGTTCGTGTGTAAGACGAATCTGCATGGGACATTTTCGAACTCATACAATGTTCTCTGTCAAACTGTGTGACATGCTGTTGGAAGAAGCAACCTACATTAATATAACTAAACTTCACAAGATTATTTTTGCAGGTTGAATATATCCAAATATTTCCGCGCCTTCGGTGCAAAATTATGGTCTCCTCTTCGTTCAGCTTCGTTTAAACATAACTTGACGTGCGTTCTAAACTAAAGCAAACTCGAAGCATTTCCACCAAAATCAGGCAGTTTCTTTGGAAAAAAGAAGAGTATCTAACATAGTTATCTGAATAAACAACGCATTTAAAGAAGCATAATGTTGTGCGCAAATTTCGTTAGCCTACGCTAGGTTACGAAAATAGTGCTATTGAATAATTGCTTTTTTATCACGGTAAAATATTGTAGGACCGCAGCCGCCGTACTACAGCAAGCTAGTAAGCTATTGCATCCTGCAGCTATGCCTTACTGAGTGCCGCATTCAGCACTCAGGTAACTTTTATGATCGCAGTAGACAAATTTGGCGCTTAGCTAGGGTTGAAATGTCTCAATGTCGAAAAAACATAAAGTAACTGTAGGCGGTTTAAGGTGCCTAACTTCTACTTTTGCGTCAGCCGATGGTACGGAAAGTAAGGTGAACGTTCATAAGCCTTACTTAGCAGTACTAAGGTAAATGAACAAAAAGTTGTTGCATGTATTAAAGCAAAGTAATTTTTTGTCAACAAATGAAAACAGTTGTTGATACTATGACAGCAAGGTTGAATTACGCTTCTCAGTAAATGGAAATACAGCAAATAGTAATCACATGTCCGGAAAACCATCGTACAGAAGGCATATCCTTTTCAAGAACAGTCCACATTGTCTACTCCATCTGAATTTTGTGTGAGACCGTTACCAGCCTGTGAGTATGGCCGCTGAGCTATGATGGACCTTATTGATGGACGTCACTATCTCAGCGGATTAAAATTAGCGCAGCTCAATACCAACTGAATTAAATGTTGCTGTCGTCTACCGCGTAATCTTATTCTGAGCCATCGGATTTTGAGAAACCCTTTTCAGATTTTCCTCTGTATCCTAAAATTTAGTTGCAACACATACTTAAAGAGGCCACCAGCTGAAACTTGCCACTCAACACAGTCAGCTGTAATGCTGCCAAAAAGTTTGCCCTACAATGAGGAAACAGTTATAGGATGGTCGTATACACTTGTGGAAAGAGATAATTCACTTAAGGTGAAATAAGCTAGAAACGACAAAGGAAATATCCAAATGGTAGTATATATTTCACAGCGGTGCCACAGTGTGAGAAGGCTTGCCACGATGTACATGGCGCACCTCAATCATTCTTTTTATTCATGCTAAGAGCACTATCCCCTGTGAAGGTCATATAGACATTAACTACGCCTGATCGACAAAACGTTTGAATTCTATTATCTTACAGCAAAATGAACGCTTGTATTTATTCATCAGTTGATTATCTGTCCCTCAGGACTCGGGCAAAAACTGACAATAAAATTCACAACCCACTTGCTTTCAAATAGTCTTTGTATACAATCATGCACCTGCCAATATCACACGGACCATCCCGCTAATTATACCTACAGAGATTTGACAACCTACCAAATTTTAACTTTGGAGAAAAACGCGTACGACTTCAACAACAAAATTGGTAGAAATAAGCATTTACGAAAAATTTGTTCCTAGGCCGCTTTACTGAGCTCGAAGGCATCGCATTCACAAGCCACCTGCCAATATATTCACACCGATATCAGTGAGACGACACAGCGTTCATTGCTCAATTGTCACATGCAGGTGCGGCATCGTAATCGTCTTTCAGATGTTGAGAAACGTAAGTCGAAATGCGTTGACTATTTACTTAGCGATTTGCATTGGGCATAAATGTAATGAATGCAATAGAAAAATATGGTAGTAACGCTAGAAAGGTAAAACTCTGGATAACAAATTTAGAAAAGAAAAAATGCGAATAAAAGAAAAGCGCTTTGGTGAACTAATCATAATGCCCGCATTGAGACATGCGCAAAATAACAGTAGTAGGCACAAGATAATATGTATCAATACAGTTGAATAGAATGCTGAAATCAAATCGTTTGATTGCGTCAAGTAGCATTGTGTTGACACGTGATTTAAATGAAATGCAAACGGTCTCATTTGTGTTAAAAGAAGGTAAACGAAACTTGCCGCTTTTAACACTCAGCAGATCATAGGACCGCAAAAACATAAATTTCGAGATCGTTCCACGGCTGACAGATTCAAAGTGAGAAGAAATTTTGAAGTTATGCTATCCGACTGAAATTTGTTTTCAATATTAACTTTTGTCGAACTTGGTTGGTCTTGTGGTTTAGTTACAGCAGAGGATAGCACGTGTGATTTACATTCCCCATCAGATGGTAAACAATTATGAATTCCACCTGCAAGCGCCAAAATCGACAACCGTACATTCCTAGTGATTTCAATCTAAGGTTGTATGGCATACAAAAGAAGCCCCTAACGTACTTGGATGCGCTTTGTTGAGGTATTTTGAGGCCAGCAAGATCTTGTTTCTGCTGCAGTTGCCACGCCTGGATGGCGTGTTTCACCTGTGATGCACGCAGACGTCAGAATTTGTGGGAAAATTGAAAGTTAAATCAAACGAATGCTCGGTGTATAAAGCCGAAGTGTAAAATAATTTTGTTTAACTCCTCGGAATTTTCATCAGCCGACATCTACCCAAACTACCATGCGAAGCCTTCCTCAAAGTATGGTCTCCAAGATTGTAAATGCTCATCGATTCATGACGCAGGTACTTCCATATTAGCCTAGCTGTGTCAAACTGGAATGACTTTATCGTTATTCCCACATGAACGCAACTCGGGTCGCTTTGGTAAAAATCGTGACTTTCTTGCGGTCAACCGCACTCCATAGATTAAAACCGTCGGCAAAATGGAGGAATGTTGGGGTCCATAATGTTGCTAGGTCTTTGATCAACCCAAGGAATAAGCGCTCTCGTAGCACCGGGCCATGTTTGACACCACATTTCAAATCATTGGGGTTGGGAAATGTTCCCGCAACACGCACGTGAATCCTTCATTGGCAAGTATTATTGCCAATCCGACGATGAACTGATCCCTTAGTTCATCGCACCATAGGTTGAGATGATCCCGGCAGCAAAATGTTATGCAAATTAATGCGAACGATGAAATCTCAGATAAAAGACTCTTGTAACATTGATGAGCAATCTTTAGGTTTAGCTGCACGTCAGTTACTAAATTCGTTGATATTACAGTATTGTTCCAAACGTCCTGCCATTACAATTTTTGAAAAACCACACAACAAGAGCAGAAGTCAGTGTAAGCAAACATATATTTTCCATAATTTCTCATTACGCTTCTAAAGTTATATACAAATAAGAACAAAATGAGTAGACGGATATTATTAGTCTTTAGTCAAGGAGCGAGTTAATTACTGACAATGGATTTGACAGTGGCTGTCCGTTAGGTTACGAAAATTGACCCCACAGGTCAGAGGTCGTCAGGCATTTGGGCCACGGTAGTCCCAAACCTATAGTTAGCTTATTCTGTAAACAAAGCTCCGGGTAATGCAGTCGAATTGTAATTGCCTCAGCAGGTTATACTATTTGTTTACGCAGGTAGTTCGATCGGTTTGCCGCTACCTGATAGATAATCATGAAAAAGTCAGTCGATTTCTTGGTTAGCCCTGTGTCAGCAATGTACGCGGCTATTGAAGAGCTGACGGTTTTGCTGCTTCCATTTCCAAGCCTGGCCGGGTGGTGTTCCTTCACTCTTTCGGATAGACGCCCTGCTCCAGTGGAGCAGAAAATGGAAAAATTACACACTGAATTGGCGTGGAAGTCTCTTATCGTTTAAGCATGGTGTTACCCTCAGAGTGCTGATGAATTGAATTTTTATTCTTGCATCTGGGTAGGTACGCCTGGGTGCACACGAAAGACGACGAAATAGAAGTTCCGTTTAACTTGGCCCATGTATAGCAGCTAAAGAAAGATCGGTTTACTTTCTACTGTCATTACTACCGTCTGTTTCCTCATCTGTGTCAGGTCGACTTTAGTGAAACGTTCGGGGTAGCAATTCTCTCAACACTCAGCAAATGCACTCCATTTCCTCAGGAAATATGTTTACCGAGCAAATGCTTTCAGCTCGGCTCACAAAGGTGTGAAATATATAATTGTTAAACCTTAAAGGCCCGAAGCTTTAGAAACTGGCGCGCTATCCAGTCCACGTGCATTTTCTTTACACGCGACAATGCAGCGCACCTACATCAAATATTCTCAGGGTGACGTCTAGGAAATAAAAGATGCTGTTTTCTTTCACTTCGTAAGGAAATTGTATTGCTGTGTGGCACTGGATGAAGGTGTTTTTAGTACATCATTTCTTCGGGTGGCTTGAAGTAAAACAAAGCTCTCATCCATGTACCGGCAATATAGATTGAGGTCTGCGATTGTTGATTTTACCCTGTTCCAACGTGCCCATGAAGACATCGGAGAGAAGTGTCCAGGTGGGGAACCCATCGCGACCGAATCACACTGCCGGTCTGTTACGCCACAGAAGAAAAAAGGCAAATTAAATGTGCATTCGAGCAATAATTTCTAAGGGATCACCTTGGATATGCTCACGTTTATGTGATGTGCATCAAGCTAATCATAAATTAAATTTTGATCTCAAACAGAGGTCATGTCGGTGAACAATAGTAACATCAAACGAGAAATGGTGACGAGTAATTATTGACCTTTGGCTCGCGAGGTCAGTTTTTCTAACCTAACGGACAGCCACCGTCAAATCTACTGTCAGTAATTAATTCGCCCCTGGACTAAAGACTGATAATATCTGTCTACCCATTTTGTTCTTATTTGTATATAACTTTAGAAGCCTAATGAGGAATTATCGAAAACATGTTCACTTACACTGACCTCTAGTCTAGCACTTTGTATAAGTGTTGGTTTTATTGTCATATAAACAAGTTATGTTCATCGATTTGCTTTGACTGGTTTACACATTCTTATTTGTTACGCGGATGTCATAATTCCTAAATTGACAAAGCGGCTATGTTTCCTACCTTCTGGAAGTTAATATCGTGTTTTTAGTAGACATGACTGCACTAGTTAAGTAAAGATACTTAAATTTGTCCACGTCACTGAAACAAATTTCTTTTGTCACAAAACTTGTGATTGAGATTCCGACACACACCATGACTTTTAAGAAACAAACATTGATAGAAATGTAAATGAGTGATGATAATAATCTTCAAACCCTATCCAAGAGATGAACAAGTTTAGGTTGTAAATGACAAATATCAACAACTAAATACATACAGGTCTAACGGCTGGGTCGAATCAATTTGATTTATACTAACTACATACCTTTGATAAACACACAGCATATAATATGCCGCCGACTGAAATTAAAGTACTTCCAAACTCAATGGATTTTTGTAATTTTGTTCAAATGATTTTCATGATTATTATGGCCAATTATAAAACTAACTGTTGACATGTCTACCTCAAAAGATGTTATTTTCAATTTTCCATGTATACCACTTTTTCATAGTTCTCCTTACTCGCAATATATTTTCTATTATTGAGTAGAGACATTTGCGTTTTCATTCAATCTCGGTTGATATTTGGGAGTATAATTTCCCCAAAAGCTGAGATTTACATGAAGTAAACAGCCGCTTTTTGATTTGTCTCATTAGCGCTTTGATACTAGTTTAGAACTTTGCCATAAATC
Organism: Dicrocoelium dendriticum; assembly: GCA_944474145.2. NCBI lineage: Eukaryota > Metazoa > Platyhelminthes > Trematoda > Plagiorchiida > Dicrocoeliidae > Dicrocoelium > Dicrocoelium dendriticum. The sequence goes on from OX104063.1 coordinate 234,433,381, forward strand.
GCACTACAAAGTTGTTTGTCTGAAATCTCAATCTCTAATTTGTTGTGCTAATGCCAGTAGCTCTTGGTATCTCTGATTCAATACTCAATGCAATAGTCCAAGTCACTCATTTGCGCGGTGCGCTTCTGGTAATACACCTGGGTTGCGCTATCCAACTGTGCAGCCCATAAATTGTTTCTGTACGTTCTATATACACCCACCGGTTACCGACCTGTTACTTCGGAGTAGGCTGCTTGCGAAAGCTGGATATTGATAAGGCAACGCATAGGTAACGGAACCTCAAAAAATAGGTCAGAAAACTGGCCATCAAACTTAACCTATATGGCTGGCCTTAGCTTTTTGGAAATTAATGCAATACTCGATGAACACAATGAAAAAAGTTCAGTCCAATGCGGCAAATTATATGGAGCTTTTTGCGCTGTATCAATGCAATTGCACATAAACGTAAATTGATGTCTAAAAGTTCTATTTTCTGCTTTGTCCACACATTCTACCTGTTTTGTACATCTTGTAATGACACCCGCATACATATTTGCAACTAACCTTCAGACTGCAGCACACGCAAACACAAGTTGCATTAAGAGTGCTAAGAGATTAGATAAACCGAAATGTTTGTTTAATACTATTAGGCTAACTGGCTATGTAATGCGCGCAACAATATTTGGAACCCAAATACTTTAACCGCGCACTTCCTTGTATGCCCAAGCAAGTCCAGCTTGGGCAGTTGATCAGCCCAAAATTACCAGACACGCTACATAGCTTAAGCTTGAAAGTATACTCCAGATGTATTGCATGAGCGCAGAAAGCATTGTATATGTTATCACCATCTCCTTCGGATAACGTAAAATTGGTTGCATAAAATAATCTACATTGACCGGAACAACTGGAACAAACATTAACTGCTCCTAAAAATTTAAACCTAAAAGAAGCTTTGTGATACTAAATTTGATGTAGCTGAACTCCTCAGCAACTCATTCAATTCCTATACTACTATAAGTTGCGGCCTATGCTGGAGTTTAGGACAAACTTAAGCAGGCACAATTACGAATGACTGCACTAAACTTGTACCATGTAACATGGTTGATAAAGTGTAGGTTACGTAAGGGTTCACGCATATTAACAGACTGCGCACAATGAAGGCAACTCGCAGCTCAAACTTTTATCGCCACGGAGGGACTCAGATTTTAGCTGAAGTTGTAAATGAATGGCGACTGTCACCGAAAACGCTTTGCACTTGGAATAATGTGTCGACCGAAGTGCGCTGGAAAGGCACGTTACGAGACACTGGAGTGACTATCAGATATATTTTTCCACCATGAAGGCATCTACGCGGCTTTGATTATAGAGTGCTGGTATTTATGTTTAGTGTTCACCCAGAATTAACATTTATAAACATTTAATGACGTAATACACAGTTAACCTGATTGCGAATTAAAATTCACCAGCACAGGTTACAGAGTTTGCTGCGTTTGAACGCTTCAGTCAATTTGCGCAGCCATTGCTACAAATAAAATTAACAGCACTGAGATACCAAAGTAAGGCATTTAAACAGTCAGCCATTTTAACTCAACTAAATTATAGTTCTTTAATATTTGCATTTTGTTAATGCGCGGTTTAGTAACTAGTGCCGTATGAAAAGGTGACTATGTGTTATGCAAATTATTAAAAGAGGTAACACTTTCAAGTGTTCACCAGACTGTTAACTAACTGTAAGAATAACAGCGACTAAGTTGATCCCATATTGTGCAAGTTCCGCCACGGGGTACCCTGAATAAGCTAATCAAAATGGCGTATAGTTTTGAATTTGTGCTATCTCTGATTACTGATTTGTAGAATGATTGTATACAAACCAGCCTTTCGATCAGCAATTTTGTTGTTGAGCAACGCGGAAATAGTGTTGAGATAAGCAATCAAATTCACTGAATAATTTAACATCAGTTAAAAAGCTTACTCCAGGTCTCGGTGCTTTAACTGAGTAACTTGTTTCTGTACTGAGGACAATAATTAGGCTGGATAACATTGCTCAAATTATTAATGTGCATTAGCGCAAACACAGGCAAGCTAAGTTTGCAATAGCTCCACCGAATTCTCGCCGTATTGAGCAAGATAACTGTAGTGTACTTTACGCGCCACCAGCAAAGCGAAAAAGATGCTAATCTGTTCCTCTGCTAACAATAACCTCATTGCTAAGTTACTGTCTTTGGAGTCACAATTTAATGAGATGAGAAAACGCTGGCACACTTGAAAACCTTCAAAGATCACCTGATGACGCTTGACTACATCAATGACCTACTGGAGAAGACTGATCTAGATCTAATGAGAAAAGCAAGATAGTTAATTGCCCCTGTTGCATCTGAAGTGCACAAACTCATGAGCATAGCAGCATATGTGTTTTATTAATCTTCCGGACAGGTTGCGTATGGATGTCATCTACATAACCGAGACTTGGTTGCACTCAGGGATTACGGATGCCGAGATCGCGATTCAGGGTATGTTCTTGATCCGACACGATCGTCCCAGCAAGGAAGGTGGTGTTTTCCTATAATATCGTGATAACACAATGCGAACCACTGAATGACCCGGAGATGCGGGTCACCGATTCACTATGGTGTCGTTTGCGTCTGCGACACAATGACAACTGCTTCGTGGCAGTCGTATATACATCCCCGTAGTCCACTCAAGAGATGTATTCTCACCTACTAACATCACCGATGAAATGCTTACTCCCAACTTGCAGCCAAGTCCTTATCTCCGGCGATATCAACTTGCACGACGGAAAGCTTGGCGTCCATCAGCGAAATGAACAAGGCCGAACTGCAAGACCTTATCGCAAATAAGCCGCTCTACAACCACATCAGCTAACCTAACAGGTACAGAGTTGATAACAAACCATGGTAATTAAACTCCTTCTTAAAAATAAGGAACTCATGATCGACAAGCCGTTTATAGACACCTCACTAGGGTTAGGGGACCATGTCACCATACTTTACAGCTACGGGTGTTACGCTGAACATTCGAAGGAACACACAGAACTAACACGTACTATCACACATTCCAACATTTGGAACAACCTAGTTGAAACGATCTACGGGGAGTTCTTTAAAGGTGTCCATATGACAGCGCCTGGATTCAGTTTGTTGGATGCTTCAGCAATCTAATCATAACTGTATCAGGAACATAGAGTGTTCGCTCCACCAACCCCTCGTCTTTCATCAGAAGTAGAACTCGCAAGCGCATATTAATAAGGAGTGCATTTTGCACACTTACAGAGCTCGTCTTTCTTCAGAAATCTGGAGCGATTACGTTACCCATCGCAACCAGTATAACATTCTTGTCCATGAGGATAAATTGACCCACCAAAAACATTTGGCCAGTACATTTGCCAACAACAGAAAGCTCCTATTCAAGCATGTTAACACCATCCGGAAAGTGACGCTCGGTTTCTCCTACTTAACATGCCAGTCGGCACAGAGTGCTGAAGAGGCAGCCAGCGTCCTACGAATGCGGTATGCCTCAATCTTCCAAAGAGACGTCCGCCAGTGTTACATACCCAAATCCCTATCCCCAAAGAAAACACACATTGACGTTGAGTTAACTGCCACTGCTGTGCTGAAGAAACTGCCATCACTACGCACCTACAATTCTCCCGGAATTGACTGTATTCACCGAAGGGCGCTGGACGTAGCAGTAACAAATCTGGTAGGGCCATTATAACATTTCTTCCAAACTAGCCTGGATAAACAAATTGTGCCTATCATGTGAAACATGATGTAACTACTCCAATTTTAAAAGCGGTAATCGATCGCAACCCGCCAAGTATTACCCAGTGGTCCTCCTACCTGTACTCTCAAAGGTGATTGAGGCCATCAACGCGGAGGCTTTAGTAGACCATCCAGAAAGCTACAACATCATAGCACCTGAGCCACACGGTTTCCGCCAACACCGTTTACGCTCTATCAACCTACTGATTGCCCGCGGTAGCTGGAGGAAAGCGGCCGATACAGGCAGAGGGATAGAGGTCATTTGCTTCGAAGTCTCCAAAGTCTTTGACCGACTTGACCACTACATGCCGCTTCACAGGCTCGAAAGTTATGGGGTTGGTGATCTTGTCCTTGGGTGGATCAGGAATTTCCTGCAGGATCGGCAACTGCAGGTCAGAGTTCGAAGTGCACTGTCCGATCCGATTTATGTCGAATGTGGAGTTCCACAAGGATCAGTTCTGGAGCCTCATCTGTTTCTCGTGTCATTAACGAGCTTACGCGTTTGCTTACTTCAGCTTTCTTGCTATTCGCTGGCGATGTCAAGATACGGCGGATGATCGCCGATCCAGCATATCACGACGCACTTCAGTGAGACCTGGATCCAGCGTATAGGTGGTTACTTCAAAACGCACTCCAGCTCAATTAGGGAAAGTGTAAGTTGGCTCATAATAGTCAGCAGCTGAACATTACATACGAACTTGGAGATCATATCTTGCAAGCCGACACCTAGGAGCCTGATCACATGGTATTAATTTAGGCTGATCTGGGCTGCTCAGAACAATCTGAGAAGGCGTCAAATCCAGGAAACTACAAGTTGGCGTGCTGCGGAAGGCATTTGAGCGGTTTGATCACTCTGTCTGTTCGCAGTTGCTTAACACCTAATTGCGACCTCATGTAGAATACTCAATCCATGCGTGGCAGCCCTGTTAGAAACAAGACCTCGCAGCACTCGAGACTCCATAGCGACGAGCCACGACTCACGTCAGTGGGTTGTTCATTCTACTTTATCAACTTAGACTGAGGACCCCAAAGTTATATAGCGGCCGGTATCGACGCCTATGTGGCGACCTTATTATGACCTACGAGATTCCAAGGAACCCCAATCACATTTCCCGTCACCTACTACAACTGAGCCACAACACGAATTCGACGAGCCATCAGTTCAAGTTAGCCACGCAATACAGTCGGTTAGAAACTCGACGGAACTTGTATTTTCTTAATGTCTGTCAACCTTGAAACGCCGTTCCAAATAACATTGTTTCCTCCCCACCTTACCTCGGGTTTGAAATATGTCTTGATGTTATCCTAACTTATCTACATTACGAGATATAGCTTGTGTGTCTCAACAGTGTTATAATGCGACGAGGGTTGCATAACCAGAATCAATCTAAACACATGTGCTTGGCTCTTCCTGCTTGCCTCTGTGTTAACACTGTGGTGAGTCCACCAAGACCATTTTCCTTTTATCCCTTAGTTTTCTATTCACCATGTTTTGATTCTCCTTATGGATATTCAAGTGGACTTACTGCGCATCCGCTTTTTACCCCGTAATATACAATTGTGCAGGTGTTTAAATTACAAAGTAAAACTAACATTACTGAAAGCTTGTAGCATGTCTGTCGCTAACTGCAAATGCCAAGGTTTCAGAAAGGAGACACCGAAACATTGCTGTCTAATTATGTTCAAATTGTTGAGCGAGGAATTCGCGCCTCTCTATCTCCATTTTGGACCCATCCTACCTCAGTACATCCAATTTACTAGCATTTTGAGTAAACCAGATAGAAGACCATTACAAAGGTCCGAAATTCGCACTGGGCCGCGAACACCGGAAAAAATATCTTGGCCCTTTGAGAAATCTTAGTCAAACGACCAAATCACGAGTTCGTCCAATGTGAGAACTAGCTGCCTTGATTTAGACCTTGATAAGCTAACAGCATTGTGCACTAGGTACAAAGCCATCCTTCCTTGCTCCGCAGAAACGCCCATTGTGCAAAGAATGATTAAACCAAGTTCTCCTATTCCTGACAACGCACTCGCATTAAAGTGAACTTCTCAGGCATAAGGAAGAAGGGAAAGCCTGAGTGCTTGGAACGGTGAAGCTATGACAACTCGCTGCATATATCACAGTCCGGTCAGTACCACCAGGCTACTCAGTGTCCACATTAAGGTGGTCAATAAACTAGTCACTTCAAAGATACTTGCACCCTTAAAATAAACTGGAAATGCTTCCAGCAGTTCATTCGTATCTCCGACTCGGGTGTATTTTGTCTTCTATATCAGTGTGCACACCCCTGTGGAGTAATAAATATAGATCAATCCACCACCATCCTTGCTCCATTAGGTGCTCATATCTCTCATTTCCCCAAAGATGCTCACTAATATCACGTGGCATTTGGTGTACCCGCTGTGTGATTGGACTGCGACTCGCAATCTCTATTCAGATCTTGGTCCTCTTTGAAGTGGACCTTGGTCATTACGATCACAAGGACGGTACTTGAATTGGTGGTTCGGAGTTTCTCCTCCCAACCCTGACACCCCATAAGCACTTTCTTCCTCATTTGGGCTCATCAGTTGGAGATAGCCTGAGCTGGGGTGGACCTCGAGGTTTAGTATTCAAAGGTTGACGCCTTGACCACTATGGCTTTAAGATCAGCGAGCAATGCTCTCGAATACTTAATCAGCAAAAACACTATAAACTTAGCTTCCAGATGCAGAAAAACCCATGAATTTTCACTTGTATTACAAATGCATGAATTTACTACCAGAGTAAAACATGCGTAATTAACACACGAGGAAGAAATGAACAACACATAGCCCTACAAACCAGCTGCAAAGCTAAGGGGATTTTCAAAATACTGCATCGTAGAACCATTGACGGCTCTCCTCTGATTACGGAAATTGTTGACGGAGAGGGCCAAGTACACCATGACCCAGCTGACTTCTGTGAAACGTTCAGTGACTTTTTTGCCTCTACCATGATTCGCGAAGCTGACCCGGTGCCTGTCTGCACAGAGCTCACAGAAACAACCCTCTTAAGCAGAGTCGATATTTTGCTCAACGCTATCCATCAAGTTATTAAATTAATCAGGCCATCTTTCAAGCTGGGATCTGATGGCATTTCAACAGCCACCATTAAACCAGGAGGTCATGATATATCACTGCTCTTGAGGAGCATATTCACTCTATTGCTGGAAGCTGGCCACTTTCCAGACCAATGGAAAACATCCTTTATTATGCCTCGGCATAAAGGAGGTCCCAAACAAACGATTGATAACTACCGAGCAATCCCACGCACTCCGATAATCGCTTGGCTATTTGAAAAGGTGGTCAGAATGGCGATGATGAAGTCGGTTGATTATATTGGCCTGATCAATAATTCGCAGCATGGTTTTCTTAGCAAGCGATCGTGCGACACCTGTCAACTGCATTACCTTAATCACATTTCAGAATCAATCGATTCCGGTTATGTAGTATTAATCTTGTTTCTTGACATACACCAAGCGTTCGACCGAGTACCGCACAAGTGACTGCTACAAAAGTTGGAGAACTTTGGGATCCGGGACCCATTACTAAGTTGGCTATCTTCATACCTGGGAAATCGTCATCAAATAGTCACTTTAAGTGATTATCGCTCTTCCCTACGCTCAATCACCAGTGAAGTCATTCAAAGGAAGCTTGCTCGGTCCGTTACTGTCTTTGCTCTACCTCAATGACATCACCACATCTGTAAAACATGGTACATCATTTTATTTACTGAGGATATCAAATTATCTATGAACTTCGACCTGACCAGCTTCACGGGCCATTACTGCTCATTCAAAATGATTTACATTCCCTTGGGTCGTGACGCTGCACATGGGTGATGAACCACTCGGCTAAGAAATCAAGCATCATGACTTACGGCTGCTGCGTCCCCGACTGATCTATCACCCGAAACAACGAACACGCTCCTACACAGTTGTCCACGCGTGACCTTGGAATTAAGTACACGTCTACCTACAATTTCTCCGAACAGGCTCAATACCAAGTATCACGTGCCAGACAGTTTATGCTCAGTATAGAAACAAAGTACATGCAACTCGTGCTAGAGTTGAGCTTTTCAAGCTACTTACTCGCCCCATCCTCGAATACTGCAGCATAATATACGGCAATATGAGAAAGAGTGACAGAATTGCTGTGGAGCACCTGCAGAGGTCATTTACTAAACATCTGATTAGTAAACATTCTGTTTTGAGTTACCGAGAACGTTGCAATGAACTTCATCTCGAACCACTTTGGATTCGACGATTGAAGCACAACTTGTTGCTGCTTTACAACGTGTTACACAAAATGACCTATTCCAACCTGGCTAAACTCAATTTACAACATTACTCAACTCAAGCGATTCGCAAAAGAATACACTTAATATATCGTAGGTTAGAACGAACGTCCGCTCTAATTTCTTCCCGGTCAGATATAGCTAGCTGTGGAATAAACTACCAATAACCCTCAGGTCATGTGACAACGTGGCAACATCTAGCAACAGAGTCGCCAATTACATTGCTCTCACTACCCGAAGCTCTATATTCAGATGGGAAAATCCCTCGATGAGCTATTCCAAGGGGCGCAAAACATATGAACGCCAAAGTTTTCATAACTAGGCTTTGGCCTCAACCATCTGCAGAATGTTAATACATGAAACGCACATCCCAAGACCACCTATGTATGTCACCCATGCAAGCGCATGAATTGTCCTGTACAAATTGATGTTCGACGCTATAGACATAGTTTCTCTCATCAAGAGAAATATGCGTTTAATGTTATTATAAGTCACTAAAAGACATTAAGGTAAATTTATTACTTACTAGTAACTTGTAACATAAGTATATTATCGAATATTATATCACTGCAGATTTTTCAGATTGCTGTTGCAAATTTCGGATTGAACTACGATCACACGTGTGTTCTTAGGCTTTTACGATGCCGTTTGTAGAATTGCGAACAAATGAGCGATCCGAAAGGACCCAAAGAAGTGGAGGAATGTAATGTTTCCGCATTCCATGGCAAGATTGGTGTATATTTGCTCCCCCAGATATAGGTAACAAGATGCGATGTGAACCCTGGACATCCAGGATGTCAAATGGAACCTTTATCAAAGACCTACTGAGCCGCAGTGAGCAGCCATGAAGTAATGGCACCGCCTGTCTACTGATGACCTCTCTATAGAGCATTTCTCAGTTATACTTAAAGAGACCAAGAAATATGCACCAACGGTTTAGTACGAATATTTTCTTATCTAATAAAACGTATTGTGTACTAGGAGACAATGGATAAAACTTCCAAATTATAAGTGAGGTTACTTTCTATCCACTTGAGACTTAGAGTTGTTGCTCATAAATCAGAATAATATTTCGTTGCAAGATCTGTTTTAATCATCATTTCGAAAGTTACTGTCCTTCTTTGTGTTAAACTGAATATCATTCGAACTAGTTTCGTTCACAGCCATTCCCAAGATTTGAATTTTCTCCTAATATGTTACTTACTTGGCGCACAACTGAATTCCCTAGCTTTAACCTTGTAGTGAACTATGTGCATTTGGACAAATATTTGGAACCACTGTTGGCAAGTGGATTTAGTTCGCAATTAAAAATCTTTATGTAACAAGTGAACATATATTCGAGTTTAATTCTCTCGCTTTAGAACTTAGGTGTTTCGGATCTATGTTGTGTCACAGATTGTGTAAAACTCAGTAGTGGGACAATCATCAGGTTTGGACCGTCCGTTGATTGTACACCAGCTGTGCAAGGCATAACAGAAACATCCACCGCACTAACTTGGATATGTTCTTATCAGCTGGCCCCAAACGGTTAAAACAGATGAACGATAGCAAAACTGTTAGCAGTATAGGTTCCGTAACTTTTCCAAAAATCTAAGACTGCAAACGTTGTCGATCTATTGATACACTTGGCGGTTCTATCTCAAACATTTCTGTACATTTCGCTATAGATGTGAATTTACGGATCCAAGCTTTCATTGACATAGATGTGATTCTCCTTAGCCATCTAAGATCCGCGTGAATAGATTAGCCGTCTGCTGAAATACGTGAGAAAGACACTGACCTTTCTTCCATTAGGCCCAAACTACATTGGTCATACTTTCCCAGGCTGTGAGAATTAAGTAAGCTTTGCATCTATGAATAGGTTGGTGTTCAGCTCAAAAACATGGTCCCATTCAACTGTTGAATGTTTTGCTACGTGTGTGGTTATGATTCCACTGCCCTCCATAAGTAATCCTTCTTTAGTTAGCTAGACAAAGGGTTTGAACTTAGTGCACCATTGTGTACCTTATCATTTCTGCGCTTCCTAAACCTGCTATTAATGTCGGTTGAACCAGTACCATTTAGAAAATAGATTCAACGGCAGCACGATCTTTGTCATTTACAGTATTCATGTCATAGATGACCCACAAAACGCAAAAGAGATAATGGTATGAATGATGAACTTTGTAAGCTCCTTAGCTTTGTATATCCATGGCTTGAGTAAATCAATAGAATTTAAACCATGCTAGAGGTTATAACTGCATGAGAAGTCAAGACATTAACATTTACTTTATTACTGCTATTATTGCTTGTGCGACGTACATGGTAAAGACTTGACAGAAAGAGTTGCCACAAGATTTATCAAGAATATGGCTACAGTAACCATGCTACATAAAATTTGGTGGCCCCGTATCTAAACATTCTATGTCGAGGCCACTTCGGATCCTATTACTCAGCAGGGGATAAATGTTTGCAACTTTGAAGGTGGCAAATTTTAAAAGCTGAGGTACTCTGCAGCTCTAAATTCACATGATTGTATTAATAATGAATAAATCTAAACTAGTGTGTTTGTGTTTTAAGGTTTCAACACGATACATCTAAGATAAAACCCCATTAATGACACCGCATAAAACATTTAAGCCATCGGCACAGATAAATGCCGTGACATAATCTGAGCTTGTCAGGATAGTTGAGAAATCAGTATAACATTTAAAAGTTGTCTGCTAGGAAATCATCGTTTCCTGGTAATACAGTTTAAAAGTTTCTAACGGTAAGCTACTTAACCATCAGACAATAATTTTGTTCTGTTTGTTTGCTTCCTACCAAGATTTGTTTCATGTTATCCTATATCTAAGCCTGCTTTATGCAATTAAGTTTGAAAAACAATCTGGCACTTTCTATTTCATCAGAAATCCTATCTCTGCTTCCTAGACACACTGAGCTTAACTGAGCGGCTTCCTTATTTTATTGCTGCGAATTTAGATGAGCAAAACGAGAACATCGGTGCACATAGTGTTTTGGCCTTAGTAGCTATGGTCATGCAATATTTCATCAGAAAGAGTTCATGATAACCTTCTTATAAGTCATGCCGTATTTAAATAGCAAGTGCACAAGACATTATTCTAAAGAATAAACTAGTAATATTACTCTGGTGTCCCGATGTCGAAATCATAATAAAAAGTTTGATCTATTTTAGCTGTAAGGATATGCAGCTATGCTTGAGAAATATGTTTCTCTATATGTAGCTCATTTTAACATCCATGTACCTCCGGCAGCAATATCAACCGATGCAGTTCAGTAGATAAGTTTGCATAGTATATAAGAGAGGGGGCATTTAAGTTACTCTTGCATGGATTTGTTTCGTGGGAATAATCTACTCCATAGGAGTAAAAAGAAACTTCTATTTTAATGACTGAATTGACAAACGGGTGGTGTAATTTCTGATGACTCTATCCAGGTGCCGTGAAATATGCTTTCAATCAGGAATCATTATTTACCCAGATAAACTTAGGAAAGTATCAGGAAACAAATGCGGACGCAGAAGCTGTGAGTTTGCTTGTGATACTGCAATGCATCACCGTAGGCAGCGCAACCTCGCGTGTCAAAAATTACCAACAACTCGCAGCAGCTCGTTAAGAGTAGAGTCATTTCTTAAAGCTGAAAAGCACATTCCTATTTACGAGTACCTTACTGATTACTTTTTGGAAGCAGCAAGGATGGTTTTCTCTGTGTAGCTGCATCTAATATCACTCAGATACAAAGACGCGTTATGTTATGTTGCGCTCAATATATTTTGCGTCCGCAAAGTGTTTGTCCAGGAACTTCTTAAATTCCGACACAGACTTTGCCTCAACTACCTGCCGCGGCAGGTCGTTCCATATATTCACCACCCTGAGTTCGAAACAGAGTTGTTGAGCAACCCGCTTCAAATACGATACGACAAGCTTGCACCGGTGTCCTCGTGTGTGGTTTGGTGTACGCAGATGAAGCAGAGCTCTCAACATGAGGTAAGCTCCCAGATGTAATATCCCGTGCGTCATGATAAGGTCAACCCTCATTCGACGATAAGCTAGGGTGTACAGCTCTAGTTTCTTACACCGGTCTTTGTACTGCACACCTAGTAAGTTGGGAATCAGCCTGGTGGCTACATGCTGTACTCACTCAATCTTTTCCACCTCGCCCCTAGTGATAAGAGAATACGCGGGAGAGCCATACTCTGGCATTGGTAGTATACTTCAGACGAAGAGGCGAGTAGCAATCTCTTCGGACCAAGTGCTGAAGCTGCTCCTGAGCGCCCAAAACATACGAAGAGTGTTTTGGTAAAGCCTTTTCGTGTTGTCCATGGATTTTAGTTCGTAGCTTGAGAGTACACCGCGGTCGAGCAAGAAAGGCGCGGGAGGCAACGGTTGACCAGCCGCCCTGTAGGTCCGAATGTGCTCGCACTTATCCAGCTTCATGAATTGCGACTTGACCGGATTTATCGGAAGACTGACCTCTGCAGACAACGTGGAGAGGTGGTGGAGGTTCTGCTGATGCAGGTCACAATTATTGGGTGTGCGGAATACTCTCCACAACTTCAAGTCATATGCGAACAACGCACAAGTTGATTGGAGTAGCTGAGGCACATCGTTTACATGGATGAGAAACAAAATCGGCTCAAGTACACTGCCTTGGGGCAGGTCACTGCTCGATGGATACCAGTCGGTTAAATAGTTGTCCACCTGGACCCTCCACTTTCGATCAACAAGGAAATTCCTGATCCATTGGTGCAGCGAGCCACCAACACCGCACACCCTCAGCTTGTCGAGGAGCACTGCATGATTTACCTTGTCAAAAGTCTTACTGAAGTCAATGTAAATGACGTCTACCGATTTGCCTTTGTTCAGCGCTTGTAACCATTCGTGCCTCGTCAACAGTAGGTTGGTGATGCACGAGTGACCTTCCACGAAACCATGCTGTGCAAACGGTAAGATTCTTTTCGACTCGAGAAGCTGCAGAAGACTCTTCTTCACGATCTTCTCTAGCGTCTTTGCCAAAACAGCGGTCAGGCAGATCGGCCGGTAGTTATCCACTTTGTTATTGTTACCACCTTTCGGCATTGGCTTAATGACTGAACAGTTCCAGTCGCCCGGTAATATTACAATGGATTCTGACCTGTTGGACAACTCAGTTACAGAAGGCGAAATGATGGCCGATAGGGACTTGAGAGTCAATGGGTGGATCCTATCTGGCCCAGCAGGTTTCGTACCATCAAGACTTGCTAAAAGCTTGCGTACATCTTCAATGCTGCAGTCTAGGGTGTCTAGTTCAGCGTGAGCGGTACTCGTCGAACTCGTTACAGACACCTTGTCACTCGCAAATACGGAGGCGAAGTGTGCCGCCATTGCGGACGCTGTCCATCTGAGCCTTCCAACACTGGAACATTGCCTGCAGGCCTCAGGCGCCGCTTCACTTAGGCGAAGATCGTCTTGGGAGCAGGTTTGCGGCGGTTGCAAACTGCTCTTCAAAGCTTCTACCTTTGTTTGTTTTCGTGTTGTTGCAGAGATTTCGCTGTACCTTGTATGCCTTGTAGTCTTCATCAGAACCAGATAACACGAATTTGTTCCATTGTCTGCGTCGTCGTCGGGTCAGTTTTCTGTACATCTTGTCGAACGAACGTGGTTTGACTGGCGCAACTTTCCGATACTTGAGGGGTACAAATCGAGCGCACAACACTTTCACTCCCTCTTTAATGATAGTCCAACAGGTTTCAGTAGACGAATCTTCTGTTAAAGACCAATCCATCTGGCTCGAGTGAGGACATTAAAGTCCGCCTTCCAAAGTTGAAGGCTGGCTCCAGCGGGGGATAATACCGCAGCGGCTGTTCCAAGTTGGGTATGATCATCAAGTAGTCACTCGCTCCCAGAGGCTCTAAGACTTGAACGTCATGCACACGTTGCTCACATATAGTCAAAAGCAGGTCTAAGCATGATGGAATCACGCGCGCAGTTATACGTGTCGGTTGGTTGATGTGCTGTGTGACCCCGGTTGCAAATATCAATTCCGTAAACTTCTTCTCGACTTCAAAATGGCCGTATAGTAGTTCAGCCTCAGGCCACTTTATTCGGCGTAAGTTGAAATCGCCCATGAGTAGGAACATCTGACAACTCATGTGATTGCGAACAAGCGGCAACCAGTCTAGGCAGCGGCTCAGTGGACTGGGATATACCACATCTACGAGCATATCGCAACGTTTGAGGTAAATCGAACACCATAACTACTCACATAGACAATCAGCACTTCGGTAGGCGCTCACTAGTCTCTCACACAAAGAAGACTTTATGTAAAACAGAACGCCACTGGGATTAATTGATGGTCTATCACAGCGGAAGCATGAGTAGCCGCTGACTGCTACATCTTAGGCGATTACGTCGGAGTTCAATCACGTCTCAGCAAGGCCTACTATGTCTGGTCGCTGAGTGCATACAAAGTAGTACAGCTCATCGCACTTGTTCATCAGACTGCAGACGTTAGTAAAAGCTACACGCAGGCCGCGGTAGGAACTGCTGGGCGCGCCTGAAGCATCCGAAACCTGTTGATCCGACTCGCGGAGGAATCCGGGTAACTACCCGAAATGTACAATACGGAGATTGGTTGCTTTATCGTCCGTGCGTCGCTTTAGTTCAATCATCGCATACTTCAGTTTCTCTCTTTCTGTTGCGTCTAAGTAAACGCGCACGTGGATCTTTAGACCTTTCAGCCTATTAAGGCGGGATAATATAAGCTTCAGACCTGCCTCTTCAACAAAAGACACCCTCATAGGTCGACTTTTGCCCTCGGTTCTCTTTCCTAGACCAGTGATCTGTTTCACTTTGAGACCGCTCTCAATTACCTCGAGCAGTATATCAATCAGAGTTTGCAAAACCTTACGTCATGCTCATAGCACAACTGAGGATTGGAATCCCATGATTCAAGTGCGTGAAAAACCATGAGACTGCAGCATCTCAGCTCGATGAAGAATGCTCTTGATTTCTTTGGTATTTGCATTTTCCATTCGTTATCACTAATTTGCTTATTGCAAATAAGAGGTCTATTGTCAACTGAAGAAACCGTAGGCCTTGAAGATGAGCCTGCCGGGATAGATTTGCTGTTGTACTAAGCGCTGGCTGTTTCTCGGATTGTGGTGTAGAACAAATCGATCTGCGCATTTTAGCGCACGTTCCTCTACTGATCCGTTTGGCAGGCTTTTTGGCTCCATTCTGCCCAAGTTTAAACTGACAATGCTTAAAAATGGTCCTCAAAAGTCGTGTGGAATCCTTTGAATTACGCGGAATCGGTCCACAGACAGACCAATGCACGAAATAGGAAACTTTATGCTATATAAACTGTATGTAATCGCGTTTGCTCGATGTCCAACGACTTTGGAGCCAATACCACAAGGTGTCTGCTGTCCATTTTAAAAATAGGCATTGATCAGTATGAGTAAAGCTGCATAATGTAGAAGCACAGAACTTATACTAAGTTAGTATAAGTGATTTTGATGAGATAAATCCAAATAACTAGTGTGAATGAATTACACCAATATTTATAGCATAAAAAGACTTTAACAATGATAAGAACAAGATAGACTGGCTAGACGAGGGCACGAACAAAATACGACCAGGAAGGACGAGAATGGAGTCAGACTAGAAGGACAGAATTACTGCCGAAAATGCTTTAAAATTTATTACTGGCTAATTCAGAATCACAAATAACAGCGAATTAAACAACTGAAGACAAAAAATTGCGATATATGTCACAGAAAATCTTAACAAACTGGCCTGGGAGCGGTGCGATATATTTCGAACCGGCCGCCGTGGCCTTTTGTTCCATGTAAACAGCTTTATGCCAGATTCCAGTCATTATTTGCCAGAAAACAATCCACAAATCGTTTTGTTAACACTATTAAGATATACGGCTTTGAGGCCGTTATGCATTCCTGATTAGGCTCTTATGTTACCACCCAGTAGGTGACTCTTTGTGCTATCTTTTCATGATATAAATTTTGCGTATTACCGGATTAGGAGAAACCAGTATCGCTAATTGTCTGGAAATCTGTGTACTCGAAAAAAGCATAATTTTTTCGTTATTTCTTAATCTGTAAAACATTTTCCATAAAATTCAATAGATGACCTCTTGTGACATGGGGTTGGACAAATGTGTTGACACTGAAGCAGTCCAGCATTAATTTTACTCGGGAATATGTATTTCCATCTGATCCGTTATGCTTATGCTTCTCAGGTGTGAATGATATTATCAACGTTTTGGTTACCAATGCTGGTGCTTTAATTTCAACAAATTGCTATGTATGACATGCGAGTTTTTCTGCAATAGTGAGTGCAGCAGTGGTTTATAACAGGTATATGGGAAGTCCAGTAGCAATGTCATCGATAATCTTGCAACTTCCAATTGTGGTAAACAGCAAAGAAGACGTTTATTTTAGGTGTTAACAAATTTTTAAAACAATACGGGAAACCTAATTCCTGCCCGGATATTAGGGATTAATACTGTTTACCGCTTCTGTGCACCGATTCCGCCATTAGAGGAGCACGCGAAAATTCATTTAATACAAACGTCATTTTTGTCAATTCGTATTTGGACTATGATATACTGGTGCATGATTAAGTACAAGCGCTGTGATGAAGTTCCGGGACTTAACGCTCGGAGGGAGAACCACTTTCCTCGATCTTCTGGCAGGATGTACATGAGGTCTAACATATCACAAAGTCTATTGTGCTCTCCCAGTGTTCGGAAAATTAGTAGGGGTTGCGACTAACTCATAGCGCCCTTTGAGGGTACATGTCGTTCAGACTAGAGCGCCGTGAAATTGTGTTTCTGGAAAGTTTTGCGAACGCATCAACAAGTTGCCCAAAGATTGTGGCTTCAAAATTTCTTAACGCCATAAACTGGAATGTCGTGACACTAATCGCTTTGTCGAATGCTATTTTGCTGTGCCTCAAACAGTCCAAATAATCGTGCAGGAGCAAACCGCAATCGCTCTCATGATATTTGTGCTGTTTAAATATTTGACCGTAGCCTGTATTCGTAAGTGCTTAAGTGAAACTTAGAGAAATTTGCATTTTGCAGCTTTGAACTAGAACATGTTCTCGATAGCTAATGAGCAATTTTATCCTGGATACCTTTGCAGTGTTGTGCGATTTTCAGTTTTAATAACGGACACTATATCTTTAAATAACTAGTGAGTAGAGTAAATAGTAAGTTAAATTACCTAGCGAGACTGTTTATGAAGACCAGCAACGAGAGTGGAACGCGTCCCGAAACTTGGGGTACACCAAACTGAAGCTCGATTGGACCGGAAACTTTGCTGTGTACCATTTTCATTTGAGGAAGAAAGAGAAACCGTCTTGTAACATAAAACATGGGATCACTGCTACTATAATTTAGAAGCTTTCTAAGTAGAACACGTTTATTGGGACGCTCACATTCCATTTGTAATTTCAGCTAAGGGGCATCTACTCTTGTCCGATTAGCTAAAGAATCTGTAATTTGTCTGTTAGTGCAAAACAATTCTAACGAGCGTCGTGCTGCTATAGGATGCAGATGAAATGCGTGAACTGATGATCAATAGAATTAGTGTAATTAGCTGGTACCTTGCTGAGGATGCACGATTGCCACTTTTCAAAATAGAGTGACGATCGGTAGCCTCCACAGTATGGAACCTGCATTCCATTAAGATATCGTAATAGAATCTGGTGGATGGTTAAGCTGAATTCTTGGCAATCACCAGCGCTGCCTTTGGGCAAATGTCATCCTCACCAAAGAATCTGTAATCGCACAAGAACAAAAACCGCTCTGGAACACCTGTTATAGTAAAGCATAGGTAGCAAAACCATGATGAATAGATTATCAGCATGAGAAGGTTGTTAGATAAAACTACTTTGGAAGGTGCGGTTGCACTATTGTGCAAGAACTTTTTCGCCGCATTAGCCGTGTGCGCTAGTCTAAATATTGCGTTGTGCCGAGGTTACTCGTCTGCACCTGTGACTTTCGTCATGTACTTGTAAAGTATTCTCGGGATCATGTATGTAAATGCTGCAAGGTTTGTTTGGTACATTTTTCTCAGTGACAAAACTGACACAGTCGCTCATTTGTCTGGCACAGGCATCCCAGGTTCACTTACAAGTAGTGGTGTTGTTAAGATTAATTCGTTTATTGTTCAACAGAGCTTGCACACCAGCAGGCAAGCTTTTGATTGGCGGCATCCGGTTTCGGATTTGCCTGTCTCTGTGGCCAGCCATAGCCATGCTTTGAAACATATAGAAAAGCATTAGCTGGCCACTTCGCAATCTAGATCTCGTCACTGATGCGCATTCCAAGGGCTACTTATAGTCTGATCAGAAGACTTTTTGCATCCGAGTATCATTTGCCACCAAACCTTGAGTGACAGCAACGGACCTGTGTGACTGAGACTTACTTCCGACTCAGCACAGTTTATCCGTCACTGTCGTGTTTTCTACTATGATATTTGCAGAGGACACCGTTGGCACCAGAGCCTAAACTGTTCTCATAAACGCTGTGTACGACAACACTTATTAGATGTACGCCCTCATGTTTTTTAAGTGCTATGCGGGCGTAGAGACCGTATAGTAGAAGTCTTAACCGGAAGAGAGTCAGTGTCCTCTGTAACAGCAGTAATCTACCTAGCAGTAGGAGCTAGTTTACTCTATATCCCAGTTAGCTTGCTAGGTTTGATGGCCCGTCTGCGTCCCACGTGGCTCAGTAGCGTAAGCTGCTGGCTAATTCGCGTACGCTCCAAGAGGATATGCGTTTCATCCCTCTCCAGGGACTGAGATAATGCGCATCACTGACGAGAACAGATAATGTAAAGCAATCGACTGCCGCTTTTCCGGACTTTAGTTAGACTATTTGGCTTTTAAACCGCTAGGAGCAAATAGACAGCTTTGTATGAACGCCTGACATACCTCCATGAAAGACTCGGACTGGTACAGAGAGCAGTAGCTAAGTTACCCTACTGTCTCGCCGTGTGGCGCATTGCCAGTTCCTGTTTTGGCTAGTGGAGGGTTTTAATCTGTTGCGGTTAAGAATTGAGCCGCTAGGTTGTCATCCAAATCCCATTGGTTCTGAGCGTCCTTGATTAATGTTCTCCTGCTTTCGGCCGAATTCGGGCGTAATTCTGTTGATAGCTGGGTGAGTAACGTGTGCCGAATTGCAAGCATTTTTCAGCTACCTGTTTTTAGTATGGCACAAATTTCTTCACTCTTGGACCGGATCTGTTATAGATGAGCCATACAGGTGGCTTTAACGTAGGGTTAATATACATGCATTGAAGAAAAGTGCATCATGTATGTATCGCTACTCCTCAACTATCTGTGCTTGGGTTTTCGGATCACGGAAAGATGAATATCGGAAACTCCGTGAACTAAGAACCATCACTCATCGTTATGCTTGCGGCAGTATGCTGGATTTCGCTTCTTCTACGTACGTTGTTTCGAAAGATTATCAGCGAATATAATGAACTACCCACGGCGAATCTTAAAGGAAGGGTGCTGCCTGGGAACGGTTTCTACTACTTCACTATACTGAACTGCGCAAATGACGCCCACCGTTTGCTTAACCAACATCGTCTAGCGAACTGTGTGTGTTGGGCAGGCATACCAGGTCAAGGGAAGATGTACTGCTGGTCGGACCATAATGCGTACCTATAGAAAAAGCGGTCAACGAGAAAGCCGTTCTGCTATAGTCATTGTACTCCTAAGTATTGAGCGCGCATAAAATAGATTTAGTGAATGCTTGATTCATTTTGTAATCATAATTGCATTTCTATCAGTTTGACGAGGTTTGGATAATGGTGGCTATACAATTTACAACCATCACCAAATCTCGAATTCTTCTGTTTAAGAAATAATTGAATGACACCAAGAGCATGGCATGTGCTAAAAAATTAAGACTGGTGTGTAAACAGAGCCTAACCAAAAGAGTGCAGAGATTGTAGTAACGAATGCAACGAAGATGCATGAAAAGCCATCTTGTAGTTCTAGATCCAATGGAGAAAGCTGATAAATCAGAGTTACTTTTGCGTAAACACTAGCTAATAGTCCGTCATTTGGGGCAGCACGTTTGCAAAAATAGCACGATAACAGCGCTACCACATGACGGATTAATAATCCCATGCTGCTGTTGTTGCTACAAGTGCTTTGACATTTAATGGCTAAATCATTTTGTTTAACCTAAAACATTTCACTCGTAAATGGTATTAGTAGCAGTATAACTTAAATACAGATTCATTAATGCGTGATAATCTGATTCTTAGTTTCCGTAACATGGATAGTGTTATGAAACTACACAAACCCGTGTTTTGAGCGCTGACTCCACTTGCACGAGGAAATCGTTCTCAGGCTTTCTGATGCTATCAATCTGTGTCATTGTCGCAGGGAAGGTAACATACACGTGTTTCCATATACTGGTGTGCAAAATCAAGCCTGAATAGCTCGACAAATTTAACTTGTTTGTCCGCTATACCACAGTAGTTAATATACACGGTACTTAGGCGTATGGTTTGCTCTTTTTTGTTTCTTCTTGGTTATTTCTATTCAGTAAGGTTTAGACGTGAATAAAGCACTTAGTATTGGTCAACAGCCTAGCTGATAGGAACCTCTGGCCTGTTGACGATGCTGAACTACTCCTATTCATAGGTATATTTAAAAACGTTGTATTTTACTAGCTGGCTGTTAAACGCCATGCATTTAGTCCTTGCAACTAACTTCACACAAAACACACTTTTATAAAAAGTAAGCTGCTGTTGGAAATTACCAGCTGGAAACAAGCAGCTCTTATAATAATCACTGCACATTACAAGTCTGCGACAGGGAAGCTAACTGCCTTGTAGTAGATTGTCTCTACAGCTGCCCAATCAAACAGAAAAGTAACAAATGTACTCAGACATGATGTATTTCTAAATAGTATCAACGGATCAGCCTAAAGAGCCGTGTAAGCCGTTGCATATGCAATGGACGCAGAGCTTACGAATTCTCTTATTCGACTGATTCTTTCCTTATTCGAATTCCTTCAGTCAAATGTGCGGCAATTAGCAGTGAAACCCGAGAAGCAGTGGTTAATAGCTAATTGCTTGATCACTATGCCAATGAAATCATTTGCTTTAAGCTTGGTACAGCCGCGGGAAGTACGCCATGTACTTTTGACTGTTCATCTTGTTCCGTAGTATGACACCCAATTTTTACTGGAATTTAAACTGTGGGCTGTAAAGTAAGCAGTGTGTATCATCTGGAACTCAGCACTCAGAATATGATAGAATTCATAAAAAGAGATCTGAATTCCAAATCATCATTAGATGTCGTATCCGAAAACACAATAGTTGTTCCATAGTACGAAAATATGGAATGTCCATCCAAAGAAAGGTGCTATTTATGCCAACATTTAAAGGAAATTAAAATGACAGAGGTATTGGCATGGACTTCACCAGACTACCACTTGGTGCTAATAACCAGCTAAAACCATATATACATAAATATATATATATGGGTCTAACCGGTTAGTAGAGAAGTCCACGCCAAAATCATGCCATTTTTGTTTCCTTTAGATGGCAGAGTAATGTCATCTTTTCTTTGGCTGGTTTTTGCATATTTTTAAACTTTAGATAATCTATCATCTTTTCGGATAACACATCTAATCACTAGTTGGAATCCAGGTCATCTTTTGAAATCTTGCTCATTTCGTTTTTTGTGGTCATATTCGGAGTTCCGAGTTTCAGATGATATATATGTGGTATGGTGGCCAGATACTGACAGATCGTCGAACGATCCCCTCATGTTTTACCGTGACTCATGTCATGGAAGCAACCACCTTGCGACAGTTGGGTGCAGGTGGGGTTAAATCTTTCTTTTATCTAAGTGTCATGACTCACAATTCCACGGGGGTCAGTTCACTGACTCATGGCCTGCGGCCCGCTGCCTTTCGGGTGTACATCTTATCAAAGTCTTTGGTTGAGAACCCGAGTTGTTTCCCCGTCAGGTCTGGACCCTCTGGCATTTCTTACTCCAACCCCAGTTATGAATTACGCCAATGACAATAATTCCATGTGGCATCGGACATCGCGCACTGGTTTTATATACCGCAAACAATTGGGTGGATAACTGAAAACATGCTACAGCTAGCGTCCCCCACGTTCTTTTTCTTCCCGCGCATAATCTCTTGTCCCTATATAAAATAGCACCCTCCTGGCTTTAACGCAGGTTAGTATACGAGCGATTTCTGACACCGCAATGCTATGCTTTAAAGCAAAGCCCTCCAAATCGGTTGCTAAAATATGCGCACACTGTTCGACCGGAACACGAGTGAGCTACCTGAGAGACACACTGTACTGATCCCGGTGGAACTCGAGATATGTGATCGAGATTGCTGCACTCAGCGAAACACAGCGCGCTGATCAATCAATCTGCATGAGGCTGATGCTGGTTACATGTTCTGCTGGCTGGGAAACACCAAGTCAGCAGCATGTGAACATGGGGGCAGGTCTGCAAGCTGCAACCGCCTACCTAGCTAGCTCGTGTCAAAGACCACTTCTATCTGCCCAAGATTGATAAAAGTTCGACTGCGGCCTGGAAATATAGTTGCCACCATTATTGGCAAATGTAATCCGACCGTGTGATATCCTGAGGACACGAGGAATCAGTTCTACGCTCAGTTCTTCCCCGCGATGCGGTCTGTGTCGAGGAGCAATCGACATTTCTTACTGGGTGAATTCAAAGCGCATTGCGCGTGATGCTTCAGTGTGTGGGGGTGCCGAAGTTCCATATGGTATTGGCAGAGCCAATGGGGATGGTAACCCCTGCTATCACTGTGTGCCACTCACGGCCTGAGGATCACGAACACAGTTCACACTGTGTGCGACTGACATAGTCATTTGGACTCATCTGTGGAGTGCACACGTTCACCTGTTCGATCATGTCATCGTACGTCAGCGTGACAAGCGTGAAGTGCGCATGGCACGTGTACTGCTTGGATATGAGTGTGGCACTCATGGCAACTTGGTGCAGACCAAATTGTGCATACATTTGTAGATGTACTGCACTATTGCTTGGTCGATGGAAAGGCAAGGTTATTTTCCTAGGTATCTAAAGGAACTGGGGAAGTCGATGGCTACTCTCCTTGACGATATCGAATCTACAGCCTCAGTGAGCGACTTGTAACCACCTCTGTGAAAAGGGGACTGCTGCTGCAGAAGAAACAAGCGGGCGCACAAACTGTGAGCGGCCTTGATGACAACAGCGCGACCATGGTGCATTGGTGTCAGCGAAGCATGAAGTATTCACTGCACACGTGATAGACCCTGGTAACTGCAAGAAAGAGAGTCGTTTTCGCAAACTTCGACGGTAAATGAGTCGAGCGCTCCGTCGCATCAAAAATACATGATGGACAAGCAAAGCAAAGCAGATAAAATGACAAGCCGAACGCCATCTGCATGAGGAAATCTTTGATTCCTTGAAGGCGGTGTATTGACCTATGTTACAACTGCAGAGGACGCTGCTCGCTACTAATTCAAAAGTCGCTTGCACATAGACTGCAGACATAATGCACATCCAGCAAACACAAATTGAATCCCACTTGAAGAACAGTTTAGAGGTTGACTGGTCTACTTTACAAGGGCTGCAACAGCGGTATATGAAGATGAGTATTGCCGATACTCCGACACTGGATGGGACGCAGCGAGCACTTTCACAGCTGCGAAACTGCAATTACGCCAGAGTAGACAGGATACCAGATAAAGTATTGAAACACGGCGGACCCGCGCTGGTAAATGCGCTACAAAACTTGGTGTGACGTATGTGGATTGCAGATGAAGTTTCAGCTGAGCTGAAGTATGCCCTTATGCTATCACTGTACATGGGAAAAGAGATCAAGTATTGCTTCACTAATTTTGTGGTTTCAGCAGACTGAATTGTGCGGGGAAGGTAATCGCAAGAGTTCTGATCAACCGCCTTATCAATCAGATGGCTGAACCGGACGTGGCGGAAGAGCAATGTGGACATTTTCGGGCCGCAGCGCTATATATATCGTGTTCGCGGCTCCCAATCTGCAGGAGAAATGACGAAAGTGACACCAGCTATTGTATTTTCTGCTTAAAGTGTTCAGCAAAGCAATTGATACGATTAAACGAGACACTGTAGTTGGTGTTGGGTAAGATTCATCGTCTGCGTATGTTTTAAGTGTAATCGAATATCTGCGCATTGGTACGCAGCCGATTGTGCAGCTATGTCGACAAAACTCACTTGAATTTTCTTAGTCTTGGGAGTGAAGAAAATCACTGCCCTAGCTACTGCCCTGTTTAATATCTATGTTCATGCAATGATGTTCTGTGCTTTTGATACTGCTTGTGATAACAGTGTCCGAGTGGCTGGTTGCGGAACATCCGTCGTCTCTGGGCGAGACTATGATGTGTAACAAATACCCGTATGTTGCTGTTTGCAGACGACTGTGCTTCGTTTGCGCACAGGGTGGACGAGTTGCAGCACATGAATTCGGCTCTTCTTCGGACAACGGTCAAATTCGGACTCACTATCATCACAAGCAGGACAGTAAGTGATTTAACAAGTTTTTGGAACACAAATGGTTTTATGTCGAATTTTACTGTGATCAAAATATTACCTAACAAAAAACTTTGTATTTAGTATTCTTCTGAAATCATGAAAGCTTAGACCGTTTCAAGCCTATTCCGAGACATTCACGATCGTCAGTGATTTTAAAGCACACACCAAAAGTGGGATCGTTATGTTTGCCGAAAACACATATCGGTGATAACGTCCTAGAAACTACCTAGAGCATTTGCTGCTGGGTATTGCCTTTTCGAAAGATCTGCAAGTCATGACCGAGATACATGCCGGCATCTCAAAAATGACTGCTGCTTTTGGAAAGCTGGAAAATCTTGTGTGGAACAACCTCTAGCTTACAGCTGGAATGAAGCTGCTGGTATACAAATTGATGGTTCCTTCTGTACTTCCATACGGCATCAAAATATGGACCGCGTATCCGAAAGACGTCAGACATCTGAAGATATCTTATCAACACTGTCCGCGACGGATTATGCGAACTGCCTGATGCGAAAGTGTTACAGATGCGGATGTGCTGCATCGCAGTGGCATGTATGTAGTATTCTCCATAAATCTGCTGCGGCAGCTGATGTGGCTGAGACATATCATCCGGATGAATTCAACGAGGATACATGAACGCTTTTTTACGGCAAGTGGGAATCCCGAAGTTACGTTACCAGGACGGGATCAAGGGGAACTTATCATGAACTAATGTTGAGTTTTAATGCTGGGAATCCCAGGCAGTTACTCGGCGCAACTGGTCTCAGCTGGACGAGACAGAGGTTGTCCAAGTGCACTATAAGACACCATTGCATGCAGAGGAGAAACACCGTGTACGGAAGCGACAAGAGCCCATGTAGGATGAACCATCGACGTCGAACGCATGATGCTGTAGCATACGCCGTCGCGAACGCCAGAAACAAGCAGGTTTAGTAAACCACTAGCGTGGCCACAAGGGACAAGCATCCAAAAGAATATGAGCCAAATTATTATCTAAACATAAAGAGAGCAGCGATTGCTAGGTTCGCTGCGATCACATACATACCATTCGTTAACCAAAGCCAATCAAGCGGTTGATGTAATACTTACAACATCGTCGTCGTAATTTGTCAGTGTTTTTGCCTGCGGATGCCTTTCTCGCATTTAAGTAGTCAGTTATTTATTGATATCCCCAGTGTGGCTCCGCTTGAGTTGAATATTCACAAGGTCGACAGCATCCGGTTCCGACGTTGCCAGTCACTGTACTTCCATAAGACAGTCACAAGACGCACGAGCCTACAGAGGGACCATGGGCGGTTTGCACTGCACCAACCAAAGCTACTCCACACACCTGCCTGAATATTACCAACCTCTTATTTGCTGCCCCAGGAGACAGTTACTCGTTGCTGGATAGGACGGGGAACACGATACTTGTGTCGGTTTCTATATGCACTACAATATTTGGAATAAGCTATATGGATTGAAAAGGAAATTTTCATCTATCCACTTTGGAACGGGTTACGGCCGAGCCACCGCTTAATTTGCGATGGTATGCACGCTTTCTCAATTAAGCATGTTTAACCCGCGGTCTGCGAATGGGGTTCCAGTAAGTATTTGCAGCGTATTTGATGAGTAGCTCACAAACCGCACTCAATTCAACCAGATTAATAGAGTAAAATCATCAGCGTTGCTTCCTAGTAATGTTTTACAAGGAGCCATCCTCAGACCAGCTTTTTGTTCTTTATACATTGAAAAGCTCCCTATACCATCAACTTGAATTGGATGCAAGTATGTTGACAATGTAGTTTTGGAAGGTGTTACTCCAACATTTGGGAAGTTTCCAATTTTCTAATCGGCCTACATGAGTTTGCGCTTTGGTCATCGTCCGGATCCCTGATTGTGTACCCTTCTAAATGCCTTGACGTAACGTTCCTGTTTCTGTGAGCTGAGAATTGTTTTGGACGCCACCTCTCCATTGACAGCTAGTGATCACTTCATCTCCAGATCTTCAAGTACTAAATATCAAGGCATCATTTGATCCCGAAACTTAGCTTGGTCTGTTCAAGTAGCCAAATGTTTTGTAAGGTTAGACGCTTGTCATGTTACCCTGTTATAATTTAAGTACTTTCAGTACCCCGTTATTTGATCCTTAGATTTGTGACTGCATGTACAATTTTGCATTGTCCCTACTGTTCTGTAGTCTACCATAGACTACTAAAATAGACTACGCATCCATTGCATGGTGAATAGACTTTAATTTCATATGCAGAGGAAGGTCTAGAGAGTTTCTTGTGGATTTTCTTGCTAACAAGCACCCAGACGCTTGTAGCACTTATTTGTAGAAAATTCTAAAATATCCTCCTCGTCCACAACATTCTGATTTATTAATTTTATTATTATTTCCTCTATCCCCGTTCCAAATTTATGATTTAATTTTCACGCAATTCATCTTATCGCAATTCTGTGCTTTCGTAAATGTCCCGCTTGCTTGTTGACCCAGCCAAATCTGTCAGTATGATGCGAAATTATTTGCTCGAGGGAATGCAAAATTGTATATAGAACATTTTGTCTTGTAACCAGTAGTTTGCTATACTTCACTACCTGCAGTGATAGTGTAAGATTTAAACATTGCACCTGCTCCGGTGACTAAAGCCGAATTTGAGGACTTAAACTAACCCCAATCCTTCTCCTCTGTTTGCTGAAAGTGTGTGGGCCGGCTGCGTTGACTGAACTTGGCTCCCTACGGCACACCTCTCGGTCTTACTCTTTCGGGCGTACACTGGATATAGGGTGTGTGAATGCAGCTGTGGGTGGTACATCTCAAGCCACCCATGATTCCTCAGTAGGCGCAAGCGTCCTGTGACTGTCTTATGGAGTCAGCAGTGACATGTAAAACAGGAAGCGGATGCTACCTACCATTATATTTATAGCACAACAGTCATTTTCGTGAACGTATCTAAAATACTGAGGAGAATACGCAAGATAAATTAAGTTTATATCATTCTTTGTTCATGTTTCTTTTTTACTATCTGCCTTGTGTTTTGAATACTGACTGTAGTAAGCTTCCAGGATCAGCCGACGGAATATAGACTATTCTAACCAGTTGCTCTGAAAGCATTATCTTCTAACTGAATAGCCTGTGCCTAGTCATGTATTGCACACTAATGCTGAAACCTGAATTGGCTTTCTCATTTTTAGTGATGGAAACACACCAATCTAATCGCTACTTCCTCAGTAATCTAGTCAGAATGTGATGTAAGACACATGTGACCAAACCCATTCAAACATAATATACAAAAAGTTAGGCATGCTAAACAAGGAAAATATTATAGTCAAGCCTGTCTAAGACGACCACACAAGCAACCGACAAAAGTCGTTGTCTTGAACACACAGTCGACATGGACAGGTTCATGCATAGGGATATTACTCACAAAAGGCTGAGGATGTTTTGGCTGGTCAACATAGACAAATGGCTGCCGTAGTAGGTTGGATTTTCGTAGGAGATTAAGTAGCTGGAACTCGCATGCTCAGAAAACAAACGATAAAGTGGGATTAAAGTTGCAGCCCAATTAAGAGCGCAACATGCTATTATCTGTTCATAACATTTTTTGAATAAAATGAAACATTTGATTCAACAAACTAGTGTGGAATTTATTCGAAACGTCTACAATTCGGTAATATTTAACGTCTACAATACTTCCACAGCTTATAATCATGCTGGATTGTTTAGATTTGCAAATGCTTCCAATTTGAATGAAAGTTCAGACCTTTCTTATAGAAAAATGTTTAGTGAATTGACTATAACGGCTTATCATTTAGCTACTCTGTCTCTCAACCAACCTGGTTTAATATATTTGGTTTCATTCTACAGTAGGCAGGAAGTGAACAGACATCACGATATCCATCAGTGGTGTAACGAGCAAAGGTTTATTCAAGAAGTTGGCTCCTCTATCACCAAACATACCTGGCAAACATTGGGCAACCTTAATACTTTTTCTCAATTTATGCAACGCACGTTAACGTGTTAGCAATCGTTCAGTGACATGATGGCTAGTAGAAAAAGTAGCAAACACTGGGATAGCAATTCATGAGTATCTTCAAACATTAATGAGGTGGCCACATTTGTAAAAAAAAGTATTTATTCGTTTGATTTTGTGTTGCTTGGCCCCGAAGGTGCTTGTCAATCTCCACGATTGACCGGATTGCAACCTCAGGATAAGTAAACCCAATAAATGGTAATTATCATTATTGGCCTGCGAAGTCTCGATCTTTGGTTGGTTGCCTTCACAAATGTTACATCTACAGCCTGATCTAAGTTGAACCGTACCTCAATCAAATACAATGTTTGAAACGCCGTTCAACGTAAAAAAACCAGCAATAATAACCAGGCTGAGCGGAATGTTTTAACTATTGAACATTTATTAGTGCCAGATTAGAAAATGCATGTGTCCTTTGACAGTTTACTGTTTTGACTAGGTAGCAAGGTTATATATGGTCCTACAAAGAGTAATATTTTAACTCCGCTACAATACTTCCGTATAGTTTAGTTACCTTATGGTTGGATCGCATTGTTCATATAATTGATAATCCGAAAAAAAAAAGTTTACAAGTTGCACAAGCAATGCATTTTCTTGTTTTTAATAACTGTTTCTAGGCACTATATTTGCAGATGGACATGTGTTCATTTCGTAGTTGAACGTTACAGCTGTCATGAACTGGATTTTTCTCAAGATCAATCTTAAGAGATCGACGATTTTCGTTTAAAAATCCTTATTTTGTTTAAGCAAAAGCAATTGCATCCAGGTATTTTCTTGCCGTCATCTTTGGTAAATAATAAGCAGACGACATAAGAATTTTCAGCATAAGGCCCCATAGATACACAGCGTACCTGTTATTTTATTACTAAACTACAGCTGTCCAAGTTTTCATTAGGCTGACTGTGAATAAAGTGTTAGGTTCTGAATTATTGGAAAATTTTAGAAACCGGTGGTAAATTGTCGCATGAACCTACTTCATTAAATTAATATAGAGTAATATTTACCTCATATAGCTGTGGCTCACCACAGTAGCAGATCCCTTTAAAGCCTGATTCAAAGTACCTCACGGGTTTCAAGTAAATGCGTATGCTTGCCTACGACTTGGGGATTCCGGTTTAGTTCAAAAACAAGGGAATTTATATTAAGGTAGGTAGTGATTCTCAACGGTGTACATCATCTTAGAGTTTTGTTGGTCCGACTGGCGACGTTTCGGAAACCTATGATACAAATTGCGGCATGGTCCTTTTTTATTTGCCTTTCCGTGAGGTTTTCAATCATTGCACTAAACGCTTGCCGTCTATCAGGTTAATGCTGTCAGGGATATTTTGACAATAAGTGAGATTCAGTGGCTGTAACGACTTACTTGGTCAAATCTATGAACAACGGAATTGATATAAAGCTAAACGCTTTATTATTTTACACAGAAACGGAATGGTGGAAAGTGGAATTATGAGCAGCTATCTCGTTGCACCACAGGAAAAGATCCTAGCTCTGTGTTCGCCATATAAGTGTCATGAAACGGTTTAAAAAGATGCCGATTATTCTGTTTGTATGAGAGCTAGCAGTGTGTTTCAGACCTACCTAACTAGTTCGAAACGTACTGTGAATATGCCAAAAACTGGGAACCAACAAGTGAGACCAATGATTTGAGCGTTAGGTTGTTCAATCCTTACAACTTCCAGGAGATACTGAACGCATACATAAGGCTAGATGTGAAGTCGGCAGTTTGGGTCAGCAACGATTGCACATGAGCGACTAGACTACACTGCAAATCATGCATCTCCAAGCAAACAAGAAAATTAGCAGGCGCTGTCACACCAAACTGCCACTAGAAGCCATATGAGTCCATAGCGGAAGGTATCGTCGTAAACGCCATAAGTTCATCCTGATCTACCTAATTTGATAAGTCAGAAGCTCAGCACAAACATCAGACTAAGGGGCTACCAGCCATAACTGACCGCATAGTAACGCAACTTGGAATGTCGCCGGAAATTAATTTCCCATCTAAATATTCAACTACGGAACGCTAATGCTATGTACATCATTGCTGAGACCACGTTACTCATCTTCAAATGGATCCATAACACATTGCGCCATTTTCATTAGTTGACGTGACTCGTGTTCCAAGTGTGACGGCATTACAAATGAAAACGCCGTGCTCAGCATCTCCTATAAAATTCCAGCAGTGGTATTTCCGTGTACCGTGTATTACCGAATATACGCCGCTGATTTTTGGACAACTTTTCGTTTCTGTAGTGGAGGGCTTCGGCTTATATAAAGGCTGCACGGAATTTGATAACTCACCTGCAAAATCCATGCAGGAATTCACTACCCACCACTGCTCTTATCTTCCCTTAGCACTGCCCGCTGGTAACGGACAGTATTCCAGACTGGAATTTGAAGTGGCTGAAACTGGATTTGATATTGTGCGTCAAAAATTCTCTGTATAATACACATTTGACGTTCGAGAAGAATGAAAGGGGTGAATCAAAAGCCCTTAAACTTGTTATGCCAGGCGACTGGGGGCCTTAAAAATCATCGTCCCACAACCCTGACCGAGAACTTTGCTCTTACCTACTGCTCTGTTATGATTCATGTGCATGAGATATTAACTTACACCATATTGTCGGCTGTCTCACCAGTTTCAGATGACTGGACGTCTGGACAATTCTCTATTCGGTGCAGTGAAAGTGTGTTCTGAGAGACCCACGCCGCATTAAAGGCGGTCACTACTGACCAACCGTAGAGCAGGTTACACATGAACTCAGCCAAGCAAGAGCAAGTAGTGGTGACGTCGAAATTGCGGAGAAACCGTTTCACTTCTCTTTTGAGGATGGGTTGCGAGTACGTTGATACAGGGACTTACGACTTTGAACAACGTTGATGTTACGAACTCATACTGACGCCTTATCTTTGAACGGGCTTATATTTGGCAACATACGTTATTTAAAAGTGCGTCAAGATAGTTGATTTTGATGCCAGATGCTTTTGCTAACATGTAGTTTACACAAACCATCCTTACGATTCTATCCATCCCATACCATTGTACCATTGCAGCTGTTGGAAGTTGATTGGTACATTTTCATGCATATATTTAAAGGTCAGCAAGCATGAGTTAAGTCAGCGGACAATAATTAATTCCAGTCACACTAGATTGCCTCAGTCTAAATCCCAATCAATAAAAATAAACGTAAGCGTATATGTGAAAGTAATCAAAAATAAGATTCTAGGCCCAGAATGCCGAAATCTTTCCTTCGCGCAAAATTCGAAGTGCCCCAAGAATGTTCGTCTGACATGTATCATCTCTACTGTGACAGACATCCATACCTGTGTTCTTAAACCATCGCTTCAGTTAGCTAGTTATTGGGATGTCATTGCATAGAACTTCCTAGCGCTGCTCGTTCAGATATGATGAGCATTTCCGGTTTTGAAGCTAGACGCGTAACTACCTTAGATAATTGGTAGTGGTGGTGGGCGCATCCAACAAAGCAGGCGGCTTATCCAAAGTGTGAATATCATAATCTTTGATAAATGGAATGGTCAAGCCTGTCGTCATATCACTTATGTCCTTGTCAATCATAAATTGAGGGCATATCCTGCGTACTTAGAGCCGCAGCATCAAACGTGATGTAACGATTGTTTTTGACATCGTAGACTCTGAGAACTATGACGTTCTAAGTTCATTTGATGTCAACTTGCCTATGCTTAAATCTATCCTAACAAAAACATACAAAAAGTGAAGCCGATTTGTGGCACACGGCGCTGCTGATCTACAGTGGGAAAATGGGCAATGCGTGGCGCAGTATTAGAAATAAACATCACCAAAATAGCCAGTTAATTCAATCCACATTATGGTTTTAATGTATACCTTAAACTGGAGTTGCTGTTCGAATACAATTGATTTAAGTCTACATTTAAGGGGTATTAATCTAAAAAGCGCATTGTATGCACAAATAAAAATGTGCTACGATTGCCAATTTATAGTTAGTTACACTGTCAGTTATCAGAATGTGCATTATGTGGCTATCCTTTGGTACCAAATCTTTAGGTCTCTTTCAACAAATTCGTTTAATTTTCTGCCAAACATACCAAATCTACAGTTGATCTGTTAGAAGCAAACGGATAGCCGTTAAACGATGCCGCATGGATTTATTGCTTACAGCTACACTCAGCAAAAATGTAAGGCAAAGTTACTTATGATATCGAAAGCGATGAAACAACCACTAAGTCGGACAAACTGAAAAAAAGGATTTATTTCTCTGAAGTGCATTTGGACCAGTGCACGACGTATTTGTTAATACAGACATGCATTTTGTACCACGTAAACAACTGTCCGAATACTTACTACGTTGAAAGCATAAAAATGCCTTTATAGCTTTCCGTAAAACAAACATCAATCAGCAGCAGTCTACATTTATTCTTTAAACGCAATCAATACTATGGCGCTAAGTAACATGACACACCAAGTCACCATTAGACCTTCAGTAATGTAGAGTTGAATAGTGAGCAAAAATGTTTAATTATACTCCGTTTCTCACTAAACAAGTTACAAAGAAATGCAATGGTGCGTGGTGTATTAGCAGGTGCTTAAAAAGTCACGTCCGTTTTCAGTACGTTGCACGATGAACAAGGAGTGCGCCGATGGGTGACATAAGAGAGCATCATCATCATCATTATACATGTCAGCTAGAGATGGTAAAACACCTCCGCTATTGTACCGCAATACATAAAGGAAATACATACATACATACAAAACATAAAGGAAAAATAAATACGACAGTTGAATGCCAGCTGAGCTACCAGCAACGGATAGACATCGTTCCGGTAAGCTACTAGCCGGCTACTAGGCAAAAACAAAAATTTAATTACGTTTTACCCTACGAAATAAGATCGTAGATGGAGGGGGAGGCTAAAGGGATGGGGAGGGACAAAGAAACGCACAGCAGGAACGCCACTGAGGTCGGCTCCTTGCCATATCAGCAAGTGTATCCAGCCAAACGTGTTCACCGTCTTTTGGACCCCAACCAGGGAGCCGTGAAGCTCCAACTGAGGCCAGCTCCGAAGTGAGGGCCTTCATTCCTCTGGACCAAGTCATCGCTTGGCCACCTCTCCTCTTCTTCCACCCACATCCCCGGTGAGCAAACAACGCACGTCGAGGAGTCGGTGGGCTGGCATGCGCAACACGTGGCCCAGCCATCGGAGCCTGGTGAGTGAAATGACGGTGCTGAGCGGTTCATTCCCTTTTCCTAGGCCGTAAACAAGGCGTCGAACACGCTCGTTACCCACGCGGTGTTCCCACCAGATGTGAGCCAAACTGCGAAGGCACCGATGGTCGAACGTAAGTAGCCTCTTCATGTCCGCCGATCTTAGGGGCCAGGTTTCGCAACCGTACAGTAAGGTCGAACGTACCGCTGCATTGTACACTCTACCCTTCAGGGCGAGAGTAATGTCGCGCCGTCGCCATAGGTGGCGAAGGTTAGCAAAAGCACTTCGAGCTTTCGCTATGCGGTTCGTGATCTCGTCTTCGATCCCAAGGGCGCTGATACAACTTCCCAGGTAATTGAATTTCTGAACGACTTCTAGCTGATCCCCACCAAGGGTCAGCACAGGGGGCGAACCCTGCCAATCCTGGAGGAACGCTTTGCACTTCGGTGGTGCAAAGCAAAGCCCGAAGCGACTGACAGCCAGTGATAATCTGTCCAGCGCGGCTTGGCACGTCTCGGAGCTGTCACAGATGAGGGCAATGTCGTCTGCATACTCTAAGTCAAGAAGTCGTTCTCCTGGGAGTAGCTCCACACCTTCCAAGTCATGTCCTGTAAATGCAATCTCCATGACTTCGTCAATAGCGAAGTTGAATAGGAAAGGTGACAGCGGGTATCCTTGTCTCACACCGCTGGAGATATTGAAGGGTGGCGACAGCCTGCTGTAAGCCCTTACTCTGCCCGTGCTACGCGCATATAATGCTTGGATAATATTTACATATTTCTCGGGCACACCTTTCCTGAGTAGACAATTCCAAAGGGCACATCGATCAACCGAATCGAAGGCACCTTTGATGTCGAGGAACACGACTACGGTGGGCCGCCAATATGTGTGACGGTGCTCCAACAACTGACGCAAGGTGAAGATGTGGTCGATGCAGCCACGACCCCGACGAAACCCGGCTTGCTCCTCCCGAGTCTGGCTTTCACGAGCGCCAGTCAGTCTGTGGAGAATTATGGACGCGAGTAATTTGGAGCCAATGGAGATCAGACTGATTCCTCTATGGTTGCCGCATTCCGAGCGCGAGCCGCCTTTGAAGATGGGAACAATAACGGAGCGGCTCCAGTCGGTTGGGACAGTTTCCTGCTCCCACAGTTTCACTAGTCATTCATGCAAAGCATCAACAAGAGCAGAGCCTCCAAATTTGAAGAGGGCTGGAGGAAGATCATCTGGTCCCGCGGCTTTGTTTAACTTCAACAGTCCGATCTCACGTTCGACTTCTGAGCGAGAGGGTGGATCCAAAGGGACAGCCCACGGAGCGGGGCGATCAGTGACCGGCGAATCGAACAATTCTTGCCGATTAAATTGCTTTTCAAAATGCTCAGCCCAACGCTCCAGACGTTTTGACAAATTATGGATAGGCTGTCCACTCTCGTCACGTATAGTTTCACTAACACCAGGTCTCCTGCTGCCCGTTTCCCGTATCAGACGGAATAACTTACGATGGTTGCCAAGGGCAGCGGCCACTTCCATCTCTGACGCACGATGAGACCACCAAGATTCGCGGTCTCTCTTCAGGTTGGCACGGAGTTTTGCCCGGAGCTCTTTGCGAGTTTCATTGTGCTCGCTTCCAGCCGGGATTTGCCGGCGAGCATCTATAAGTTCCAGAGACTGCGAAGAGACCTAATGTCCATGTTGTCTATTAGACATACCACATGAGGATTTGCCTGCTGCTAGTAAGGTCTGGCGAACATGTGACCAGTGACCATCAGTTGTCTCCTGTGAGCGCTTGCTCAACTCGCATGTTAGCGTACTTCGATACGCATTCAGAACAGCTGGTTTTGTCAGTTGGCTGGTGTCAATACGCTCACAGCGTCGTCGTGGGCGTCCGCCAAAACGCATCCGATGTCAGCACATACAAGTGCATGATCGGTGTCCACACATGTGCTCCAAATCGAGCGACAATTCTGGATGCAGCCTCTCCAGCGGTAACTTATCGCAATGTGATCGATCTGCGTGCAAGGCTGGTTCGAGGTTGGTGGGCGCCAAGTCACCCTTCGGCGGGTGCTGTGTCGGAAATTAGTGCTCGCAAGAAATAAGCGAGCATCTTCACACAAATGAAGTAACCGCTCACCGTTATCATTACGGGAGCCTACACCGTGTTGACCGCCCAGATGCAGTTCATCAGTGGACAACTTTCCAACTTGTGCGTTCATATCCCCAGCCAGCACAACAGTGTCCGTGCTTCTTCTGTGGCGAAGGAGCTGGGTCAGTTGGCGGTAGAAGTCGTTCTTTACCGAATCATCGCTACAGTTTGTGGGCGCATAGGCAGCGATGATGAATAGACATCTATTAGTCCCGCGCGACTTCGAAGCTTTAAACGAGCCAGCCAATCGGACCGCACACATCCGGCTACTGATTGGAATCCAATCAACCAGAGCAGCTTCAGCCCGGGGACTCAGGGCAATACCAACACCGGCTTGGCCGGTGCTCGAAGCTGCATCGTCACCGGATAGGCGCAATGAGAAAATACTGCTTGCGTCCCCTGAAGGGGATCGCAGAGTGAGCACAGTGCTCGAGTCTTGCAGGCGAGTC
This sequence comes from Dicrocoelium dendriticum, assembly GCA_944474145.2. Taxonomy (NCBI): domain Eukaryota; kingdom Metazoa; phylum Platyhelminthes; class Trematoda; order Plagiorchiida; family Dicrocoeliidae; genus Dicrocoelium; species Dicrocoelium dendriticum. Next base: position 234,469,856 of record OX104063.1, read on the forward strand.
TCTGATAAGCAGCAGATATCGATCGAGAGGGTCTCCAATGTTCGGGCAAGTGCTGCCTGTTGACCGATTTGTAGCAGTGTGCGTACATTGAGGCATGCCAATCTGAAGGAGGATCGAGGGCTCCAAATGGAAGCCGATGAACTGGATTGGACCGCTTGGTTGGACATGGGCTTGTCGACAGGAGAGGAGTGACGCTCCGCGTTCACGTGTGATTTGAAATTAGAAGGCAAATGCCTAGCAAAGCATGTTGGGGGAGGGCCAAGAATCGGGGGGTTGAAAACTGGGGGGATATAAGTGAAGTTGGAATGGGACGGTAAGAGTGAAGAAGCGCAAGAAGGGGAATAAGAAGACGGGAAGGCCTGAGCGGCAGCATCCATAACCCTATCCACCCTGCTCGATGCAGCAGATAGAGCGCCGTTTATTATCCTCTGCGACAAGCCAATGTCCAACCAGGCCTTCCAGCCCAGTTCATCGGCTTCCATTTGGTGCCCTCGATCCTCCTCCAGATTAGAATGCCTAAATGTACACGCATTGCTACAGATCGGTCAACAGGTAGCACTTGCCCGAACATTAGAGACACTCTCGATCGATATCTGCTGCTTATCGGAAACCCGCCTGCAAGACTCGAGTTCTGTGCTCACTTTGCGATCCCCTTCAAGTGACACCAGCAGCACTTTCTCACTGCGCCTATCCGGGGATGATGCAGCTTCGAGCACTGGCTAAGCTGGTGTTGATATTGCACTGAGTCCACGGGCTGAAGCTGCTCTGGTTGATTGGATTCCAATCAGTAACCGATTGTGTGCGGTCCGATTGGCTGGCCCCTTCAAAGCTTCGAAGCCGCACGCGAATAACAGGTGTCTATTCATCATCGCTGCCTACGCGTCCACAAACGCTAGCAATGAACCGGTAAAAAACGGCTTCTATCGCTATCTGAATAAGCTCGTTCGCCACAGAGGAAGCACGGACACCGTTGTGCTGACCAGGGATCTGAACGCTCAAGTTGGAAAATTGCCCACTGATGAACTGCATCTGGCCGGTCAACACAATGTAGGCTCTCCTAATGATAACGGGGAGTGGTTACTTCATTTGTGTGAAGATGCTCACTTATTTCTTGCGAGCACGAATTTCTGACACAGCACCGGAGGGTGACTTAGCGCCCACAAGCATTGGACGCAAATCGATCACATTGCGATCAGTTACCGATGGAAACGCTGCGACCAGAACTGTCGCTCAATTTGGAGCACAGGTGTGGACACCGACCGTGCACTTGTATGTACTGACCTGCGGATGCGTGTTGGCAGAAACTACGACGACGACTCACAGTCTGTGTGT
>OX104063.1:234471685-234504918 GCA_944474145.2 Dicrocoelium dendriticum
ACTGTTTGAATAATAGATTTTACATATGCCCCTAAGCCACCGAGCCACGACGGGATATCTATACCCCAATAGATCAACTTAGCTCAAGACGTGTCATGAAGTGCCGTGTTTTTGGGAGAACAGCATCCAATCTTTGATTGTTCTCTCCAAATTCCTTTTCAACCGATAGAAGCAGTGATTAAATACCGCTTACGTTTTTCTCGGATTTGGTCCGTTTTCTCGAATCTCATAACTTCTCTATATATGGATTTATTTTTCTTGGTCAGGGATGCACGACTTACGTGTGGTGAATTCTACAACATTCATCACTCCAGAATCCAGTAAGAGGTTGTGATATTTTACCACACCAGCATTTAACTCAAGCAAATTGACCACTGAACTACAGAGAATAAAGGGAAGTTAGGAAAACAAAAGGTTTTATACTAATACTGCCTTACTGCAGAAGATTGGTAACACTATGCTATGATCAACACAAAGTACTATACCCCGAGAAGTAAAGATACAAAAGACCGCAAATATGGCAGACTGCATAACAAAAAGTTGAATCGTAGGCAGAACGTGAAATCCACTTTTATTAACTCGAACGTAAACTGATGGAACCTGCATAACCAATCGCGCAACCATATGTGTGATCTTCAATAACTATTTCTTGTGTACCTATAGTACTAATAGGAAAGAAGAGTTCAAGCCCAAACTAGTGTACCAAAAGCAGTATTACACACCGAAATTTCCAATTCCAACTTAGTGGCAACTGCTAACAACTAAGAATAATTTGGCCATGAAGTACAGTATGTTCTGAAAACATTTCGCTAGTCAAACTTGGAGATCCAGAGTTCCTCTACTTTTGCTTAATGTGCTTGCAAATCGAGTGATCAAAGTAGAATGACACTAAAACTTTGCACTAAATGACCAAGTCCCAGAAGCGGCTCCATGTGGTTCGTGATAATTGTTATCGTATCTCTATTTTACTTGTCTTGACGATGTTACCTATTTACAAAAAAGCTTAGACCGTCTTGCTGATTTCACTGGATGTGCTTCTTTTCTATCTCTCTGTCCAAAGTAGCTTGGTGCTCTGTATCACTTTTCTACTCATCATGAGTCCGATGTTTGTACTGGACTCTAATTCATGGATAATGCACTGATGTGCATATCACGCATTACTGCGAATTAACGTCTACGTAAACACATCAATTGTCAGCTTAGGAACGGTATATTGTAAGCACTGTCTGTTTAGTCACTGATTACGTAATATTAGCTTCGCCAAACTTAGTTTGCGATTAAGAAGTAACCGACCAATGGCAAAATCCTATGTTTTGCTAATAACAGCTCCTGTGTAACGATGGCAAACTAAACCAGCAGATTTTACATTGCTCTCCATGTTGAATGATTACTTTGCCGACATCGTCAATTCGGTTTTGAGGACCTATTTCATAAAACCTTGTAGGCGCATTCGAGAAATAAGTGATTATTGATCTAGTTCTGTTGGAATACCAGTCTTCAGTAAAATGATGTGCATGCCGATTGGTGGTTGTTCCTAGGTTTTCGAACTGGTGCTTTTTGCATCCGTGTTTACGGATATCGATGGAGTTCTACTTGTGACGTCGAGTGGCTTGACTGTTCAGCAGTAGTGTGCCAAGTCTTCTTTATGTATATCAGAGGTGGTATATTTCACGATTTCAGCAACAGATCTTGTACATCACACCAGATGTTTCCCACTTCCCATTGTTCTTCTTCAATTTGAAGAGTTTAGTTATTATTGTCTTTGTTGGTTGGTGGGGAATCTTGATAACAAGAGTCAATGTCTCGTCTCCATTTCAGATATTCCGGTAACGTAGGGTAGACCGTGGCAGAAAGTAAGGCGAGAAAGTTGAAGCAAAGCTTTTTAGGTATATTAGCTCCCACATAACCCTTTTAATCTACACCGAACATGCGACTGCGCATGCTGGAAGTTTTCACCTTATTAGCAAGGCGGGATTTGTAATATTGCGAGAGAAAGGCGAAATTTTTATTTTTCAGGCTTAGTAAATAAACATTTTCATTCTTATAAGTTCATAGACATTTTACTTATCAGTCGATTAGTTCAAGCTTTTAAAGTGACTATCGTCATCCATTTTGCTTCAATAATCTGCAAAGTGTCGTGTTGTTCGTGCGCTTGTCATGTAACGCTAAATTGTTTTCTGACCGAGGTAGGGGTGGGGCATATTGTAACACGTAACGCGGGGCAAGTTGTTACATAAATATTTTCATTGCAAAATAATGTATAACTTAGTGCTGGTCCATATTTAACAAACGCAGTAGTTTTGCTTCTAGATACTCGTATTTCACACCTTTATGTTCCATCAATTGATCTCTATAAAGAAAAACATATCACATTACTTTCCATTCCTCCTCATTCATCACAAAATTTTAGCCACTTGACAGAATAATTTTACGTCCTTTTAACATCTTTGCTAATGACACAGCTCATGCCTGGATGAGAGAGAATGCAGGCCGAGCAATGACCATTTATAAGATTCTAGCCATTGTAAGCACCACCCTTTCTCATGTCTTTACCCCCAATAAAATATGTGAATCATTCCGATGTACTGGAAATTTGCCAATTAAGAGGGACAATTTTAATGAGCACAGAACAAAGCAGCTCTCAATTGGCACAGTTACCTGATATAACTCAAACTGCACCAGTCAAGATAGCTACCGCAGGAGCTACATATCGTTCACTTGCTGTTTCAAGCTCTAATGAAATGTCTCCAGCTGGTGTCGGTCCATCAAACGTTGAGCGCACATTTAGCCGTATTGCCATTATCATATCCACATGCGGACAGAAAAACAAGTGGGGAAATTCGCAGAAAGCTACAAAGTGCTGCCCACACTGATACCCCCGTAAAAAGCATGTTGTTAGGAAGGAAAAAGCAACCTGACCAAAATAGAGATAAAGGCAAAGGGAACTTAACTAGAAAGCTCTTAATGAAGAGACAGAAGCAAAAAGATAGCCCAACTTCTGATTCATGTTCGCATGAAGATGACTATTTCTGTCTCGTGTACGTAAAAAGATACAGTAACGTTCATCATAGTGAGATCTGGATCCATTGCTCAACTTGTGGACTCTGGGCTCATGAGCAATCTACGGATGTTCGTAGCTGAAACTTTCTGTTTGTTTTCACAGCTGTAATTCTGATTAGTTTTCCTGTTAAAATTATAACTTTTCTACATTTATGTAGTTTTACTTCCCAACTTACCCTAAGTGTTACAAATTGCCCCATACGAGTTTACAACTTACCCTGGTACCCGATGCACAAAGTAATACAGAGCGTCACCATACACAAATGTATTCACGCATTTCTACACCCCACATAAGAAGAAAATGTTCAAGGTTCACTCTGTGGATTTTTAGTCCATCTATGTTGTAATCAAATTTAGATTAAACGGGACGATAAATAACTGAGAAATAGCAGAGCATGTAAAAAGTGTTACAATCTGCCCCAGTCTACTCTAAGTCATTACGACGCAGTTTGCAACTGTTGAATTTGAGGAGATATGTTGTGTGCGTTAGGTGTAGCCAAGCAGCTAAAAGCGAAGCCTTTTGGGTACAAATTGCGTTTAGACAGGCTCGAGAGATAGACTTCCTCTATCTACCTCAACTTCGGCTTGCTACCATGTATCAGTGCTTGTTTGAAATTCTTAGCGCGCATCTGGTCTTATGGATTGTCGAATAATTGCTGTAGTCGTTGAGGGACTGAGCCGTAGGTGTTGGATTTGGATTGACCGTCGTTTCCATTGCTCCAGAACTAGTCGTAACCATTCGCTCTCAGGATTATATCTCCTTAATGTCTTTGCTTTTGGATGTCAAAACCACCAGTTTGACCCAAAGCAGATCGAAATCCCCGGAACAGCCACAACCCGGCAAGTACATGAGTTGATTGAAACTTGGTAATCATAGCAGGACAGCATCGATAATCACTTATATCTCGAAGTCGCTTACGAGGCTCTGTGAAAGAGGCCGTCGGAGCCGCAAGGACAATCTTGACTAGTCTGGCAACGAAACGTCTGCAACCTTATCATTTAGCTCGGAGAGAAGTGCAGTACTTGCATCCAAACCATTAGTTACGGATATTGTTAATTATTTCAAACTAAACCATCATCAAACGAATGTTGCAGTTCTGGTGACTGTTACCCCGTCGTCACAAGTCAACTGACGTATGTGTCCTGGAAAGACCGGAATTAAATTTCGCTTTTCTAACGAGCGTACATGCAGACTGTTATATGTGCTCTTCCATTAATAATTTTCCCATATTGTCCGGTTGTTTGAAAATTTCGCTTTTAACCATTGTTTTCTCTTTTATGAACATCGGGTTTTGTCATCTGGGTTGAGAGAGTCAGACCAGGTTATTTTAGAAGATTTACATGAAAAGGGTTTCTTTTACCGGTTTAATGATGTAGATGTTTATCAATTAGAAGGTGTAATCCTCGTTAAATTATTCAGTTGTCTGGTTTACATTGCTACATCCAAAGTATTTAGATCGATGGTGATCGCCTTAAACCACTGTGTGAGGTCAAATTACCAATAAAAATTCAGGATCCATGCTCCCCGATGGGAACCTTGAAATGTTGATCGAAGTCTATCGAGATTTTCTGAATTTTATCCTGATGCCAAACTTCATAGGTATTTGCGGTATCCAAAGCGTGAAACAGTCCTACGGTTATTATCGATTTTCCCTAATTCCGTTTTCCCCTTTAATTCCCTCTACCCTTACTGCTGTCGTTTCACCAAGCAGCATCGCTACTGTGTTAAATAACGATATCACTTGCTTCGTATATTTTGAAAGCACAGAAAAGCTTTATTGACTTACATTCAGACGCATCTTGAATGCTTGGCTGTATATTGGGCTGCGACGCGAATTCATATATCTTTTGATTTGGGTATCACCATTGCAATCAATCATGACGCATTGCAATGTATATATATATATACATCTATATATAGCCCATTAGGTTCCATAGTGAGATCTTCCTTAGTGATTCGAAGATAAATGTCGGTGTCATTGTTTGCTGTCATGAGCTAGAACAGGAGGGCGGAAGACATTCCTCCCGTAGAATGTCTCTCAAGACAGGCACCTTCAATCCAGATTCCGAAATTGTCGGCCTGTTCACACAACCACTTCTCAATCCTCGTGGGACTCTGGCCAATGAAGCGAAGCATTACGGTTCGATGCTGTCCGGTTTAAAACTAAACTATGTACGCATGGTAATGTGACTTTTGACCAATTTTATCAAAGTCGCCATGGATTATGTTACACCGTTCGTCAAGGATGGCATCGTAAACCCTCCACATCGACCTATAGCCTTGGGTGATCTGCCTTACTTTTATTTAGACACTAGAAGTATAAGGCCTGTGACCCGAGATCTGTGTATATGAGTTGTTATTATTAAATAGGCCACCTCAGGATATGAACAACGCATAATGATTTTAGACTGGTTAAGAAACATTGATTTACAAGTCCCGTTGGGAGGCGGTGATGGTTTAGCGAAAAACGTTAATGAAAAAAACAATTAGTAATTGAACTGCCAAAATAATGAACTTGCCGTTTTTGATTCAGTAGACCTGCATCCCGAGCGTTTCCTTACCTTCAATAGGCGAAAAAAGTAAATCCAAGGTATTTTCCCGCAGTGGAATGGAGAGTATCGTCAAGTAACATAAAGTAAGTTTCTGAATGCGTCATGCAACCGAGTATTAAATATAGCTAGCATGGGTGCTGAAACAACAGATTCAGGGAGAGCGTTTCATGTTTGACACACACATATGGAAAAGTTCCTGCAACAAGCCAAGAGGCTATATTGTTCTGCTACTTTCAGTGAGTGGCCTCCAAGTTTGGTGTTACTGCTGAGTTGCAGCAAAGAGTGACACACATCTTTTGGACTGTGCAAAATCATATATGCCATAATCAACTCACCTCGTAGTCGACAAGACCGCCAGCTGAATACTCCCACACGTATCAGCTTCTGCTCGTACGGATGGTGGCGCATTTCAATGACGTATTTCAAAGCCCGACGTTGAGGTTCGTCCAGAGCAACGAGGTCGTGCTTTAGCCATGTCTTCCAGGCTAGCGTTGCGCATTCGACATCGGGACGAACCTGCGCGTTCAGCATCTGTCTGAAAATAATGGTGTCTAGTTGTCCGAAGGCCCGTCGTAGCCAGCCGATTTTCTGGCTGCCGGTTTTCCAGGCCTTTGCGGATCGCTTGGAACAACCCATTTTATCTGGAACAAGGAAGCCAAGGTTGCGATAGACGGACGACCGTTGCAATAATTGCGTTCCTAGCTTGTGGGAATAGGTGCTTTTGTGTCGTATGGAGAGTACGTTACATTTGTCCAAGTAGCACTGTAACAAAATTCCGGTTGACTAATTAGGTACCTTCTCAAGGTCATACTGACGTAACTTCTGATCAATATCCGCCTGAATCCGGCGCCATACCTTATATCGTCAGCAACTAACCGAAAATTTGAAGCGATATTCCGTACTAGGTTATTGATGAGTGTCAAAAACAACCGTGGAGCTAGCAGCGAGCCCTGGGGCACACCATACTTGACCGGTATGGGTTCAGATAAGGAACGCCGGACTGTCACCATTAATTGTCGTTGCAGGGGCAATTGAGCGATCCAGCTCAAGTGAGTCACCGATCCCGTAATATTGGAGATTGAAAAGGAGAACCCACTGATCTAAACGATTGAATGTCTTCCACATATCCAAGTAGATGACATCAACGGCTTCCCCAGTGTTAGCTGACTTGGTCTAACTACTTGCGATTAATAAATTAGTAGTGCACGATCGCTATCGATTAAAACCGTGTTGCTAGGAGCCATAATATTACGGTTTTCTAAATAACACACCAATGCATCGGCAACGACGAATTACATGACCTTGGATAATACATGGAGAAGGGATACTGAAAGGTAGTTTGAGAGCTTAGTCCTGCTTCTGCCTTGGTGAATCGGAGTCATTATTACAAGTTTCTACATCGCAGGAATCTGGTTCTGGTCTAAGCAACACTGGAAGAACTGCGCCAGTTTTGCCAGTGTGCTTGCTTCCGCTTCCAATGCCTCTGTGCGAATACTGTCGAGTCCTGGGGTGCTGTGGTTACACAGAGAATTCAGCTTCCCGAAACCAGCTTCGGCAGTAAAAGAGATGTGGGTGAGTCGTGAAGCGGGTAAACAAAAGGTAAAAGATGACATGATGGTAAGACTACCTGAAGTGTGGGAACGTATTTCGCTCCTAACGTTTTTGCTGCTGCCATACATGTTCTAGTTGGACCAACAGTCGTCTGGATCGAAGGAATTCCCTGCCTTACCTTACGAACTCCATTGACATACTTGTATAGCAGTGTGGTCAGTGTTGAAAGTTTTCGTCATATTATGCTGAGATACGACTTTGTCATCTCTGAGCAGTTGAGTTCAGTGTTTACGATGGGCTAAGTAGTTGTCCCAATTATAGCGCTTCACTGATGAGCTGTACTCTCGTCAGGGTGAGTTGCGTATAGTCATCCATTTTCTAGTTCTGCTCCTCACGAAAAAATCGGCTTTGGGCCCGTTAAAAACCCTTGTCTCTGAGGCATCCCCAAAAAGTTGATTAACTTTGCTGATGAATTCAAGCCAAGCGACTTCCAGATGGCCTTCAGCGAAGAAGGATCAGTTTGGAGCACTTATGAGCTGGACTGAGCTGTCGTAGCGCGTAATGATGCGCACCAACTCAGGATAATGTTTGCAGTATTTTGCATAGAAGATGAAGTCAAAACTAACGTGTGCACGATCACTGCTACCCATAGGGCATTCTACGACTAATACATCCATGATATGTTCCTCGTTGACGAAAACAAGATGCAACAAAATTCTGATAGCAGTTTGGAAATCAGTGGACACATTGACGTGATTGTAACGTAGAACACCGGTTATAAGCTCTTGCAGAGCTGTTTTGAATGGCTCTCCGTTTGCAGCAGGAGTTTCTAAACAGTGTACTTTAAAAGAACTCATAATAAGGATGTAAGTGTGCTTTCTCTTTAGACTGCATCTTGAAGATGTCGCAAGGTGGGAATCCTTTGCCGGTGTAGACTTTGGGGGCGGTATTTCAAAACTATAATACAGGTGTCTCTGCCATTTAATCGCAGTCGGCACCTAAAAGAATAGGAGGGCTGTAAGTCTAAATCTGCATAGGCCTCACACTGTAGATCGTTTCGGGAATACAGCATTATCCCTCCTCCTTTTGTAGGCCTGTCATTTCGTATGAGTGACAGCTCGACAGCGAGGCTTCCGCGTCTATCATCACACGATACAACCGTGTCTCCGCGAAACACATAATATCGCATGACTTCGATATTTTGGCGATTCTTCAGTTCGCGCAGCGTATTGAAAGGTCTTGAGCATTTGTATAAAGGCAGGATTGTTTCTCGGACTCTATGAGCCCACAGGGAGCCAAAGGAGCGAGGTCTTATAGAATGCCGACCGATGCGAGGTCATTCGTTATTCTTTTTTGATGGGATGAAAATAACATGTCGTTTGCGAACTGATTTGGCCAAGGTACGTCCCATTCCTCTTCCGGATCTGTTGCCGAATCGCGTGACCGAGTAGCATTACTAGAAGGCAGCGACCCAGCTAGACGCCCTGGTTATTCGCGTGTAATGCCTTGTAGCGTATTCACGTTGACCACTGTTGTCCTTTCCTTCAAAAGTATTATGTGCTGGTGACAACGGTGCATCATTCGAAGTAACACAAGGCTGTTCGAGCGGAGAGAACGAATGCTCTTTTTTCTATTCATGAATAAAGTAAGGGTCTCAATCGTAGTGTAAACTGGGCTGTTAGTAGCGATAGTGGTTCAAATTTCACCATGCTGTTTGACTGATCCGTATCTTTGATCGGCAAACATTTCTTGACTTTGGTTAACAGGTTAATAGTCAAAACAAATTTCAAAGTTATGCTGAGGCACACATACTCAGGTCTCTTCCTTTAATGCTGCCGTGAAAATCCGGATTAAACCTGTTTGTTGTATTCAAAAGCATTTATCAGTCAACATCAGGTAGCCCTCAAAGTATCAGCTGGACTTCTGTTTTTCTTTTCTATACGTTTATCCGAACCCAAGACAATTTTATTGATTTCAAGTGATAGTTATCTGCAATGAAGAGACAATAAGGAACGCATGCACCCGTCAAATATGGTTTAGGGTACATTAAGCAATTAGAAGGAATCAATGCCTTATTTTAAAACTAACCCATGATTAATCAAACAGGATCATAGATGGGTATTAATTGAAGTACCGTGATTCATGCTCTTTTCATCGAATCAACGTGTATACTTCATACCGTGCATCATATTTCTTCTCTCAATTAAAATAACCTCTAAGTGATTTTAAAATCCTCCTTTTCCTGCTTACTCTTTACGCTGAATTATCACGTACAATATAGTAGAAGAACGCGGAATTACTGGACAAATCGTATGTGGCGTTCTCAGCACTGCAACTGGGTTTCCCTGGGCCCTCTGTCCAAAAGGTGGTTATAGGGTGATAAAGAAATAAAGAATTCGTATCTCATCCCTCAATTGGCCAATCAAGCGAGCATAGGAAAATGAGTATGATTGATTAAATTTTTTTCCGGTCGCTTCAAATCGCGCTAATTGTTTAATAAACGAGGCTTACCAATAAACGAAAGAAAAACGCCGTCACATCATTACATTATTTGTGTACTTTCAGGTCTCGTTTGGAAAAACGCCTTACATATGTTGTTCCTGGTTTCTTATAAATCTAGTAATAGCGCTGTTACACGATATAATTGCGTTTTTATCACATTCACTAGCAAGATTACAAAAAGTGCTTAAGCCTGTTTCCGCTGTCCAAATTAAACTTTCGTGCAAATCGTCTGTCTACCATCTTTTCTCTTGAGCAACTGATCCTTATATAAAAGGTGTTGACGACAGTTAAGAGCAAAAAATATTACAGTGTTAGTCACTTGAAAATGACATAAGCTAAAAGTCAACAAATTAATATCCGCGTAATTTCATTTAAAGAAATATAAAAAGGACGTATATAACTATTATAACATAATGCCGATATATTATCGGTAATTAACAATTTTCAAAGCAAACTCGGAAAGGGTCTGGACGTGGTCGGGACAGGCGGCTTTCACCGCATGGTAAACCCGACTGGTAAACAAGTCAGTCAGCTAGCGGTTGCATCAGTTTGTGCTCCAAGTGTTTTCATATTTTACCCGTAACATTTTGTCTCATGTCGCTTGATTTCGTCTAGGTTTGATTAGATCCGTTTGCTGATGATATATCCTACGGAATAATTTCAGCAGAGATGGTTTCCACCATAATACAAATTTGGACAACATTTTCCACTGTTCACATGTAGAAATTCTAGCTGTTGCAAGCACCCACATAGGATTTCGGTTTACGTAAATAGAGGAGTCTCCAAGCTTTCCAGGAAGCTTTTACGCGTCTCATCCCATCACATGTGTGACGGTTGCAGAAAAAACCACATTTCCGTTGTCAATCCGAAGTAGTCAAACGTCTGTCAGCTTTCGCCGCTCTTCATTTCAGTCAGTGCGATCATTTAACCTGTCCACGCACAGACGCAACACACAAAGCACGATGATCCAGTCCTCCAAGCTTGACCTGACGGTCAGCGACCGAACGCATACAGACGGCTAAGCGATGTTAACCAGTAAACCAGGCAACGGCCATTCAATCAACGTGACCACAACACCTATGAAGTGAAAGAGTCTTTGCGCTAGTCAAACATTTCCTGGCGTAGTAAAACGACGACTGGCATGTTCCCTACTTACCTTTCAAAGTTGGTCTGACTCTATCGACCGATCTAAAGAAATAGGATTGTACCCCGGGATCATTTTGGTTATGTCCAAAGTGTACAGTGGTTCCAATTGCGAAATGCGTATTATCCTTAGCCCTCTGTACATTTGTATAATCGTCGAAACGAAAATTCGTTTGAAAAGAAATTTTCTTTGCTCGATGCAGCAGTAACCAACCTTGCTCCTCCTAAGTTTCCGCCAATGGCTACCACGAAAGCAACAAAATGGGCTAGGCGTTCCCATGGTCTCGTAGTACCGGGAAGTTTGGGAAACATGAACTAGATCGTCTTCGCGAAGGTTTGAAGCATGCCTTGCTCCACCGCCCACATTCTCTTTTCCGATGCATCGTCTGATGCAGCATCGGTAACATCTACACATCCATCTGTCGGGCAAAAAGCGAAGTTCTATTAGGATCCATGATCTACTTATGCAAATGTTGCTGCACGATGCGAATTTAGTAGTTTCACTCTCTACAGCCACAATACTGTTAAGGCCCAGATGCTACATTCTGCGACGTCACCAAAATCTCCGATACCCTTGCTTCTCGCATCATCGAAAGCCAGGCGGAAACACGTTGTACTGACACGCAAAAACACAACGTTCTTTAGTCTAAGGCAAACGTCTTAAGGGGAAAACAATCAGACGATTTGAAATAATGGAATTTTCTTTGCGATCAAATTGGAGTTCGGCCCAGGCTGATTAATTTCACCCACAAACATAGAAATCCAACCTCGAGACACATCGTTGATTTTCGGCTAATACGAGGAACAATGAGATCTACAGTTTATGTCGAGGCTGTGATTTTGTCGATATCATGCCTGAGGAGTAAAAAGATTGGCATACACACATTTCCTGACGTTTCATACGACGAACGCTAGCGAGACAAAAATAATTTGCGCAGTTACCTTACGGAGAGTAGCAAGAGAATTATTTACGTTCATGGCGTGCCCACGTTAGCGATAACTAATGACGTGGGTGCCCGTTTTTCTGACCTGGCGGAATGGCGATACATCTGTGGAGCTATCTTTATTGATGACGTCCTAATTTAGCTGATTGCCCAGTTAACTGTGTCGTCTTACTACAAAGGCAGTGGCCCCAGGATAATGGAGCTCTATATTCAGTCCAAAGGGATGGCGGTGAAAATAATCCGCAGATTGTAGACACTGCGAAACATACTACCTTCGGATTTACGATTGAAGACAACATTAAGAGAACAGCTCCCGGGCGGAATGATATGTTCACAAAGTTAATGCTGGATAAGATATGTGACATATGTTTGATTACAAACTTGCAACCTCTTTTTAAATGAGATCTTAAACCGTTAGCTCTTTTATCATTCTCCTCATTATTCAAGTACGAACACACCGAAATAGTTATCGTGCTTGCACTATTAGATTACAGCCAGTTGGTCTCGTGAGATCAGAGGTAGTGGCAGCTGGTAAACAAACAGTAACCAGCAGTGGAGTAAGCTGGATAGATGTACGGTGCCTGGACACATGTTGATCTATGTTAAGAAGTGGAGCAACAGGCATTGTTGAGAATTTAAAATTGAGACTAATTGTGGCTAGGCAGCTTTTGCTGCTGTATTGAGTGACGTGGAGCATCGGGTATGGAGTTATGTCCCACATATGTTTACACAGTTGCTGCAAAGATTCGTCGCCTACGACACGAAACATTCTGCGTTGAATCAAGCGTTGACATTCACGTTACCAAGGTAGAGGTCTGATACCAATAGCCAGTGAATCGTAGAGCTTACCTTTTGTTTTTAACGAATCTAGATTATCCTTTTTCGAAATACCATCGGGGATGCGGAGGGCAATTTCTGTTCCGGAATCAGCTGATGTTCCTATACTCTTACGTGAACAGTTTTAATTAGTATCATCAATCTGTCACCTGCAATGGGGGATGTTCAAGATGCTTGTTAGTGAACAAAATATTCCTGTGAGAATAGCGAGTTATGCGGAAATGCTTGTTTGTACTCAATGCTCCACCTAGCTGTGCGATCACGTTCTGCATTTTTTCATCGCGGTCACTGAAGCCTCACTGTTGGATGTTTGGTTTTGTGTCGATTACAAGCAGGCATTCTCATCGACAAACGTAACTTTTAAAAACAGTAATAATTTCACACGCGCCGAATATTGCTTCCCGTCGAGCACATGGTAAATGTCGTTGACTATTTCGTGACCTTTTAGAAGTGTAAGTAGCTTGGTTACGGAAGTGTTCGAGTGAATGCTAGACAAGCGATTAGTTAAAACGTTGCTCCAGTATTGTTGGCATGAAGGTAAGTGGTAACTTTTCATAGGCGCGTAGTCGATCTTCATGACAGCTTCTTTAAATTTCCCATTGTTTACTAACATAACGCTTTATGTTACACATTCAACGAGTGGCCTTCATCAGTATCACCAGTTTAAGCGTAGAAGGTTTGGTTTTGACAAAAACCGGGTGGGGTTTAGGTGAGCAATTATCCATTTTTGAGGTAGGGTTCTTTCTAGGGTGCATAATCGTCTATGATGAAGGTAGGTTTAAATTCCGTAGACTATGAGATGATTGGTCTGCACGGAATAATTTTACTCGCATCGGATGAATTGATGGTTTTAAACAGTAACGGACAATTATACTCCTGAGAACTCTTGTCAAACTACAATTACTCGCAGTTAGTTCATTGTTTCATTAGGTTGTAAAGAGCAGACGAGAGCTCCTCGATTCCTATTCATTGTTGGATAACCGCGTGTCGTGGTTTGACGACGTTCATCAGGGGGCTCGACACACTTGCAGCGGAAGCAGCAGGATCCCAGCGTCTTCTTTAGGTCATTGTCTAAAGGCCTCTTGAAAAGCTTCTCCGATGATGCGTCAACAATTTTATTAGATACACTGTTCCACTCCTTCAACAAGAAAAAATAAACAATGTTTTATCACGGGTAAAAAAGCATGTGCCTGACAAGTCCCGTAGACGGAACGAGTAAAAATTAAAATTGGAAGGATCATCGAATAAGTAAATCGTTATTTCAAGCGTCCACCGAGTTAATTCACTACTGCATAACGATAGTTTTAAATGGGAATGGAATGTGCACACGCAAAATATTACAACGAGCTGTTAAAGTTCAGTAAGTGCGTGGGAAATAAAAAAGGTAACGACAACGCTCACTCGTTTGTTTTTTTATTTCACTGATGTGATATGTTAATCCAGTTTAGCAACACTCAGGCTAATCACATGGACATTGTTGCGTGTATCCTCACCGCCAGGTTACGGAGAGGACCGTTAAACACCTCCTAAGGTTTGCGTTGTTTCGTCCTCCAAGTGGAACGGACTATATCAAGTAATGCAAGTTCGAAATCATTTCTTCAAAGCGTTTTTTGAAAAGCGTTAACGTAGGGGCAAGGATAACGTGAGTCGGAAGATTATTCCAGGCATGGGACACACGGGGGAGAAAACGTTTCGTCGACAATCAAGTAGACTGTAGTGCGTAGCCAATTTGAGCTGATGGCCTCTCAGGTTGGTGTTTCGGCTCAGCTGCAACAGACTGTGACATTGGTGAGTTGAGTTCGTCAATATTAAGTAAACCAGGATTAGGTCTCCTCGCTGATGATATTCACCTCTACGATCTCAAGGACTGAAGTCTGTGGTTATAGGAAAGAATCCTCTAATGAGTTTGGTCGCTCTACATTGCGGAGCTTCAAGTGCATCGACGTTGCGTCTGCGCCAGGGACGTCAGGCCTGGATCGCATATTCCCCGTGAGGCCCCACATACATGTTCAGAATTTGCGAAAACATTGATGGCTCAAGGTTGTCGAAAGCTCTCCGTAAGAGTCCAAGATATTGATAGGCTCTTTTTGATGCCTTTTCTGCTCGTCGAACACAACGAAGGTCATCCTGCACGATCACCCGGAGGTCGTTTTCTTAAGAAGCACATTGTAACTGCTTTTCCCCAAGTCGGTATTCATAGATAAGCTGATGGCGTATGCTTACGATTTTGTACTTGGTCATTTGAACTGGAGCTGGTTGGCGGATGACCAAGCATAAGTCCTGTCGAGATCGATCTGCAAAGCCATGCGGTCATCCGATGCCCGAATATCCTGTCAAATTTGAATATTATATGCAAATAGTAAGAAATGCGACTGTAGTACACCGCCAAGACGTTAATGCATGTGAGGAGTAAACGTGGCCCTAGTGACGACGTTTGGGGCACGTCACACTGGACGTCAGTTGGGTCGGAAATGGAGCTGCGGACTATCATATTCAGCTGAGTTTGAGCGAGGAAGTTGCTGATCCCACCGAGTATAGGGTCACCGATTCCATAGTATCGAAGCTTGTGAAGGGGAATACGGTAGTCCAAACGATCGAAAGCTTTCATGTAGTTCCGGTACACAAAATCGTCTCCCACTCTGGCATCGGCTGACTCTGTGCAGCTTGCTCGGGCTAAGCGAAAGTATGTAGTGCGGGATCGATTTTAGCGGAATCCGTGCTGCTGTGACACTAGAACGTTGGTGTTCTCAAGATATCCCATGAGTAACTCTACAATTATATGTTCCATTATTTGGGGAAAACTGGGAGGACAGTGATTGGACGGTAGTTCAAGCGCTCCATAGGATTAACACTTTCGTAAAGAGGAGTGTGTTGTCCATGTTTCCACATTGTAGGAATCTGCATTTCGTCGAGACAACGTTGAAAGAACCGAGCTAATGGTTCGGCAAGCTTCATCGCCGCTGTCTTCAAAGCCTTTGTTCTGATGTCGTCCACACCAGGTGAACGGTGCACGCGCAATGACATCAGCGTTTTCATCACACTGGCTGCCGTCAGCGCTACGTGGTTTAACTCTGGTGTCGATGAAAGCTGTGTAAAAAGCGGATGAAATGATGGTTCACTCCGAAAAGTATGGATGAAATGTAGGCGAAGCACGTTGACTGCATCTCGTGCGGTTTGCACAAACCATCTGTTGAAACTAAAACCGGGATGCTGCGCTGCACTCTGCGGAGCTTGTTGACGTGTCTATAGAGCAACGGGATTTATACTGGGTTTTGACGCTAAGTTCTCTTGGTGCTGGAGCTTTTCTTCTCGGATCAACTTGACGCAGTGGTTTCGTTGAGTTGTGTAAGCACCCCAGGTCAGGTTAATTGGACAGGGTTTGTAAGCGTGTCAGGCTGAATCACTTAAGGCCATGAATTTGCTAGTATGTTTCCTCAGGAACGGATTCACTTGATTCGGGCTAAGGACCTTGCTTTCTGACGCATTTGCCACTAGCTCAGTGATTCGGTTGCCGAATAACATCTAGGCGACATCGGGTGGCTTCTCGGCCAGGAAGGACCAGTCGATTTTCGAACGAAGTTGGACAGTTCATCCTAATGTGTAACGACTTAGCTCTGAGCGGACGAAGAGATTTCGTGGTTTGAACAGCTTCCATTTGTGACCTTGTGTCGAGCAGTCGACGCTGGTGTAGAAGAACTACGGTGTCTCGTTTCCAGGTTTTTCAAAACCATGCGTTTAGTGTAGATGAGATCGCCTCAGCGACGGGAGCACATCGTGGAACAAACTGCCGTTGCAGCTAAGAAGCAACGAGCGCCTGTCTTTCTTTGCATCTCAAGGGCTAATTTTGATTTGATCGAAAGAGAGATAAGGTGCAGGCAGGGAGTTTTTGTGTAAAGTAGGGTGCCCTTCACACAGTTCATCGAGTATCTTTCTAACAAATTAAAGACGATCGGGTTTTTGAGATCTGATTATTATTCGGTTCATTCCAGCGGCTATTCCAGTAAGTTACTCACGTGTTATAAGTGCGGCGATGAACACTGAACAATGATTTCTCAAGGGGTAAAATCAAGTGCTTGGCACGTCCCGTAAGATAGTTGGGGTGAATACGATGAAATCAAAATATATGTGGGTCATCTACCGTGCGTCTACCGAAATGAATAATTTGATAAATAGCCTCGTGCAAAACAAAAACCAAACTGTGACCGTTCAGAAATACACTGGGGTGCAGCGGTTGTCCATTCAAAGCGTGAGAAAAGTAACATTTCGTCACTCACCTGGGTTCATTTAATATATAAATCCTGTGGAAAAGCATGTTTGGTGTAATCCACAATAGGAACGTTTAGGTAACAAAGTGCTGGGAGCTAAGAGCAACATCTTATCATTTGTGAAATCGTCCATGGTAGGGAAGGATATAACTGAGTCTGGGAGTGTGTTATATGTTTGGCAAAGACGAAGAGAAAAGTAATGCCGTCGACAGTCAAAACGACTGCACTGTTCTTTCAATTTCAAGCAGTTACCACTGAGCGGCCTTTTGTGACTAAAATTAAGAAAGCGGGGGCGTACGTCGATGACTTCACTCCATATCTGAAACCCTAATATGAGATCGCTGTGAAACATTCGGCAGCGTCCGCTGAAAATTCCTAGCTACTTCAGCCTTCGTTGGTAAGAGTGATAGTGCAGGCCCATTACATTCCTCGTTGCTCATCGTTGTGATTCCTCTAACGCCTCTAGGTTGCGCTTCAACCAAAGTTACCATGCTTGGATAGCGTATTCAACTTGCAAGCGCACGTAGGAATTGTGCATCATTGGAAGATTGATGGAACAAATCACCCGAATGTCCTTCGCAGCATGCCGACGTGTTGGTTGCCTATTTTCACAGCTACCTCAGCCGATTTGGGACGACTGATGTTGCTCTGTACAAGCACACCAATGTCACATTCCTGGGAGCTGGTCTGCAATCAGTGTACCAAGTAAATATGTGTAATCATGTCAACGGTGTAATTGCACAAAGCTACGCTTGTCTATGTTGAACGTAGGGTGTTATAAACTAACCAGTTCAACATCATGTGAAGATTGCACTGGAGCCGTTCGTGGTTGTCCGGTTCTCTGATCCTCTGCCATATCTTGATATGATCCGCGATGAATATAAAATCGGAAGCAACGGATCCCGCCAAATCGTCAATGAACATCAAGAATAGAAGAAGTCCAAGCACCGAGGATTGTGGTAAACCACACGGGAGATCGATTGCATCGGACAGTGATTCCCGGACCCTCACAACTGGCCGTTGTTCGTGTAGCGAATTGCTAATCCAACTCAGGATTGGGTCGCCAATGCCGTAGTTCCGAAACTGTTGAAGAAAAATTCGGGGGTCTAAGCGATCAAACACTTGTGAGTAGTCAAGGTAGAGGACGTCGACACATGCTCCATTATCAACAGCTTCAGTCCAGCTATTACGTCCAATTAATAGGTTAGTATTACATGAGCGCTTTTCACGAAAGCTATGATGATGTGGGGCTATTAAGTTGTGGCTTTCCAGATACTGCATTAGCGCATCTGCGATGATTGATACCATGATATTTGACAGTACAGGAAATAGTGTTATTGGACGGTAATTGATAGGGACAGTGCGGCTACCTCCTTTATGGGTTGGAGTGATCACCCCTCGCTTCCATACTGATGGAATATGGTTGATTCTCGACAAAGCTGATAGAAAACAGGCAGTACATCTGCTAGATTACTAGCTACCACTTGCAGAGCATTTGGTCGGATGTTGTCGACTCCAGGAGATCTGTAGATCACAAGTATAACAACTTCCTAAACTCAGCTTCCGTAGTGAAGTTGATGCTGTCTAAACCTGACGATGGAGTACTAGAAATAAGGAGAAAATTTGGGCTCGTTACATGCTGGAAAGTTTGGGAGTAATGAAGCCGTAGGAGATCGGCTGCTTCCATTGCTGCTCGCGTGCATCCATCAGCGGTGACTAGTGTTGGAATCCCCCGCTTCAACTTTCGAAATCCGTTAACGTGCCTGTACTGAAGTTTGTGGTTCCTGCAGCATCGCTTCATTAACTCATTCTGTTGCGTGACTCTGTCTCCGCGGATCTGTTACACACAGAGTTTACGATGTATCACGTATGCAGTCCAGGTTTCCGCATTCGAGCAGTCCTTGTGAACTGGCCGTGCCAAACTCTTATTGATCTACATTTACATGTTCTGCTCCTCAGAAACAACTTATGCTTGTATTTGTGTTGGAAAGACTTCTGTTTCGATAAGTGAGTTACCAGTGCGCTAAACGTCGCTGTGGATAATTCCCAGGCAACATCTCGGAGGCATTCGGTCAAGGAAGTCCAAGACGTTTCCTTAACAAGCGTAGATAACGTACTATAGTGCTTGAAAGTATACACATTATCATCCTACTTTACAGGATATTTCGCATAGCATATATAGTCAAAGAGTACAGTAACATGGTCACTAAGATCCAGTGGTGTGCTTGTAACTATCCAGTCAACCATGAATTCTTCATTAGTAAAAGCAAGATGCAGTATCGATGGCTCGTTTGCATTTCGAAATCTAGTGGGAGAGGGTAGGTGATTGCACAGAGAGTGGCTAGCAATTCGCTCTTGCAAGCAGGCTTTAAACTGTATACCGCCGGTTCTATGTGGTGCATGTTAATGTCTCCAGCGATAAGAATGTGGGTGTTAGACTTGTTGAAAGCAAATTGAAGGACTTAGTTCAGTTTGGAGTACATTTCCGACCTAGCTTTTGGTGAGCGGCGAATCACGGCTGGTAGACATGTGTCCATGTTCTGCAACCATAGGAGACCCCAAAGCGAAGCAGGAGCGCGGATTTCCGGGTGATCGATACCTTCACATCGGAAGTTTGTATTAGATTAAAGAATCGCATCACCACCACTACCACCCTTTCCGGTTCTATCATTCCGAAGTAGCAACCTACCGGGTACCTTGAACCCAGATTCGCTTAGCTCAAGTTTTAACCATTTTTCTATAGTCATGCGGAGGTCCCGCGGTTGTAGCATCGAATTCTCTAAGTTTCGCCAAATTACTTAGAAGGCCTTGGGCGCTTGTATACATACAATATAAGGTTTCTGTTGCTAGGAGTGCGTTGAAGGATGACAACATTGTGTTAATTATTAGCCGGCCGATAGGTGGCCGGTCGTTTATCGCTCTTTGGTTTAGGAATTTCAGTCAATTTGCCCGCCATTATTGAGCGTTCTTAAACAGAAGTTTCACTCGTGCTGTGCTCTGTCTAATTGTGTGCCTTGGGTGCTGTTGTGTCGGTCTCTCCGCAGGACTGTGCAGATAGTAATTTGCAGCGTATGCAACTTCCAACGAATTGCGCAATACTCTTGGCCGTTTGCCAACTGCAATTAGCTGGATATCTGTTGGCAGTCTGCTCCGAAACGTAAACCAGTTATCCAACAGACCGAGTTTCATTCCATCGGAGTGTAATACTACTTTCATTATCCTTGGACCGCAGCCCTTTTAGTTAGGTGATGACGGAACTATTCACAAGGATCTGACAATAATATTGCCAAGAGTGAGTGCTTCGCGGATGTAGCACCACTGCTCTCGGTCACGTGTTTGCGCATCGTGATCGGAAGAATCCGGAAATTCGTGAACAGCGTAAACAAATACATTTTCTTGCAATCCCTATTAGGATTGCAGCGTTGGTCAACTACTTATTTAGAGCGATCTTTCCAAGGGAGATCGGGCAATATGCACACTCCGCTAGGTGAGTTGCGAGGACGAACTGCTGAGAGTAAGACAGCCTCTGTCCCATCTGCTGAGTCTAGTGTCACTAGAAGAATTCGGGGTCCATCAGTGTTCACCGAGGTTGTAGCATTGTAGGCTCAACCCAGCTAACAACCGAATCGCAGATGAAACTCCACTGGTTGTGATCGTCTTGCAACTTGTTCTTTATTGTGCCAGATTTGAACTCGGGAACATTGGCGCACACAAGAGTTAACGCAGCGTGGTTTTGTCTAGCGAGTGTCGGCTTTAGAGTTGTGCCGCCAATTTGGGCTGTTTGGATAGCACCACTGGAGTTGACGAGGTAAACTGCGTGGTTCCACGTGAACTCGGTACAGAAGATGGACTTACGTGCGTCGCTCCCTGTGTGCTTTTCCAGGAACTCGATGCGTACGTTACCTGCTTGTTATCTGAATCGGGTTGCCTCCAGCTCTGTGCAGTCGGTGTCATTGCTGAATCGCCAGGTGAGGTGTCTATGTTTGGAGGAGTGGAAACCGACATGTTTGAGGCTTATCCACTTAAGGGAGTGAGTTGACCCGGTGGATGTAGAGTCAAGTACGATGCAGTGCTGATGGTGGGCCTAGCTCTCTTCTTTGGCTTAGAGTCAGAGCTAATTTTGGCGGGCTGAGGTATTATCGTGGCCATATCTAACTCCGTGGGATCAATCTTATTATTTACAAAATGCGTGATCGTCTCAGTCATCGTGTCGCACTTTCTCATGAGCAAAGACAAACAGTCGACAACTGGAACGATATAACATTGTGTTCGTAACCAAATTGTGTCGGCAAGTTTGTTTGCCCGTCTCATTTCTTGGACGGATTTGCCTAACCATTGCGGACAGTATGATCTAATGCAGCTAGAACAGGTTACTCGGATCTTAAGGACTTTACTACGATTGTCTGCGCAACATAGGCGACGTTGAACCATTGGAATGCTAGTCGTCCTCTTATCGTTTGCAGCAAGGCCTATCTGAGCGTTCACCTTGATGAGTGTTCTATGCGCCAGGCGTGGCGCACAAGCACATCAAAACACGCACGAGAATTGAGAGTTAAAGGAGTTTTCCAACCGCACCAAAATCAGGCCGTCCCGCAAGATGGAGGTCGAAACGCTCAGACTCTCTGGTTCAACGCAGTTAGACGCGCACACGCACACAAACCGGCAGCGTGTGTTGATCGACTTGCCTTAAACAACGATGCAGGTGGAGCACTGATAACCGTCCTTGGGGCTGTTCAGTTGATGAGTGGAGCAAAATGACTGTAACTTTGTAATGCTGCAACTTGCAGGGATGGTTGCCGCGTAGTTTGGGAGCCTTCAGCTTCTTCTACCGAATGAGACCAAATCTTTCTCTAAAATCTCCGGGTTGATGTAGTTATACATGAAGAACTCGGCAAAGAATATACCGGAAACTGGGAACTAGAGCAAGAGTATAATCCACACAGGTTATATCCAAGAGTTGGGAAGCACTGAGTAGAGCTTGTGGAATTGGAGGGTGTCGGTGTGGCTCTTTCCCAGCCCTGCACTCCACGACCGACGGTTTCGTCTTTGTTTAGACTCATCAGGTAGAGGTAGCCAAGCTGGGAGTGGAACTCGGCGCACAGTGCTTGGTGGCTATCGTCATAATCACTAAGCCACTGAGCTCCGTGAGCAGTGTTTGACACAACATTTAGAAATGGAATTGGTTCGAACAAACGCACGCACAATATTGCGTGGGGAGAATTATTGTTCACAGAGAGCAAAGCGAAGGCCGAGTTAAATTGCGGCCGCACAACATTAAATACACACCAGACCATTTGAAACAGTTGAAATCGCCCTAAGTATAAAGTGTGGACAACTCATGTGGG
This sequence comes from Dicrocoelium dendriticum, assembly GCA_944474145.2. NCBI lineage: Eukaryota > Metazoa > Platyhelminthes > Trematoda > Plagiorchiida > Dicrocoeliidae > Dicrocoelium > Dicrocoelium dendriticum. The sequence continues at coordinate 234,493,886 of OX104063.1, forward strand.
TACGGAGATGGGGCAACTAATCGAAAATCAACTCAGGGGCTGCGATAACCTGCGCCCACTAGTAATTCCCCACATGTGAGATAGATGGAGCACCACAGTAGCTAGGCTAAAGCATCATCACTTAGCTAGGTGCTGACAAGTCTCCCACGCAAGGAAGATCGGATGTAGAGCGAGACACCACCGCGGGCATTCGTTGGTCTACCGTATCGGAAGCTCTATTAACCGTTGAGTTCAAGTTTCTGTGTGTTTAAATGCAGTCATGTCTCTGTGAGTCCTTCAACGTCCGGACGCTCAGAGGCAAGGAAACAACAAAGCTCATCGCGCTTCTTCATAACACTGCAAACGTTGATGAACGCTACTAGCAGACGGCATTGGGTACCGCCGGGCTTGCTTGAAGTGTAATCTGCCTGCTTCTCCTAATTCGCAGACCTTTGTAAACTGCCCGAAAATTTACGATACAGTTGGTTTCCTCCTCTGCAGTACGGCTTTTCAGCTCATTGATGGCGGACTTGACCCGTTCCCGGTCTACTGGGTCCAGATTTGAACAAACATGGATCTTCGAGTCTTTCAGCTTACTTTGGTGGGACTTGATCAATCTTGGACTGGCTTGGTCCACAAACGTGATTTTCATAGGCCGATTTTTTGATCACCCTGGTTTCCAAGACGTGTAATTTGCCTCACTTCTACCGAGTCCTCACCAGCGTCGAGAAGTCTGTCAATTAGATGCTGTAAAAGTCCACATCGTGATCGTAGCGCAGTTGGGGGGATGGATTACCTGACTACGGAGCGTGGAAGATCACGTGCTTTTAACGCATCTGGTCCGACGAGATTGACCTGACAGGGCGAAGTATATTACCAGCCTCACGTGGTTTTTCTAACTGTTGTGTTACAGAAGGTAAACGGCCAAAATCCCTTCCTAATTTCGTTCTTGGTCCTTTACAGTGGTCTTCAACACGCAGGCTTTAACCTGTTGGGACGTCAGTGCTTGTTGGACACTATAAAGTTGAACAATTTATGCCAGGTGAAACTGGGCTTCTCACAACCTTTGGACTTCGTACCGGTGAGTTTGCACAGGTAGAGGAGGATGACTGAGTTGAAACCTTGAGGCATTTTAGGCTGGGTTGTTAGAGCAAACACACGAAGCTGTTTGCAACAGAATGAGGAAGTCTAAACTTCGACTTTACTCTTCCTGGCTGTAACTTGTTTCGGCAATTTTCACATAAAGTTTGAATGAAATCATGTTGGATTTCACGAAGACGATGAAAATATTCCACTGATAATCCAACACATGAAATGTGATATATGATTTGGCACAAAACACACGTGAAAACATTCGCACGATATCCGACTACAATGAAACAAATACCACAGGGTGATTGCATCGGCACTATTTTGCCGACTGCACCTAGCAGGTCGAAATGTTGGTTCACAGAAGAAGAGTGATGCTTGTCTCTTAGCAGTTAGTTATAGACCTCCGAACTCATTAGCAGACAGCGATAGCATTCTGTTAAACGCCCTCCGCTATGCTGCTTCACAAAAGTACTCCCCCTACCTTATAGTAGGTGACTTTAATGTTTCTTCAATAGCATCAAGTCCCCTAATGGGCTATCATTTAAATCGAAACTCCTCGAATTCATGGATATGACAGTTTTGTATAGCCATGTGCATCGACCAACCAGACATCGCGGTTCAAACAAGCCATCACTCCTGGACTTAATCCTGACTAATGAAGAGTTGATGGTTGAGTCAGTAGCATACGATCCTCCACTGGGACGTAGTGACCATTCAGTCCTAAGATTCGGTTATAAGTGTAATGCCAGTATTGCTGCTAGAGAAAGAGAGACTCAACGCACTATTACGGGCTACTATAAGCTGCGCAGCTTAGCAGCAACCGCTGACTGGGACCTACAGACGCACAACTAAGCGAATGACGCGTGGAATGAATTGCAAGACAAAATTAACTGAGTCATACAGTCAGCATCGAAGGTTGTACCATTACGAACATCGCGCCGGACCAATACGTGGATCCGGAGCAGAACACATAAATGGATCAACAGAAGAGATGAATTCTGGAGGCAACATTCGCTAAGCCCATGTGATATCACATGGCAGAATTACAAGTCATCAGAAACTACTGCACGTCGCTCCTAAGAGTCGATAAGTACGAACGGCAGGAGAATACGGTGCTGAAATTTACGAGTAACACCAAAATACTTTACAAATTTGTGAATAGCAAAAGAAAGTTTAAGCACGGAATACCACTACTCAGGACGCCCAGTGGCCTAACAACTACTGCTGTGGATGCCGGGAAGGCACTACTTCTGCAGTTTGGCTCGGTAGCTACAAATACCATGGAACGTTCGCCCTATCAACTTCCAACAAATGTCGTTGGCTTATCTAGCGTCACCTTTGCTCCAGCAGCTGTTGCATGCAAATTACAGTCTCTCTGGGAGTACAGTGCCCCTAGACTCGGCATGCTCTGCCCAAAAGTACTAAAAACCCTTGCACCCACCATAGCAGCACCATTTGCAACATTTTTCAGGGTCTGCTTGACTCCCATACACTCCCATCGGAGTGGAAAAATGGAATTATCACTCCAATATATAAAGGTGGTAAGCGCTCGTATCCTGCTAACTACCAACCTATTACTCACCTTCCTGTTTTATCAAAAGTTATGGACTCGGTGATCACAGATGAACTGACGGGATACTTTGAAAGTCAACAGATAATTTCTAATGCCCAACATGGTTTCCGACGCAGACGATCTTGTCTCACCAATTTGCTGATTACTCGGGACTTATGGACCAGGGCGGCTGATGAAGGAGTGCCCATAGATGTGATATACCTGGATTTTTCTAAAGCATTCGACAGCGTTAATCACTTCTTTCTCATCCAAAAGCTTGCTACCTACGGTATCAACGGTTCCCTGCTCACCTGGTTAGGAGACTACTTACACGACAGAGCAATCAAGGTAAGAGTAGCCGACACTCACTCGCCAAGCCTGTGCGTCTCCAGTGGTGTACCACAAGGATCCGTCCTCGGCCCGCTACTATTTTAAGTCTACATTAACGACCTTCCAGCAGACGTTCTATCTCCAATACAAATATTTGCAGACGATACTAAAATATGTAGAGCAACTCGCTCAGCATCCGACTGTGTCTACCTCCAGGAAGATCTGACCCGGATTAACGATTGGGCAGAAAAGAACTAGCTCCCACTGAATCCTGCAAAGTGCCACCTGCTGACGGTACACAACAGCTTCGTCAACACATAACTTCTGGGGCAACACGTCATGCAGCACGTGACTAGTGAACGCGACTTAGGTATAATCGTGCAAGAGAGTCTTGGAAATTCTCTCCAATGTTCGAAAGCAGCAAGTGTGGCGAACTTGAACTTGAGACTTTTGAGGCGAGCTCTCGGCACTTTTGAGCGACAGCTAGTACCATTGTTGATGAACTCCTACGTTCGTCCTCATGTGGAATTTGCAATTCAGGCCTGGTGTCCATGGTTAAAACGAGACATCCGCCTCTTGGAACAGCGCTAAAGAAGAGCAACAAAGGCAACACGTGGATTATCCGGTCTAAGTTACGAACTGCGTCTTCGTGTACTCGGTGTGTTATCATTAGAATACCGACGGCTTCGCGGGGATCTTACTCTCACATACCGGATACTAACCGAAAGCGAGCATCCATGTACATCACTGTTGACTCTATCCCCATACAAACAAAACCGAGGCAACCCCCTGAAACTAATGACGCAACAGTCTCGTTTAAATTGTAGAAAGTATTTCTTTCTCACTTAGAATCTGTTCTCACTGGAATGCATTACCAAACTATGTGGTGAGCGCACCAGACATGACGACATTCGAAAAACTCTTAGATTTTCATTTTAGTGATAAACGATATACAACACTTTGTTAAAGTGCAATTATGTAACCACTGATAAATTACCTTCCGCGTTGGAACAATTTGATTTTAATTTTCTATTGCATATCCATCCTGTGGGTCTTGTAAAGTTGTGCTTTTTATCCCATCATACACCATTGAACCATTGTGAATAATCCGAAAATAAGATGCCGACCAATTGCTGAAGAAAATGGCGATGGCAAGATAGCTGAAACCGAGCAAGGAAAACAAGTTTTACGGTCGAAAAATTCAGATTCAGAAATAAAACTGTGGCGTCTAAATGTTTACGCAGTAATGCCAATAAAAGAAGGAAGCTAACACAAAGTGATCTTTTAAACAGTCAAAGAACGATCGGAGGACGCTAACTGCAGTCGCTCATTTGTTGAGTGGGATCTATTTTACACTGGACTCAGTCATGTTAAACGGTAGAAATGTCGAGATTCGTTGTATAAGATCGTAACTGATTATTATAAGGAAAATAATGTTTTTAATGTTAAAGGAAGCTGAGCTAGGAATATGAAAGTAGCTTGCATATTGGAGATAAGAAGGTCGCCGGCTGAAAGCGGGATTTGTCCGCAAATCTCTCCATGGAAACATCAATGTCGATCCAAACTTTAACAAATAGAATGTAGAATATATCAAGGAAAGCTGGTCAATTTAACCTGAGACCAGATGAATATTATTTCTCATAACTTTATATAAACACGTAACTGAGACTTCTTTTCAGGTGAGACGGTTTGATAGCTATCGTTCGATTAGATCTGTAATAGTTTCTAAATTAGGGATGATATTTCTTTTTAAGACGCTAGCTTCAACGCTTTTCTTTTCGAAACCTTATATCTAACTGTTTATTTGTCAAAATTTTGACTGCAGTGTGCAAGCGTGATTATGTTTTCAGCAAATTTGCTGAAATATGAAACGGAATCCCGTGTAATTAGCAGCAGTGATAGTCATGTACCAACATCCCGTCGCGATGATCATTGGGAATGTGCTAACCTTTTGTACATTCAAAGGTGTTTGGAGTCGGTCATGTCAAATTGGTAACATTCTAGCACACGTGCCTTTCATGTAGCATTTTGACGAGGCAATGCCCATAAATGCAGAAAATGTAAATAGCAGTGTCTGCAATTAGTGCTTTATTTTAACGTAATCAAAAGAGCATCACATCAAAGGGGAACGGCGCCCTTCAGCAGCAAAGCTGGTCAATGAAGTGGCAAAGTTCAAGTTAACATGATTTGATTGTGTTGACTTAGTTTGCCCTACCATACTTTCTCTATTAGTGGTAATATTATCAGGTATGATGGCAAATACTGAACTCACGACACTTATTCTTTCAATATTTAGAAGGTTTGTGTCGCGTGAATGTCTGTTTGTTGTACTGATGATGAATTTCGATCACTTGGAATTTCCCTACGAATTCTGTGCTTCGCTACTCTCTTCTTCCGCGCAACTGCACTCCATCTCGTTCAGCTCTTCGTGATATACGTTGGGTCCAGTCTGTCTTACCGTACTCCATATTCTCTTACTTGGAAAGCATGTTACATGTGATCGCATGCGATTTGTATCTGAGTAGCACCCGCAATTGATGACGCGGACTTCGAGTACGGTTTGCGACATGTACGAAATTTATTTCGGTGAGCTCGCTTCTCCATTTCTCATAGTTTCCTCCTTGCAAACTTCGTTTTCTGACATTATATGGCTCACTTGGATGCTAATAGTCTCGATCCAACTTTTAATAATAGTTACAACAATAATAGTCTAATCTTAATTTTAACCAAACGTATCTGATAAAACATGATCAAAGTTATATGCACTACTGGCAGGCCGATCACAATTGGCACGCAAATAATGACAGATAAATTTCAAGAGGAAAAATGATTCACATGGGTCGTTTTCATAAAGAATAAAGAACAGTAAACATAATCTAAATGCCGTTTAAAAGGTCATTGCAGTTAACGGCGCCCAAGTTTCAAATACAGACTAATTGAAGTTTACAGCATAGACCGGGAGTTTATTCCTCAATTCCCGCTAATTGAGCAACAGATCCATCATCATTCGCTTATCTGATCGTTGCACCAAGCATTAGCAAAAGCATAAAAAAGCAATAAGCGGAGAAGTGTGAAACTTAGCAGGAAATAGGTATTTGGTAGTAATTCTGAAGATCAGCCTATAAGTGGAGCAACCTAAGCGTCGAGAGCACGCATACACAAAGTCATATAGAACTAATGTAAAATGAAGTTAGTTTAAAAATGAGGAACTGATTTCATGGAATTAGTAGGATGAAATCCGTCAAACTTTAGTGTAGTTTCCTGTCAGCTTAACAAACCTAGGTAGAAAAATTAGATGGATGTCCACAAAATAGTTAGATTAAGCTTAGAAACGTTTTCTCTTCTTGCAGGAGTAATAAGAGATCAACAGGTATAAGACCTATTGTAAGGTGCAAAACGAGTGGAAGAAGATCCCAAAGTATGTAAACTAAACTTATTGAATGAAGCTTGGCATATGGGACGAAAAACATATCTGGCTACCACCAACATGTGAGAATATGGGTCTCATGTGTCACACATATTGGCACCATTAGAGTAAAAACCGAACAGAAAATAGTTGCGCAATGTGATTACGGCGATCTAAGAGGAGAACGCAGACTAAAACTTAAGGAAGGGGTTAAGCCTTTTGAAGTGTGGTAGATGAGCAACAGCGATCGAGGAGACTTTCAGAGCTGTTCAACCCAAACTTTGCACTCCGCAGCCGGTTGCGCTCTGAATTGGAGTATACAGGCGGCCATATTCGGAGCTCCAAATGTGGTCCCAGTGATTGAAATAACAACGGCCCTCTTCAAGGCAAACCGTGGCCCAATCCGAAATGGCGCGTCGCTATTCGGACACCCGACGAATACTCCAATGTCTAACAACTATAAGAATAATGAGACGAAAGGGTCCGTCTTGGTCACTAATCTTTGTACTACGGGTTTCATATGTCACAATTAAATGGCACCATGGGCGTAGAAATATTAAGAAGGTATAGATATCTGCGACACGCGGTGCCGAAGACAACTACTTCAATATTACTAGGGCAGAGCTAGAACAGTAAATAAAAGGAGGAAGGAACCTAGGTATAAAAGATGTGGTGCAAGAAATCAGGCATCCTATGCTAAAGACAGTTTTTACATAAACGAAATTACTTATGTCAAATTTCGCGTCAACCTGAATGAGTAGTTTGGCTGATACTGTTCATTCATCCTTAACCAATACATAAACTATTAATTTCAAGTTTGTAAATTGTTCCCTCTCGCTAGTATCAGAGAACTTTCAAACATTTTATTTGATTTGCATAATATTTTGTAGCTAGGCAGCTTATTTCATGTTACACAGAACGCTGTAATATAAAAGATCTGTCCGATCGTTGTCCTGAATATGAACACCAAAAGCATGCATACCTTACTACGTAATTCGTATCCATTTTCTAGTAGAGAGTGAAAAGGTCGATGTACACAATATACTCTATGCTGCACAAGTTTGTGTAGGGAACTAAAGTTGATATCATTGGTGATCCAGAAACGAAAGTTGCCGGTTCTCTTAGTTCCGTATGCACCTGCGACGTGGTGGTGTGAGGCTGAGACTCTGAGGCTGTATTTAAGAGCAAGTAGAAAAGTTTCTGTAAAATTCAATTGAATAATGAAAACTCAATATTCAATTACGAATCGTCAGCCGTAGTGTTTGCTTAGTTAGTTGTTTATCCTTCTTCGGTTAGGAATTCGCAAAGGTGTGACTATCTCCGGGCATACTATATATGTTTTGCATTGTATGTGCAGTGCTTCACAACAACACAGGTTTCCGAAATAATCGTTGTTCCGTGTTTTGAAACACTTCACAGATTCGGCCTCTAGGAATTCTTCTGATGTTGTAGTGTTAACAATTCTTCTTTCTGTACAAAGCTGATGTGACACCTTGTTCATGCAGGGGACCCTGAGTTTGTAACATTGTCCTCCGGAGTTGTAGGGTTCCTGCAGGAAAAATATTGGCCGCAGTAATGGGAAGTGATAAAACGTAGTCCTCGATGGGCCATAAAGAGATCAATTCTTACTCGGCGGTAGGATAGTGTGTAGACTCTGAGCCATACACAACGTTTTTTATACGGAAGCTTTTGTGGACTCGGTATTATTCTAGTTGCGATATGCTGTATTTTCTCCAGCTTTTCGGTTTCCTACTGGGTTATCGGAAGTTAAGCTGGGGCGCCCTATTCAGTGTCTAATGAGCGAGGTGGGTAGGCGAGGGACGGTGTGTTTATTAGCAATAGTTTACCGCCCTCCAATGACCACGTTGGGAATGTATCACTACTTAGCATCCTAAATGAAACCAACCTTGGCACGGCCACACAGTCAGGTCCTTCTGCACGCAGTGGAAGTTCCAGAATCACACAGCGAACAGTTCAAGGCTGATTTGCGATGGGTAATCACCGACCTATATCTGTACAGCCATGTCACCACTCCCACGCGATTCAGAGCAGGTGCCGCACCAGATTCTTTGGACCTTGTGCTCATAATCGAAGAACTGACGTCGATGCCGTGACCATAAATGCACCACATGGCCGTAGCGATCATGCGATTGGGCTCTTTCGTTACAACTGCTACGCAGAGGACCTCATTGAGAACAACAACGAAGCCCACATCGTCACTCCTTACGATATCCTGTCCGACCTCGTTCAATAAACCGACTGGTCTCTCCTAGCCCAACAGCAGCTTGATGTTGCCTGGGTCGTGTTTATCACTCATGTCACCGGACTCGCGGTAAAATCGGCAAACGAGTTCTTTCGCCCAAAGCAATTGAAGTCTTTTCTTAGGCGGCGGAATATAAAATGCTTAATCTTAAGTGATTCAGCCTGACACAATTACAACATCTGTCCGAGTATCAGGGTTGAGATGCCTACAAAATTGAAGGAAACCACTTCGTTAAGTTGATCCGTGAAAACAAATTCCGGCACCAACTGAACTTGGCAGCGAAATGCAGTACCCAATGCTTAATCACTGTAGAGACATTTCATAAAGCTACGATATCAACCTCTGGGATACCATCAAAAATGGTCGATCACACGACACTGTAAAGCTATTTTGACAAGAATTATACTTGATCATGCCAAAAGCAGCTCCGTTTTAGCGTGAAGAACGCATGCGCCATCAACTTACCTATGAATATCGACTTGAGGATGGGCAGTTGCAAAATACTTCTCAGGATAGCCACCTCGGCGTGATTGGGCGCGAGGAACTAGGTGTTCAAAACAGGCCGAAAAGGCATCAAAATAGCCAGTCATTACCTTGGAATCTTGGAGGATTTTCAAAAACTTCGTGTCATCAGTATTTCCGCACATGATAATTGCTTAGTGATGGCTTTATTTGGAATACACGATTCCGGTTTAGCGTCCGTGAAGCAACCGCAACGTTGATGCACTTGAAGCTACGCAACCTTGAGGGACCAAACCTGTTAGATGTTTGTTTCACCTCCCCTACTAGCGCAGACTGCAAGCCATGAGATTGTCCAGTAGTTAATATGGGCGTCCTGATACGAGACCTCATCACTTTTTACTTCATACTGAGCAAAAATACTAAATTGAGAGTTCACTAGCTCACAGTCACCACGCACTACAGTCGATTTGATCGTCAACATTTTTTCACCTTACGGGTGTCCCGAACATAGAACGTCCTTCCGACTAACGTCATTGTTACGGACATCCACAACCCATGCGTCATGCGACACCTACAAAGTACGCGCGCCCAATCACATGATTATAATGTATTCGCTGATTGTTCTCTGTTTCTCATTGGTTGGGTTAATCCCATATGTTTTCGCTGGGCGCCGGTTAGGAGCGGAGTACAGTCTCACCCGTACTATCCGAAGTTGGCGTTGTTCCTACGTCTAAACAGACTACTGGTCCATATAAGGAGTAGGAATACAGGATCGGTACGTGACAAAAGGACGGCCGGCAATACTAACCCATTTGAGGGTCTCACATTTCTCGGGTCGAAGGTATCAGAAAATCATGCTTACAAGCATGTATGCAATGGATAACTTCGTTCCAACATCAGATGACTCATTTCCCTGTGTTGAATCCTTCCATCGTACTGCCCGACACCCATAAGATTATGTTGTTCTGCCAGGCACATGATTTCGAAGTACAATGACATTGCGATGAAATGAACCTATTGATTATACCTAGGATCACACAAGTGATTCAGTTAATTGAGGAACTATGAGAAATTTGGAGGAGCGTGTTTTCCTCTCGCTAAAAGTTTTCGAACTTACAGCAGCAGCGCGGAGAAAGCGTAAACGATTTAATCGCACTCATTCACCAAGCAATTCAGTGCCGTTACCACACAATCCCTTCGACAGTTTTGAAGATGTCATGAAAATTAGTGCCTGATACCTGGAAGTGTAGGTGATGGATCAACAGAAAACTATTATCCCAGGGAGAAGAAACCGTGCTTGGGAAACATCTTGCAACTTTGTTCGGCAGAGGGAAAACTTGCAAAATCAATCGTCTCCCTTTAACCCCACCCAGCATGTATAAACTGTAAACAAACTAACGACATTTTCTTTCTGAGAATATTGTGCGGAAGTTGGTGTACTACCGATGCGGCGATTAACACACTTCCCCCAACCAGCGCGCTCGCTTGCGTAAGAAGTGTAGGAAGTGCAGTCAAGTTTGCCCTTTGGCTCGTGTGTGCCGTTCTTTAACATCACAAATTTCGATTAAATTGCTGAATGAAAACGACGGTGATTCATGTGATTCAGTTAAACTTTATGAACCATGTTTTTGCGGACTGTTCAAACATGACCAAAGTACTTCCGTATATGATCAGGCTTGTCGCTAATGTTCAGTCGTACGTTAACGTTTACATAAACTCCTTGATGACACACTTTCCCACTTGCATTACTTGATAGTCCGCATAACTCTGAGGACAAAATAACGCGGACCAAACAATGTGTTTAACAGTCCTCTCCCCAATGTGACGGGGAGGAAACGTGCATCAGTGTTCAATTGAATAACTCGGATGTGCCCAAACTGGCTAAACGTATTATATCGAGTAAATGAATCAGCACACGAGTAAGCGTTGTCATTTCCTTTTTTTTCTTT
>OX104063.1:234505396-234568696 GCA_944474145.2 Dicrocoelium dendriticum
CTGTAATTCGTATGTTGACAACTTGGGCCACCACATTCATCATTATTACAACCTACATAAGTTGAACATGTGAATTCACATAGGGCGCAGTGTAAAGTGTCCAACGCTCGAGCGCAGAACCTGCATTTTATTGGAGCAATGACGACTAATATTGTCTGTTACAGCATAGCATTATGCAAGGAAGATATGCCAAGAAAAAGTGCGTGGAGTGGCTGCATCGAACGATGGATATCAATGGGCCAAATTTTTATCGAAATTTGCTTCCTGATCTGTGGCAGCACAAAATGCCACACGAAACTGGAACGCGAGTTCCAAGAGGAACCGTTTAGTTCAGGCAGCCTCCTGTGTTTTGCTCTTTATTCTCTATCACTCAGTGCACTTGATGGTATTTGGATCATCATCAAGGTGTACGTGCAGCAAACTATGAAGCAGCACTACTCCGAGATGCTCCAGGGAATCCTGAGGGTCGCCTCTGTAAGAGCGAGTGGTGAATGCGCTTCATGCAGCGGATTGTATCAGGTACTCGAACCTGCGTGACACCAACATTGATAGCAAATGATGGATGGGCTGAGGGGAATTACGCTTGTGCACTGCGTCTTACTGGTTTGTAATGCACCTATTTTCGGCCGAAAATGCCCATAAGACAGTATCAGACAACGGATCTAATTTCATATATAAGACCATCCGGATTATAAAGTGTATAAAGCGAAACAAACTAGTCGCATAGGTCAGACTTAATTCAACTCATTAACAATAGCTGTCAATATTGTTCACTTGTAACACGTAGAAAACAGCAAAAGACACGCACAGTTTCAACCATTCATCTTCTACGAATCCATCAAAATCTTCATCTTCAGTGTCGGAGTTTAGCAGCTGGCCGATGCCGGCATCAAGCAAGCCCAGGTCTCGCTCCTCATCATCTGAGTCAGTCTCATTGCTGTTGTTTAGAAGTTCCTTGATAATTCCGGCGTTCGTGAAAGTTCGGAGGACAAATGAGACCGATGGCCCAGGCATCGACGATCCATTGGCAGTTTGTGGCGTAACTAGACCGGCGTTGCCTCCCTGTCTTGGTAAATGTGTGCTCACCTTCTGTCATCAAATGCTCCAACATGGCTCTCAACGTAACTTTGAACGCCCTGTTGACAACAATATCTAGCGATTGGAGTTCTTTGCTTATTCCTCCAAGAACCATGACAAACTCCGAATTAGTTTTCTTCACTTTGTGCTCGACAGTTTCGGTGATATTGGCGCACATGGAGTCGTAGATCATTAAGGACGGCAACGTGTGGAAAAAAACCACCCGGTCTCCTGACGTAAACTTCTTTCAACCACCTCGCTCAGTTTCCCTTCATCCGTCCAGCCTTTTGGGTTGGCCTTGCTCATGACCCCAACAGGAAAGCTTTCTGTTGGGAAAGTCATCCTCTTAAAAACGACCATGAGTGGTAATTAGTGGTTTGTAGCCTTGCAATCGAGAACTACCGTGAAGAATGATCTCTCGTTCCATGTGGTTCGTAAAGATACAGTAGACGTCCCCGTATTTTCCACAGTACGGTTCACCGGCACCTCAAAGCTGAGAGGAACCTCGTCCATGTTTGTAATCTGGTCTGACTCTAACCTCTTTTCAGGGATCTTTTTCTTTCAGTAATCCTTGAGCAGTTGCTGTGAGGTGGTAGTTCATGTGCGGATGGAGAGATGACGCCTTTCCATAATGCGGAATCACCAAGAAGCATCTACTTGAAAGTCATTCATTTGGACATCACGTGCCATCGCCATTGCCTTGAATCGAATGGAGGCTGTAGAGACGTTTCTACCTGCTGCACTATTTTCAGTAATCCACTGCACAATGTTTCCTCCAACTGTGGCCATCTTACTTTGTTCCCTCGAAAACCCTCCTTTGTCCTCTTTAATTGGTGCAGGTCATCTCCGTGCTCCTTCCACTTCGGGACTATAGATTCATTAATGTTAAATTGTTTCGCAGCTGCTCTATTCCCACATTGTACTGCGTGGCTGATGGCCATGAGTTTGAAATCCGCTTCCTAAGCATGTCTCTTAACAGGTGTCATTTTGGGGTCCTACATAAGACACACCTGAATATAAAGCGCACTGCCGATCATTTAGCAAAAATAAGGATTTTATGTGTGCGTTATAGTCCGAAAAGTACGGTACTTCCATTTCAAGAACTTAAGTGGGTATTATTTAAACTGCTTGTTCCACTTCTATGCATCGCCCAGCCATTGTATCGACTTTACGGGATAGATGATGCCGTTCGTGCACCAGTTGTGTCGTTGAATTTGCGCACCTTGCTTCCTATATGCATTGCAAGACGACCGCATATTATGCTGATCAATGGTAGCAATCAGGATGGCAATTACAGCGTTCTTTAGCTAATTCATCATTGTCACTCCTAATCAGCACGCTTAGGCTAGTCTGGAATAGCACCAGACGCCTGCGTTTCGAACTTCTGGGTCTCGTCAATGGTGCGCTTCTCAGCGAAACCCTGCCGGGCTTCGCCCCCATGACTTCAGGACGCCAGCAGCTGGTGCTTCTTCGCCATGGGTGACAGCCGCAGGACTACGGGATTGACAGTTGACTATGATACTAATGTTAACGGACCATATCGTTACGAATATTTGATTGGTTGATAGGTGGGAAATTGCACGCAACCGATGTTACAAACAAATTACCGTGTGCAGAAAAGTAGTGGTTTCATTGGCTTTTAAATCCAACGGGCAATCGTACGTGGTTCGAAATTGCATAATCTCGCAGATAACACATCATTACGGAAGATCGGTTTCGGCAGGCTATGCAGATGCTACCTCTGACGTTCACCACGGAATAATTAAGAGATGGGAAACAGTTATTTGCTGCCTAGTGTCAAACATTTAAGACTGCTGTGAGGACAACTACGCTCGGTGCAGCGAATAAGTTGGGTCTATGCAGGCGGAGGATCTTGTATCGTCTAATAATTGCTTTCACACTAACGGTGCAGTGTCCGCGAGAACAGGAACTGCTCATTCAAAATAGGTGGACATCGTCGCATTCACCTACTTATTAGCCACCGGGAACTGCTTTTTATCTCTGGAATACAAACAGCTGAGGACAAGTGCAATGGCCCACATGTATTATGGTACAGGAGCAGATAGGATACTGTGTTAAGTCCAGGATGCACCTAACTTCTGTTGCCCTCAAACTCTATGTGTGTCCATCGTGAAGCACGTCGGGGTCGCTACAGGCAGAGCTACATTGCGGTGTTAGTGCGCAGGCTGAGACATTACACAACACCACGAAATTTATCCAGGACACTTCGGGCGCCGTATCCACCTTTTCGATGGTATTCATCAGTGCACACGTGACCTAAGCTGTGTAGCCATGTTCCTCCATCACGCCATGCCCTAATGCACTGCGCGCACTGCGCCCACTGACGTCATCGTCTGGGCACACGGTACGCGGCCACTAGTAAGTGTAAGGGCAGGCACTTATGACCTTAACCAGAGTTCATTAATGTGTACATGCAGCCACTAGTCTTTTTCACCACTTGGCGCTTGCTTCAGTAAAGTCGCAGATCCAGTGGATGTCACTGTTGTGGATCACAGGGGCTCAATGCGCGAAGGGACTCACGCACTCCGTGCGCAATCAGTCTGTGACTGCGGAATACGAGGATCACAGGCATTACCGGTCTCAAGAACCTCACTGAAGTTAACCACAATGGCAGCTGCATTGCTGCCTGCGGTGGCGAACAATGTGTCAACTGAGTGCTAGCCATATCGTGGAAACATGGAACATGCACGCACAAGTACCATGGGCAAGAACTGAGGTGGTTGGCTAAATCAGTGCATTTGACGTTAAGTGCTTTATATTTTGTGGTCAAATAGTTTTGTAGGAGGACGGGGCGTTGTGAAAGGCAGTTACCTACGCCCTGCTTTGAAGCGCGGTGATTACGCACTACCTAAGGTGAAACACACCAGACGGTGGTAATATTTACCTAAACTCGTTCAACAAGTACGGTGTACTTATGCAATTACTGAGTACAAACTTGCATGGCAATAGCCCGTACATAGGAGCTGAATCCGTTCGCATTATGCATGACTCCAGTCAATTAATAACCCATATCCTGCAATTGCGTATAGACCAGTAAATATAAACTACCGCTAAACGTTGAATCGTTTCAAATTTGGTTGAGTGTCCGCTCACATGGGTTACTGCGATTACCTTAAGCAAATGTTAGGGTAATATTCAATTACCCTAGTATCCTAGCAGCGCTCTTTTAATGACAACAATATTGCGGGTGTCAGTTACTACGTGTTAGTTAGCAACTTTGTCACAAATGAGGTGAATGCTAATCTTATAGCTTCCAAGTATCCTCTTAAAAGTAGGAAATTGTCATACAAACACGCCGTGTCGCAGCAAGTGGTACTTCAGAAGATGAAGTCAACCAGTTGTAGGAAGCAAAGTGGGGTTGAAATAGTCGACATTTTTACCGAGGTGAATAGTAAACTATCACATGCACAGACTAAGCTGCTCATGGCTAAGCAAAAGAGCCACAGCTCGAGCAGCCGACACAATACTTGACGTCATTGTCATACAAATTCGAAGCGTCCCCTAATCGCTCTCCGCTGTACATTCAGCATGCGAGTTACTTAGTAGAATAGCCGCTGCAAGACACCAATGGATAATCAGGTAGGAAAAATCTGATCGTCTTCAATATTGCAGACAGATACCCACTAATATACGTGAAGCGCACCCTAATTCAGTCCTGTACACTAACATAGCTAGACTGTAGCGTTTAACAACTCCCAAGCAAATAGCAGAAACATAGCTGCCCACTAGTGTTTACATACAACAGTTCAGCCGATGTAACGAAATGTAATCAAAGCGGACTACTTAGCTCATCGTTATTAACTACGGTTATGGGCCCTTGGGAAGACTTGTTCTGCTCTTCCAAGAACGACAATGTCATTTAAACTTCCCCCGAGTGCACTTGAAACCAATCCACTGAAGCCTAATCTGAATCACCAGATTGACATCGATGCACATGGTGTTGGTTATGAAAATTACTTTGTTGCATGTGCCAGTAGATTCGTAATTTACACCAGCCGTCATTAAGGCTGACCACAAACATCCGGAAAGCAACTTCTTACGCTTGCGCGAACGACACTGGAGCTCAGTTTCAGCGATTCGCCCGCCTAGCTTTCGGTCTTTCCGAAAGGTATACACGTAAATTGGGTCATGGGCTGCCCATGGACAATTATGAAGAAGTATATGAGAGGACATTTCCAGCATTGTAACGATAAATAGTCTGCTATTAAGCGCTACCTAGATCGTGGAAGACGCCTGCCCGCAATAGACACTAAACCAGGCGCCAAACAATGCCACCTCAATGACTGCGATTGATGCAGGCTGCCAAATATGTAAAAGTTAATCGCAAAGCAGATTAGCGCGTCGTTCTGAAAACTAGCTGACAGTTGGACGAGAAAGCTGAGAGCCGACGCTCGCGCGTTTACCACCAAGCGTGCTTGGGAAAGACTCTACGAGCGTGTTACCAGGGCCCAGCCGAAATCTGATCAGACACCATGCGTGTTGCCAAGGCCAGACCGGAAGCTGATGAAATCACGCATCAGACATCACGTGCGCTGCCATGCGACGGGTAGGCGAACGAGGACTGTAGTACCCGAGCAACACGGTGAATCGGACAGATGCAGCGGACAAGTAGGTGTGCAGCGTGGGCTTAGAGCCAAATCCGCCTGGTGATAGTGACATATAAATATGAGCGTTCTTTGCCTTAATACAACTCTGGTCTGCTGAGTAGTCTTCTGTCTTCGTTCCGGTCGGGTTTGCCAAGGCGTAAATCAGAGCACGCGTGAAGGCGCAGATTTAGCAACAGGCGTGAATCAACCAGGCGAGAGCGAGCAGGCCCCGCAGCGTTACAACAGTGGCGACGCGAGTACAACCGAACCCAAGCATGGCAATTAGCTATGAACAATTGCAGATGCTGTTGCAGCAACAACAGGCGCAGTTTGAAGCATCCCAAACCAGACCGATCGAAATGTTAACTAAGAAGACGACAGTGCAGTCAAGCCCAGGGTTAGCGACAAGTGAAGGTGTCCCGTCACCAGAAACCCTGACTCAGCAGATCAGTGAGTTCCATTATGACGCTGATGCTGGCATAACATTTGTTTCGTGGTTCCACAAGAATGGAGATATGTTCCGGGTTGATTTTTCCAACCTTCTAGCAGAAAAGAAGATTCGACTAATGCTGTGGAAGCTGGGTGCTGCCGAACACGAGAAGTTCACCAATTTTATCTTACCCAAAAAGAGTACCAATTTGTCATTCGACGAACTGGTTACAGTCCTGTCGCAGATTTTCGGAGAACAGACATCTTTGTTCAACATCCGGTACAAGTGTCTGACAATAACAAAAAAAGAAGACGAAGACGGGGTCGACTATTCCAGCCGTGTGAATCGCGAGTGCGAACCGTCACAACTACACAAGATGGCAAGTGATCAGTTTAAATGTCTCATACACGTCTGTGGCCTACAAGCATCCAAAGACGCCGACATTCGTACACGAATACTGAATAAAATTGAGCAGAATCCGCATGTCACATTGCAGCAAGTGACCGGTGAGTGCCAACGCATGACGAATCTGAAACACGATACTGCAATGATCCAGCAGTTGTCCAAGCAGAAAGAGCAAGATTTTGTCTGTGCTGTCAGCAGTACTTCTCGAAAAGAAGCTTCCCACTTGAGTTCAACGCATTCTAAACCTCCCACTGCATGTTAGTTTTGTAGAGAGTGGCATTTTGCTCGCGAGTGTCCATTCAAAACTCACACGCAACCGTTGCGGCAGAAAGAGCATAAGGAGTCGTGTTGCCTGGCGACTCGTCCAATTTTGACCAAGAAGATGCGTAACAATGCCAGACTGTTCCGGCGTCCCAATTTGACCAGATCTATCTCCGCAACATTCAAGGTTGACGGGGCCAGCAAGCGCAAATACACAATTGTGAAAATCAACGGCTTCCAAGTCAAGTTACAAATCGACACGGCTTCTGATATCACCCTGATATCTCGAGACACTTGGTGCATGCTGGGGCGACCAACACTCATACAAACGGACCACGCGGCACGGAATGTTTCAGGAGGTACGTTGAAATTGCTTGGTGAACTGAATTGTCAGGTAAACTTCCGCGATAAACAAATCCAGACGACATGTTTCGTGACAGACCAGCCAGAGTTAGATTTGGTGGGGCTCAACTGGATGGATGAACTGAAACTGCTTGATCAATCAGTGAACAGTAGATATCAGCCACCACAAGTCAATCGGATGTCACAACCGTCACCTTCAAGCCCGATGTTCCAAAGTCAGATGGCCGAGATAAAACGGTGTCACGATGCATTGTTTCAACTGGTCTCGGATGATGCAACATAGCTACTACCTCATTGAACCTTAAACCAAACGCCAAGCCAGTCTTTAGACCAAGACGCCCGGTGCCCTACGCAACCCAGTCTTTAGTGGAAGCCGAGTTAAATCGACTACAATCTGAAGGGATAATCGAACGAGTTCACTATTCCGAATGGGCAGCACCTATCGTGGTGGTAAAGAAAGGAAACGGTAAAGTCCGTATTTGGGCTGATTTCTCGACAGGTTTGAATTCTGTGTTGGAAGATCATCAGTATCCCCTGCCGGTACCAGATGACTTGTTCAACAAATTCAATGGGGGGAAGTGTTTCGCAAAACTTGACCTAGCTGATGCGTATTTGCGAATCCCAGTTGCCCATCAGTGCAGAACATTGCTGACAGTACATACCCACCTCGGACTTTTTCAATACAATTGGCTGCAGTTCGGAATGAAAACCGCACCAGCCATTTTTCAACAAATAATGTATACCCTGCTGAGCGAAATACCAAATATCTGGGCGCTGCATTGCTTATGGGCTCAGATCCGCAAGACATGATACAGACACTGGAGAGAGGGCTTCCGTGTCTTCAGGAAGCTGGATTCCGATTACAGGCTGAAAAATGTGAGTTCCTATTAGAAAGTGTCAAATTTCTTGGGTTCATCATCGACAAACATGGCCGGCCACCGGATCCCGCCAATATAGAGCCACCAGAAGACATTGCAAATCTCCGCTCGTTTCTGGGGCTCGTTAGCCATTATGGCGCTTTCCTACCAAGCCTTCACCAAACCAGAGGACCGCTGAACCACCTACTGACAAAAGACAAGGGTTGGAAATGGAAGAAGGAGTGCCAGCAGTCTTTTGATGCAGTCCAAGCAGCTCTCAACTCTGATCTACTCTTGACGCATTTCAATCCGAATTTCAAATTTGTCGTTGCTACGGATGCTTCCAATTATGGTGTAGGTGCAGTTATTTCCCACGTTTTTCCGCATGGAGGAGAGAAGGCTATCGGGCACGCAACACGATCACTAACGCCAGCTGAAAAGAACTATAGCCAGATAGAGAAGGAAGCGCCCGCGATTGTTTTCGCAATGAAACGGTTCCATAAGATGATGTATGGCAGACATTTCACGCACCTGACTGACCACAAGCCTCTTCTGTCGATATTCGGTTCAAAGAAAGGAATTCCAGTTTTTACGGCAAACCGATTGCAACCATGGGCGATCATGCTACTGGCCTATGACTTCAGTATACAGTATAAACCGACGCAACTAATCGGTCAAGCGGATGCCCTGTCTCGTCTCATCAGTTCACACCCAAAGGAGAATGATGATTGTGTGATTGCAGCTATCAGTTTCGAATTCTAAGTCCAACAAATCCTGGCTGATAATGTGAGAAAACTACCAATAATAGTCGACACTATTCGTATGGAGACATCACGGGACAGAATGTTGGAGAAAGCGATGCAATGTGTACGAACATATTGGCCAAATGCAGGCATACCTATGGAGTTGCAGCGGTTTTACCATCGACGTGCATCCCTGTCAGTCGTGGACAATTGTCTGATGTTTGGAGATCGAGTGGTGGTGCCAATGAAATTGCAGAGGCAAATATTGCATCAGTCCCACACGGGGCACCCTGGTACCAGCCGCATTAAAGCCTTGGCACCCAGCTTTGTTTACTGGCCAGAAATGGATACGGGAATTGAAAAAATCTGCCAACAGTGTGAATCTTGTCAACTTGCAGCGAAGGCTGCTCCCAAGTGTCAGTGGCAACCTTGGCCTAAGGCAGAGAAACCGTGGCAGCGAATACACTTAGACTATGCAGGACCAATCAATGGCCAATCCTATCTCGTTTTGGTTGACTCATCCACCAAGTGGCCTGATGTGATTCCGGCAAACAATCCGACTGCACAGCACAATATCAACAAGCTGGAGAAGCTGTTCCGATATTTCGGCCTGCCAGAGGTGTTAGTGACAGACAATGGAACACAATTTACCTCGACTTTTCGCGAGTGGTGCAAGGAAAAGGGAATTCATCAGATGTTCTCACCACTATATCATCCGCAATCAAACGGACAGGCGGAAAAGTTCGTGGATGCGTTTAAACGTGCACTCTGTATAACAGGGCAAAAAAGGGCTTCACAGGATGCAATTCAATCTTTCCTATGCATGTATCGGAACGTTCCGAATCCAAACTCTCCTGATTGGAAAGCCCCCACAGAAGTACTATTTGGAAGAAAGATCCGGACGTTGTTTGATAATCTTTTCCAAGAAGAATAGAAAAGCACGGCGATAGTCATCAGGAGGAAGATTGCAAGATCAAGCTCCTTAAATTCAATGTTGGTGACATGGTTTACGCCCGGGATTTTCAAAGGCCGAATGGGTGGTCGAGCGGAACGGTTATCGGCAGGAATGGCAGAGTTATCTACGAGGTGATGGTTGGACGTGAGAGATGGATTAGGCACATCAATCAGCTGAGACCGAATCATGGCAAAAACCCAAGGTCCTCAGGAACCACCAGCTTTACATTGGGACATCCTACTAGACAAGTTCGGGTTGGAAGCTGAATGTCAGCGACCAGGTGAGACGAAACAACTGCCGCAGAAATCAGATGCACCATGCAGGCCGGCGCGGAAGCGGAGAAGGCCACAACGGCTGCAAATCTATCCCCGGGCGAAAAGCTACGAACACACTCAGATTCGAAGGGTGTGCAGGCTGACTGAATTCGGAAGGGGTGGTGACAGTTGGACGAGAAAGCTGAGAGCCGACGCTCGCGCGTTTACCACCAAGCGTGCTTGGGAAAGACTCTACGAGCGTGTTACCAGGGCCCAGCCGAAATCTGATCAGACACCATGCGTGTTGCCAAGGCCAGACCGGAAGCTGATGAAATCACGCATCAGACATCACGTGCGCTGCCATGCGACGGGTAGGCGAACGAGGACTGTAGTACCCGAGCAACACGGTGAATCGGACAGATGCAGCGGACAAGTAGGTGTGCAGCGTGGGCTTAGAGCCAAATCCGCCTGGTGATAGTGACATATAAATATGAGCGTTCTTTGCCTTAATACAACTCTGGTCTGCTGAGTAGTCTTCTGTCTTCGTTCCGGTCGGGTTTGCCAAGGCGTAAATCAGAGCACGCGTGAAGGCGCAGATTTAGCAACAGGCGTGAATCAACCAGGCGAGAGCGAGCAGACCGCGCAGCGTTACAACACTAGCATTTCCACATCATCGGCTAATATCACAGCAACATCATTTTCATCAGGCGATAGAAAAGCAAACATACGCTGTGAAGCATGTCTACAACAGCCCTCAATACAGGCCCACTTAAAACCACACCAAGACAAACACGAGCCATCGGATACTTCAGGACCAGTAGTTGCTACCAATATCCCGGACGGAATCCCTGATATCGAAGTCATAGATAGATTGAAAAGACACTGTGCGCTCTACGATTCACTGATTTCCGGTACTCGACCCCAAGCTTGGTCACCCAAATGCATACGCGTAATTCAACTGATTAGGTCTGAACTCAGAGGCGAAGGAACATTAAATCAACATTGGAACAACATGTGAAACACAAATCCCTATGCGGAGCTCTGCGTCGCTCTATATAACAAGAAAAGTTATCTATCCGAAAGCACTAGCAATCTGCATTGTTGCCTCATTTCTTTCCCCTAACGTATATCAGCATGGATTGCGTCATCATCCATTTACCCAGCTTACTCTTTTCTTCTGATGAATGGTGGTCCTCAGTGCCATCACCATTAATCCCATGAGACCATTGGGGTGTAATCGAATCATTTTTCAGCGAAATAACACAGATGCGCTTGCTGTTTCGGCGTGTGTGTGTGTGTGATTAAAGCCGAAGAAGGAAAATGAAAGAG
Source organism: Dicrocoelium dendriticum (assembly GCA_944474145.2). Classification (NCBI taxonomy): domain Eukaryota; kingdom Metazoa; phylum Platyhelminthes; class Trematoda; order Plagiorchiida; family Dicrocoeliidae; genus Dicrocoelium; species Dicrocoelium dendriticum. The sequence continues at coordinate 234,516,678 of OX104063.1, forward strand.
CTGGCGACCTACCATCTCAATCTCAAGGAAGTTGCAAGAATGCAATCAAACATTTGTCAGATGGTTTAACCAGCCTTAAGTTGGCGAATGTGTCATTCCGTCCGGTAGCAGTTCTGTTTAACTCCACCAGATTTGACCAGTGTGATTCGTATGGGGTCACGTAAACTATGCCCGAGAAACCGTACATAAAGCGGTATTTAAGCAAATCCAGTAAAATATTAGCTTGATCACATTGTCATCCTTCCACTGCGCTGGGTCTCGCTCCCCTTCTTACTTTATTGCAAGTAGATTCCGAAATTAAATGGTAACTTCCACCGCACCCCAAGGTGAGACAGACAGTCTAGCCGAAATAACCCGATACAGCATCAAAATGTGGTACGTAATTGGCCCCTTACAGAAATTACTTTGGACTACTAAGCCAACATTAACCCTCTACTCTTCAGCGCTTTACCCGTGTCCTCGTCTCAAACGGATATTTCGCTTGCTCGCTCAATCTCTCTATGTGAGACCACTTTGACTTCGGTCACAAAGCGAATAATCGTGCCCCCTAATCATTACTGTGTTGATCCCGCGCTCCACACATGTCCACCGCCGCGTCCGCGTTCATCTTGATTACGGTACTCTGCTGGCTTCGGCTTGCCTCTACGTCCCAGACTTTGTGGGTTGTACCAGTTCGTGAACCACCTCCTGTTTCCGCACCTCCCATTGGCCAACTCAGCGCGTGCGGCACATTGCGCACCTAGACAAGCGAACGACCTAGACCAGAATAGCCATACCTCGACTACCGCCCACTCGAGTTTGACCAAACGGATGTCTCTTAGCTTGCGTGGGCATGGATTTGGTGTAACCACGGTGTGCCAAACATCTTCCAAATCGTAATCGTTCTCCACCTGCCTAGGTTCAACAGCTAAGCTGGCACTTAAGTGCACACTTGTCCGAATGATATTGGTTGATTTATGGTCAAAACGAACGGTACGGACTTTTGTGCGTATGTGTTATGGACTAGGTTGAGTAATCTTACAGAGGAACATAGTACAATAGTGTATGACGGGATAGAATGCATAACTTCGCAATCTAAGTGCCATAAGCGCTTAGGAAGTTGGACAACTCGTAGGGTACCGAGCTGCTGCCTCTAAGAGCTTCAATAATCGGAAAATAACCGAAACCGGGAAACCCCACCGGTAAGTGCAAAATCCACAGTCGATGCTTAACTACAGTGCTATTATACAAACAATGGAATATCATAATAATGACATACTTCAACAATGCCCACACAAAAAAGACGGATAGACACAACCGTCAAAACAACAGGTCAACAATCTGTCGTGTTTACTTACTTCAACACAGCCACCTCTGTCGCCCGTTTGGACCAAGCGCGTACAAACGAGCCAATCAGGAGACCAACAAATGTTGGTCCAATCACATTAGGTTGAGGAATTCTGGACGGGTGATGTTTACACCCCATAAACATCGGTCTGTGCTGACCTCAAAAGTCGCGAGACGAAGAGAAGCATGGGGGATCATGTGGTAAACAGGGCAGTTAAATGGGTAGGTGTGTATAGGGTGTAGGTGATTGGAAGCTCAATAAGAACATCGGAAATTAACTGAAAGTGTGTGGGAGGGAACAAATACAATGAAGCGATCAGGAGAGTGGAACATGAATCAGAGAAAGGAGTAATAAGACTGGTGTTGCACCAAATGTAAGTTTGGCATGGAAAATAAGTGACTAGCGCGAATGCATGAGACATTCAGTGTGGGAGATCAACGAGGGGGCCTGGAAGAATCGGCTTCGATTGATCACCTGGGCGTTACACTCCTTCGCGAAAATCTGTCCCGGATTTTCTGAAGGTTGAAGACGACATGTTCTGTCCGGGATCACCCGAAACCAGCCCCATCACCTATGGAACATCACAGGACTTACACCGGTGCTCCTGCTTTTACCTACCGGCTATAGTACTCAAAGTGGTGCTCCCTGAGGTGGCGGATCGAAGACAAATGTCCCACGTGCGGAAAGTCAACAGCAACAACTACATTCCAACACGTGTCGCTTCCATCTAACAAACAGCTTACGCACGTTTCTTTTGAACAACCACTCCTTCGTTCTGACTACTGGCGTCCCGAAGAGCCCGTCTCCCGAATCCATGCAGCTGTCAACCTCTCCCAAATGCCATGTTCCACGCAAGCTCACTTCAGAAGTGACCAAAACAACGTCACCTGGGCTGCAATTTCCACTCCGGTATAATCACTTGTGTCTCCATTGCAATAACGGCAAGTACTCGCTGCCCCACCTTTCCCAGAACAGCGCAATCAGATAGTTCACCAATCGCCAACAGCGATTATATTCTTCGGGCAAGGTCGTTAAAATATGCGTTGGGTGCGATCGCAGTATCAGAAAATCGTTAGATGTTAGTGCCTCTTGGTCTTTGGGGTACGATGTTTTGTGGTGCCACAGGTCTAATGTGGACAATAAGCACGGATTCAATAAGGAGAGTGCTCAGTGTCTCATCATTCCATTTCTATTGTCCCGCGACAGATAACAGAATCCACCTAGCGGACCTGCTAATACGCTCCCAAATACCACCTCTATGACCCGCCATCGGTGGGTTGTAGTGCCACTGCAATCCTTTGCTCTGTATCTTATCATTGATATTTGCTTGTAACCAGTTCTTCATGGCGGCACGCAATTCGGTTGCCACACTCACAAAGTCGCCACCACTATCACTGAGTGGGAAAGAAAACGCTTCTAGGTCAGGATAAAAGGGTCATTACTCAATGTATGGGAAAGCTCGAGGTGTACGCCCGTGCTTGCATGCATGACAATATCAACCCATACCGTTTATCTTGTTTGCGCCCGCGTTTAACAATGAAGGGTCCGAATTAATCCACGCCGACAAACTTGAAGGCGTGCCATCCCCGTTCCAAACGAGCTAGTGGCAACGGTGTCATTAGCTGCTGACTGGCAGCAGCGAGTCGTTTCCTACATGTCAAACATCATCATCATCATCATCATACACGTTAGCTAGAGGTGGGGAACACCTCAGCTACTGTGCCGCAATACATAGAAAAAAGGAGAAAAAAGCAACTGGTGCAAGCTGGCTGAGCTACCGGTAACGGATGGGCATCGTTCCGGTAAGCTACCAGCCGGCTGCTGTGCACCCAAAAAGAAAAAAATATTACGCAAGATTATATAAGGCTAAATAAAAAGATCGTGGTTGGAGGGGAAGGCTAAGAGGGATGGGGTGGGACAAAGAAACTCACAGCACGAACGCCACTGAGGTCGGCTCCTAGCCACATCAGCAAGTGTGTCCAACCAAACGTGTTCATCGTCTTTTGGACCCCAACCATGCTCCAACCGAGGCCAGCTCAGAAGTGAGGGCCTTCATTCCTCTGGACCAAGTCATCGCTTGGCCTCCCCTCCTCTTCTTCCATCCACACCCCCGGCGCGCAAACAATACACGTCGCGGGACTCGGTGGGCTGGCATGCGTAACACGTGGCCGAGCCATCGGAGCCTGATGCGTGAAATAACGGTGCTGAGCGGTTCAATTCCTTTTCCTGTGCCATAAACAAAACGTCGAACACGCTCGTTGCTCACGCGGTGTTCCCACCAAATGTGAGCTAAATTACGAAGGCAACGGTGGTCGAACGTAACTAGCCTCTTCAGGTCCGCTGCTTTAAGCGGCCAGGTTTCACAACCGTACAGTAGGGTCGAACGTACTGCTGCATTGTACACTCTACCCTTCAGGGCAAGAGTGATGTCGCGCCGGCGCCATAGGTGGCGAAGGTTAGCAAAAGCGCCCCGAGCTTTTGCTATACGGTTCGTAATTTCATCTTCAATCCCATGGGCGCTGATACAACTTCCCAGGTAGTTGAATTTCCGAACACATCTAGCTGATCCCCACCAACGGTCAGCGTAGGAGGCGGTCCAGACCAATCTTGGAGAAACGCTTTGCACTTCGAGGGTGCGAAGCAAAGCCCGAAGTGACGGACAGCTAGTGCTAATCTGTCCAGTGCCGCTTGGCACGTTTGTGAGCTGTCACAGATCAGGGCAATATCATCAGCATACTCTAAGTCAAGAAGTCGTTCTCCTGGGAGTAGCTCCACACCTTCTATTCGTGTCCTGTAAACGCGATTTCCATGACTTCGTCAACAGCGAAGTTGAAGAGGAAAGGTGACAGCGGGCATCCTTATCTCACGCCGCTGCAGATATTATAGGGCGACGACAACTTGCCGTAAGCCCTCACTCTGCCCGAGTTACGCGCATATAATGCTCGGATAATATTCACATATTTCTCGGGCACACCTTTCCTGAGTAGACAGTCTTAAAGTGCATGTCTATCCACCGAATCGAATGCACCTTTGATATCAAGGATCACGACAACGGTGGGGCGCCAATATATGTGACGGTGCCCCAACAACTGACGCAAAGTGAAGATGTGGTCAATGCAGCTACGACCACGACGAAATCCAGCTTGCTCTTCGCGAATCTGGCTTTCACGAGTGTCAGTCAGTCTGTGAAGGATGACAGAGGCAAGCAATTTGGAGGCGATGGAGATCAGACTGATTCCTCTATGGCTGCCGCATTCCAATCGTGAGCCTCCTTTGAAAATTGGAACTATGATGGAGCGGCTCCAATCGGTTGGGACAGTCTCCTGCTCCCACAGTCTTACTAGTACTTCATGCAAATCATCCACAAGAGCAGGTCCCCAAATCTGAAGAGGGCTGGAGGAAGATCATCAGGTCCCGCGGCTTTGTTCAACTTCAACAGTCCGATCTCACGTTCGACTTCTGAGAGAGAGGGTGGATCCAAAGGGACAGCCCACGGAGCAGGGCGATCACTCGCCGGCGAGAAATCTAACAATTCCGACCGATTAAATTGCCTTTCAAAGTGCTCAGACCAACGTTCCAGGCGTTTTGATAAGTTGTGGACAGGCTGTCCACTCTCGTCACGTACGGTTTCACTTACACCAGGTCTCCTGCTGCCCGTTTCCCGTATCAGACGGAATAACTTACGATGGTTACCAAGGGCAACAGCCATTTCCATCTCTGTTGCACGATGAGACCACCAGGATTCGCGATCTCTCTTCAGGCTAGCGCGGAGTTTTGCCCGGAGCTCTTTGCGAGTTTCATTGTGTTCGCTTCCAGCCGGAATATGCCGGCGAGCATCTATAAGTTCCAGAGACTGTGAAGAGACCAAATGCTCATGTTGGCGATTAGACATACCACATGACGATTTGCCTGCTGCTAGTAAGGCCTGTTGCATATGAGACCAGTGAGCTTCAATTGCATCCAGTGAGCGTTTATCCAACTCGGATGACAGCGTACTTTGATAGGCGTTCAGAACAGCTGGCTTCACCAGTCTGCCGGTGTCAATGCGCTCACAACATCGTCGCGGGCGTCCGCCAACATGTCAAACAAGGTCCTATCAGCCGCTTTACTGGCGCCTGTCCATGAACTATCCAATAGTTGCAGCGTAGGCTAGCCAGAGCTTGAGAAACAAGCTCCTGACATTCTAGAAAGTGATAGAAACGGAACAGCAAGTCGTTCACAGCGTGTTTGGGAGGTAGTATAGTTGGAAACTTGAAGGAAGTATTTGATTCCGAGTGGGCCAACCGACCGCCTAGACAAACATGCCATCGCGCAGTATTGGATGAAGTCGAGCCACACGACCTCTCCGTATCTACTAAATAAGCGACGCCGAGTTGTCAGTTAGCTTTTCGAGTCTTTTTAGTTCCGCTCGATAACTGTCTAGATGAGCGATTCGAATGACGTCCTATTCGGCCCTGTGGAGATAATACAGTGTACTTCGACGAGCATTTTCAGGGCTCCATTGTTTACACTCCTACGAGAATTCAGGTACTCTTGAATCGAGACAGTCACACAATAGTCTTTAACAACTTAATCCAGCGTAACTACCCTTGGATCAGAGTAGACAATGATGTTAAATTTGAATTTGCGTACATCTGGACAGTCGAACGCTTCAGGTCCGCATCTTCTGACTCGGTGTTAAGGCAGAATTCGGGCCAATTATCTTCCTCGTTCAACAAAAATATGGTCTAAAGTAGGAGTTCTTCAAGGAGACTAGAGACGTAGTTTCTCTTGACAGTTGGTCAGTAGGATTGCAACTGGATTTAACGTGTTTTCATTTACTAGGTGTGGACTGTCGTGTCGCCGCTGATGCCTTCACCCTACGACCGCAAGAAGAAGTCCAAAGACGAGCCAGAAGGAGACTTGTATACATGAAATCACCGTTGCTTATATAGTATGAAGGCAAAATGAAGGGAAGCTAGTAAAGTACACTTGAGACAACCAACTGATGGAATAACGTAAAATGCAACGGCAAATAAGCAACCGTGTATGTAAGAGGGAATCGCGTAGGTCCCTAAAAATAGCATCATTGGACTCCAAGCGTAAAGCGAACGACCATCTACAGTGACGGGCACTGGCCAATCAGAATGACGAAGTGAAACGTTTAAACAAAAGTCATGAGACAAACGCGAATAAGGAATGCAGACCCAAAAGTTGAAAACTAGTACAATAATTGTGTGACACTAAATATTCCTTTAACATAACTAAATAGAACAGTGCTGAGAAGAAAAAACCAATAGAATATGCTCTTGCAAACAGCGCTGCTGAGAAGGGCATGACGATGAGCGTCCATTAACAATGACGCGGATGTACCAATCGGGCGAACCCAGTAGAGCTTTTAAACAACAGACAAGAATAGAAAATAGGAAGAGTAAATAATAGCCATCAAGCTCGGTCATATTAAATGAATGTCTAATACCTGTTCTCCTAATAGGAGTAGTGAAGCCACAGGAGATCAGCTGCTTCCATTGCTGATCGCGTGCACCCACCAGCCGTGACTAGTGCTGGAACCCCCGCTTCACCTTTCGAAAGCCGTTAAGGTGTCTGTACAGAAGTTTGCGGTTAGTGCAACATCGCTTCATTAACTCCTGCTGATGCGTGGCCTTGTCTTCACGGATCAGTTTCACACAGAAGTTACGACGCGTCACGTATGCAGTCCAGGTTTCACACTTCGGGCAGTGCTTCTGATCTCGCCATGCCAAATCCCTCCGGGACATACATTCACGTGTTCTGCTCCTCAGAAATGACTTATATTTGTTTTGGGGTTGCAAGGACTTCTGTTCCGATGGGGGTGCAACCAGTGTGCTAAACGACCATCTAAAGGTTTCCCAGGCAACATCTGGGGGGGGGGCATTCGGTTAAGAAAGTCCAATTTGTATTCTTAACAAGCTTAGATAACACATTATGGCTCGTGACATTATGAACTTTAGCATCCTCCTTTTCAGGATACTCCGCATAACATATATAGTCAAAGAGTAGAATAACATGATCATTACGACCCAGTGGTGTGCTTGTAACTATCCTGTCAACCATGAGTTCTTCGGTAGTGAGCACAACATCCAGTATCGACGGCTTGTTAGCAGTCCGAAATCTGGTTGGAGAACTTACGTGGTTGTACAGAGGGTGGCTAGCAATTAGTTCTTGCAAGCAGGCTTTAAACTGCGTACCGTCGGTTGCTGGCGTTTCTATGTCGTGCAAGTTAAAGTCTTCAGCGATAAGAAGGTGGATGTAGGACTTGTTCAAAGCAAATTGAAAGTCGTGGTTCAGTTTGGAGTCCATTTCCGACGTTGAGTTTTGGCGGTAAATCGCAGCTAGTAGACATGTGTCCTTGTTTCACATCCATAGGCGACACCAAAGCGAAGCAGGAGCTCAGATTTCCAGGTGATCGAAAACTTCACATCGGTGGTTTGTATTATAATAAAGAATCGCACCACTACCCCTTTCGATTCTATCGTCTCGAAGCAGCGACATACCAGGTAAATTGGTCCCAGAATCGGTTATCTCAAGGTTTAACCAGGTCTCCGTAAACATGACAAAGTCCCGAGGTTGTGAGTCTTGGAGTTCTCTAAGTTCCACCAACTTAATTAGAAGGCCTTAGGCGTTTGTGTACATGTAAGATAGGGTTTTTGTTGTCAGGAGTGCGTTGACGGATGCTACGTTTGTGTTAGTTTTTAAGCCGGCCGTTAGGTGGCCGGCCATTAATCGATCTTTGGTTTATGTATTTCAGCCAAGTTGCATAGCATTATTGAGCGTTCCTGAACAGTCGTTTCACTCGTGCTATGCTCTGTCCTGTTGTGTGTCGTGGGCGCCATTGTGTCGGTCTCACTGCAGGATTGTGTAAATAAAGAATTTGTAGCGTTTGCAAGTTCCGTCGAATTGCTGACGACAATTGCCCCATCGCCTGCTGCCTTTAGCCGGATCTCTGTTGTCAATCTAGCTCGAAACTTTAACCAGATATCCAACAGAAGTTGCGTCATTCCCTCGGAGTGTAGTATTACTTTCATTAGCCTTGGACCGCAGCCCTTGTAGTTAGGAGATGACGGAACTCTTGTCAAGGATTTGGTAATAACATTATCAACAGAAATTGCTTCGCGGATGTAGCACCACTGCTCTCGGTCATGTGTTTTCGCATCGTGCTCAGAAGAATTCAGACGCTCCAGAACACCATGAACAAATATTTTTTTCTTGCTATCCCTATTAGGAATGCCGCGTTGGTCATCTGCTTCTTTTGGGCGAGATTACAAGGTAGATCACGTGAGATGCGCAGATGAACTGCTGAGAGAAGGACAGCCTCTATCTCATCTGCTGAGACTAACTTTACTCGAAGAATTCGAGATTCACCAGAGTGCACTGAGGTCGGGTGACACTCTACGCGTTTCAGCATTGCAGGCTCAACCCGAATACCAGTCGGCTCTCAGATGGAACTCCACTGGTTGCGATCGTCTTGCAACTTACCTTTTATTGTGCCAGGTTTGGACATTGGTGCACACGAGTTAACGCAGCGTGGTTTTGTCTAGCGCGTGTCGGCTTTATAGTTTTACCTTCAATTTGGGCTGCTTAGAAGGTACAACTGGAGTTGACGTTGAAATTTGCTTTGCTCCACGCGTGCTCGGTACTGAAGATGGACCTATGTGTGCCGCTCCCAGTGTGTTTGTCGAGGCAATTGACGCGTACGTTACCTGTTTGTTATCTGCACCGAAGTTCCTTCGGCTGTCAGCTGTCGTTGTTGAGGATGAATCTCCAAGTGAAACGTCTATTGTTGGAGAAGTGGAAGCAAGCCTGTATGAGAATGGTCCACTTAGGGGAGGAAGGTGACTCAGTGGATTTAGAGTCACAGACGCTGCAGTGCGGTTGGAGCGTCTAGCTCTTTTCTTCGGTTTAGACTCAGAGCTTACTTTGGCCGGGTGGGGTAGTATCGTGGTCATATTGTAGAGGGGCCGCTTCCAAGAATGCCTCGGGGGAGCTCTTCGGAGCTACCTGAGAGCGGATCGAGAAGGACGGCTAGCGACGAGCCTGGGCCCGGAACTACGGAGCGGGAATATGTGGACAGCGCAATAAATCAGACATATACGCCGCTAGCCCCGCCCACAGGACCAAGGCCGAGCCGATTGACACAGCCCAGAACAAGCAAGTCGAGAGCTCTCGAACGACTCCTGGCCGATCCAAATCTGGTTCAGAGAAGTGGAGATCGAGACGAAAACAGGAAGGCGGGTCTTCCAATTCAGAGCTCGCGAGGCGAAAGGACTGGCTCGTCTCTAACATCCGTGCCTGTGTTGCGTTGGGGGACGGAAATCTAGTCGATATTCGATGGCGCGCGTGAGACCCTGGTGTGCCCATTTTCGGTGTGCAATAAAAGTCTACCCCCCTGTCGTGTCGTTTTCGCTACAATATTTACCTCCTTGGAATCGATCTTAGCATTTACAAAATGCGCACTTAGCTCAGTCATCCTGTCGCACTTTTTCATGAGCAGACATAAACGGTTGACAAATGGAATGACTTGACAGGTTGGACAAAACCAAATTGTGTAAGCAACTTTGTTTATCTGTCTCACTTATTAGACGGATTTGCCTACACATTGCGGACAGTACGATCTTATGCAGCCAGAACAGGTTATTTCAATCTTAAGAACTTTACTGCTATTGTCTGCGCAACATAAACGATGTTGCACCATTGGAATGCTAGTCGTCCTCTTATTGTTTACAGCAAGGCCTCTCAAAGCGCTCATCTTGATGAGTGTTCTTTGCGAAAGGGGTAACGCACGAATAGGTCAGAACACGCACATGAATTGGGGATCGTTCAGCCTCATTAAGTTCAGGCGGTAGAGGCAGACGGAGGGCGTAACGCGCAGAATATCGGGTTCAGCGATCAATCGACTCGCAATAATGCACACACACACACACACACACCACACACACAAAGCGGCAGCGTGTGTTGATCGGCCTGCCTTAAGCGAGGATGCAGTTGCGGCGTTGATGAGCGTCCCTAGAGCTGCTCAGTTGATGAGTGGGGCAAAGTGACTGTAATTTTGTTATGCTTCAACTTGCAGGGATGGTTGCCGTGTAGTTTGGGAGCCCTCAGCTTCTTCTTCCGAATGAGACGAAAATCTTTCCAGGAAAACTCCGGTTTGATGTAGTTACACACGTAGGGCACGGGCAAGAATATGCCGAAAACTGGGAACTTGAGCAAGCGTAAAATCCACACAGGTTAGATCTAAGAGTTGGGAAGCACTGAGTAGAGCTGGTCGAACTGGCTCGAACGAGGGCACGCACAATATTGTGTGGGAAGAATTAGGGTGGGCACATAGGGGAAAGCGACAGCGAAGTTAAAGTGCGGCTGCACGGCAAATAGTCAATGTCTTGGTGATACTGTCGCTCAATTTATAGCACATGTGTGGACACCGATCATGCACTTGTATGTGCTGACATGCGGATGCGTTTTGGCGGATGCCGACGACGACACTGTGAGCGCATTGACACCAGCCAACTGACAAAGCCAGCTGTTCTGAATGCGTATCAAAGTACGCTGACATGCGAGCTGAGCAATCGCTCACTGGAGACAATTGATGGTCACTGGTCACATGTTCACCAGACCTTACTAGCAGCGGGCAAATCCTCATGTGGTATGTCTAAAGCCAACATGGACATTGGGTCTCTTCTCGGTCTCTGGAACTTATCGACGCTCGCCGGCATATCCCGGCTGGAAGCGAGCACAATGAAACTCGCAAAGAGCTCCGGGCAAAACTCCGTGCTAGCCTGAAGAGAGACCGCGAATCTTGGTGGTCTCATCGTGCGTCAGAGATGGAAGTGGCCGCTGCCCTTGGCAACCATGGTAAGTTATTCCGTCTGATACGGGAAACGGGCAGCAGGAGACCTGGTGTTAGTGAGACAATTTGTGATGAGAGTGGACAGCCTATCCACAATTTGTCAAAACGTTTGAAGCGTTGGGCTAAGCATTTTGAAAAGCAATTTAATCGGCTAGAATGGTTAGATTTCTCGAAAGGCGAGTAATCGCTCTGCTCCGTGGGCTGTGCATTTGAATCCACCCTCTCGCTCAGAAGTCGAACGTGAGAGCGGACTGTTGAAGTTGAACAAAGCCGCGGAACCAAATGATCTTCATCCAGCCCTCTTCAAATTCGGAGGCTCTGCTCTTGTTGATGCTTTGCATGAATTACTAGTGAAACTGTGGGAGCAGGAGACTGTCCCAACTGACTGGAGCCGCTCCGTTATTGTTCACGACTTCAAAGAAAGCTCAAGTTCGGAATGCGGCAGCCATAGAGGAATCAGTCTGATCTTCATCGACTCCAAATTACTCGCCTCCTTAATCCTTCACAGACTGACTGGCACTCGTGAAATCCAGATTGGTGAGGAGCAAGCCGAGTTTCGTCGGCGTCGTGGCTGCATCGACCACATTTTCACCTTGCGTCAGTTGTTGGGGCATCCTCACACATATTGGCGGCCCACCGTAGTCGTGTTCCTCGACATCGAAGGTGCCTTCGATTTTATTGGTCGATGTACCCTATGGAATTGTCTGCTCAGGAAAGGTGTGCCCGAGAAATATGTAAATATTCTCGGAGCATTATATGCGCGTAGCACGGGCAGAGGGCTTACGGCAAGCTGTCGCCACCCCACAATATCTCCAGCGGTGTGAGACAAGGATGCCCGTTGTCACCTTTCCTCTTCCACTTCTCTATTGAGGAATTCATGGAGATTGCATTTACATGATATGACTTGGAAGGTGGGGAGCTGCTCACCAGAAGAAGGAATTCTTGACTTAGAGTATGCAGACGACATTGCCCTAATCTGTGATAGCTCCCAGACGTGTCAAGCCGAGCTGGACAGATTAGCACTGCCTGTCAGCCGCTTCGGGCTTTGCATTGCACCATCGAAATGCAAAGCATTCCCCCAAGATTGGCAGGGATCGCCTCCTGCGCTGACCGTTGGTGGGGATCAGCTAGATGTGTTCGGAAATTCAACTACCTGAAAAGTTGTATCAGCGCCCTCGGGATCGAAGAGGAGATCAAGAACCGTATAGCCAAAGCTCGAGGCGCTTTTGCTAACCTTCACCACCTATGGCGGCGGCACGACATTACTCTCGCCCTGAAGGGTAGAATGTACAATGCAGCGGTACCTTCGACTTTACTGTACGGTTACGAAACCTGGCCCCTAAGATCGGCCGACTTAAAGAGGCTAGTTACGTTCGACCATCGGTGCCGTCGCAGTTTGGCTCACATCTGATGGGAACACCACGTGACTAACGAGCGTGTTCAACGCCTTGTTTACGGCACAGAGAAAGTAACTTAACCACTCATCACCGTTATTTCCGCACCAGGCTCCGATGGCTGGGCCAAGTGTTGCGCATGCTGGCCCACCGACTACCACGATGTGCGTTGTTTGCTCACCGGGGATGTGGATGGAAGAAGAGGAGAGATAGCCAAGCGATGACTTGGTCCAGAGGAATGAAGGCCCTCACTTCTGAGCTGGCCTCGGTTGGAGCGTCACGGCTCTCTGGTTGGGGTCCAAAAGACGATGAACAAATTTGCCTGGACACACTTGCTGACAAGGCAAGAAGCCGACCTTCAGTGGCGTTCCTGCTGTGAGTTTCTTTATCCCTTCCCATCACTTTTAGCATCCCCCTCCATCTAGGATAACATTTCGTAGCGTAAAACATATCAATTTTTCTTCTTGCCAAGTAGCCGGCTGGTAGCTTACCAGAACGATGCCTATCGGTTGCTGGTAGCTCACCTGGCATGCAACTGTCGTATTTATTTCCTTTTAATTTATGTATTGCGGCACAGTAGCTGAGGCGTTTCCCATCTCTAGCTGACGTGCATAATGATGATAATGATGATGATACTCCAGACAAAATGCCCCTGCTGCTATTCGGCCTATCTAGTGTCGTGAATTCTTAAAGAAATGTGTCCTCACATGAATCCCACGCTATCCACAGTGTCCGCTTGATCGATCCAAATGCTTCGGCTATGTGCCTAGCTGACCCGGGGACTTATGTTAGGGGAACCACATTATACACATCTTCGTGACTGCTGATCCATGTACACACTTTGATACCTCCTTTACTCAGCATCTCACTGATCTGTGCCACGAATAGCATCGCTTCTTCAACAGTTGGCAGTGAGATCAAAAGATCATCGACGTAGAAATTGTGATGTACTACCGCGGATACATCATCGCTATAATCTCATTCTCATTTACCGGCTGCTCAACGCAAGGCAACGTTGGCACAGAACAGTGATGAAGTGGCCTTAAAAGGATCTGCCGTCACCTGATACTCGAGCAATTCCGAGCCAATCTCGTCAATTTTCCACCAAAGAAAGCGCAGCGTGCCTCTGGCACGCATGGGCACATTTAACTGCATATCTTCAATGTCCGCCGAAACCGCTACCCTTTCAGCTCTAAAACGCATTAGAACTCCGATAAACTCCGCGGTAGTGTCTAGCCCAAAACTGCGTATCCTCTCGCCGTGCTTGTCTCCAATGCCGCAGAGTACCTTTCGCGCAATGTTTGGTTATTGAGTAGCCGTCGACACAAACAGTACGCCCTGTGAAGAGCTGACCCATAATTAGTAGGGACCAATGCTTGTCGATTTCTCCAAAGGAGAGCGATTTCGTAGTCTTTCCAAGAGTCGTCAAGAACTTCCAGCAATGGACAGTGATGTCTTAACCTCTAGGGAGAGGGAACGGTTGCTAGTGCCAACACCTCCGAAGCCACCATCAAACAACATTTTAGGTTGTGTTTTTATCGAGTGTTCAACTTGTACACAGTTCAGGGATGCGCAGTTCTCGCAGCTCAGACTCACTGGCCACAACAATATCCAACCGAGTAGGGTTTTGCGGCAAACAGATGCTTCCGACCACAAACACGGCTTTCAACTTTCCAGTGTGCCTTAGGTAAAATGCACTTATCAGTCATTTGACCCTACCGTCCGTCAGATCATCGAAGTGGATATCAGATAAGTGTGGTCAGTAACGTGCCAGCTGACCATTAGCGCTTCCTACCGGTCGCAATGGTAGGCGCTTCAAGCAGAAAGCGCGTTCTATTGTGATGGACTCTGAACCTCACAAGGTCGATACGCAGACCGTAGCCATGGCCGGTTCTAAGGCAGTAAGGTCACACACAGTCTGCATCGTGAAGGAAGTAGAGTCCACCCCCTACACCCACTTCCTGTAAAAGGTCGTCTTGTACTAAAGTCACAGCCCAGCTACTTCCTAGCGAAGCATAAGTATTAACTGATTGTAACGGGCCATCCAGTGGTACTGGTACTACACCAAAGGAGACCATATTAGTAGAAGTAGCGGCTGCGTTGCAGTCACTAGAGTGATTTTGGAGAGCAACTGGGTCTCTGTCACGATGTAGCAACGGGTGGTGCATCCATTTTCACAAAAACGGGCTGCATCTTTTACTGCTACGACAACTTTAAGCTCGGCGAGCCAACGTAAGACAGTAGTAGCATCCACCACTTGCTCTGATAAGTTCCCATAGGGCGGGGACAAGCATAGCTAAGAATTTCATGCACGATTGTGCAACATTTTCGTCGTCACAAATTAGGTCCTTTGGTCTCCTCTTATAAAGTGTAGAGGAAGTTGCGAGATTTTCCGTTATCAGCTAACCGTGACAACTGTGCGTTAGTCTGGCTTCTTGGTGCACCCGCCGTAACTATGTGACTGAATCTACTACGACCTACTCTGTGCTCGGCAGCAGTGAAATCTGCAAAACCTCGAGATTCGACTTCCCGTGCGAGTTTAATGATAGAAGCGGCTACTCTTGCCCATCGAGATTACAAAGCGTTGGGCAAACTACGAACCAATTACTCAATGGTCCAAATCGGCAATAAAACTCATATATATCCGTTTTCCACCTTCACTGACAACTGCGACAGCGCCTCATAGTCGTCCATAAGGGGCTTCAGACCAACAAGCAAACCATCGATCAAGGAGCCAGCAACTACAAGATTCTGATCAAAAACGGTCGCGAAGAATACGTCGAGCTCTGTTATAAGACAACTCTGGTAGAATTATTGTACACACCTAATTCTCCTTCTTAACACGTCCTCTGCAATAGTACACAAGGTGCAGCATCCACTGGCTGATATCACTCACGCAACTCTCAAAGAAGTATTCAAACTGTTTGCTGAACCTCCAGTAAGTCATCGGATGACCATCAGAAAATGGTAACTAGTCTCACGGTAGATTTAGTGGCGGTTGACAGGCTCCCAGAAAAGAGTGGTGTCGGAAAACTCGGTCATGCAACAACAAACGGTTTATTCAGCAAAGCGAAGTCAGCAAAAGCGCCAGCCTAACAAGCATGTAGGAACCTCAGCGGGCTCCCGAAATTCAGCTCTTTATTACTTTCCGCTGTGTTAAGCGTTGTTCGCGGATCTCAGTAGCATAGTGTTCACGTCGTCAGTCATGAACTACTAAGATCTGAATTCTACCCTAGCTCAGGCTATCTCCACCTGACTAGTCCACACCAGGACGAAACCGCGGTCGTGGTGTGCCAGTGTTGGGAAGAGCAACATCCAACTATTTCCATGTAAGAACCTGGATACAAATAACTAAGTCATCGCCATAACAAACGACGGCGCTGCACTCATGAGATTCTACATTTGAATCAGGTAAACAAAGCTACTCCAGCTCACCAGTCAGCGCGTAGACGAAATATACGCAGGCGTCCAATCAACATTTCTGTTTCCTTGAGGCACGCTATCTGCTTGCTTGCACAATCCTATCACATCCTTCCGTTTTCGGGATGATCTGCATCGGTGTCGCAGAAGACTCCGTACGCTCTTCCGCTCCGCGTCCTCCTTGCTGCATCTGTCGTTGTGCTCTCCTCGTAAGGCGTCAAGTGTTTTGCTGCAGATTCATCTTCTCATTCCCAGTGTCGCCTCAGCTGCACTCGGTTCCTTCTGATTACCTTCCCCCCGGTATTGACTTCATACAATCTTTCTTCACCGTTCGCGGTCACCACATCTTTCTGCCATGGTTCGCTTACACGCGGTATTGGTTGGATCCACACTTCATAATTTACTGATAGCTCCGGTAGCGCCCGGACCCCGCGGTCGTAATAACGTTTCTGATCTGCCATCCATCTTCCTGAGCCCCTTTGCAGTTGTTCATTCGATGATAAGACTGGTTGTAAGGATGCAGCAGACGCAGGCATTAGGGTTCTTGTCCTTCTGCTGTACAAACGTTGCACTGGACTGAAACAGATGTTCGGTGCTGGCGTGTTGCCAATCTCCAGCAATATTAGATACAGGTCCTCATGAGTGGCACTGGCTTTTGACAACAGCCTCTTGGCTTGTTTGAGCGCTGACTGTGCTTTTCTGTTAAATCGGCTGTGATACGGGCTGTGTTTTCGAAGCAAAAATTCCCACTTCATGGCGAAGGTATGGAACGAAGCACTTGTAAATTGTGAGCCATTGTGGGTAGTCAGTTCCTCCGGTCTTCCGTGCCTGGCGAACTGACGTCTAAGCTTGTTGATGAGTGCTTCTGTGGTGGTAGCGGTGAGTGGCTCAATCTCAAAGTAGACACTGTAATAGTTCACAGTGATTAAATAGTCTTTCCCGTTGTCACAAAACAAGTCCACCGCTACTTTCTGTTATACTCAATCAGGAACCTCACGCCACATCATTGGTTCCCTGGCTTGGCGTGCTTCCTGGGACTGGCAGGCTGAACAACCTGTTACATGGTCTCGAATTTGACTTGTCATCCCGGGCCAGAACATCAGTTCGTGTGCTCTATTAATACTGTAGTTGACACCCAAGTGGGCTCTATTAGCGTGTTCTAGCATTTCTTTGCGAAGCGGCAGTGAGATCAAAATGCGATTTCCTTTAAACAGCAAACCGTCATACACTGTTAGTTCATCCAGAAAGTTGAAGAATGGCGTGAAGTCCTTCGGAAGTTTATCCTTTGTATTTGGCCACCCTTTCAAAATCACGCGCAACGCCACGCACCTCGCGTTTGCCTCCCTATGACGCTTTATCTTTTTCAGGCGATATTGCTTTACCGCAAGCTGTTGTACGAGGCTGACTACCTCGAGTTCTTTTAGTTAGTGTTTGACTATCGGAAGGTGAGCTCTCGACAGAGCGTCAGCGAAAAACATTTCCGTCCCCGGAGTGTATAGCAAACCCATGTCATATTTTAAGAGCCGGATAAACATCCGCTGAAGACCTCGAGAGACACAATGTAGTGGTTTACTAGCTATTGACAAGAGCGGTTTTTGGTCCGTATACACTGTAGTCTTCCTTCCAAACGTGTAGTCATTCAATGGCTCCATTGTGTAGATGACAGCAAACATCTCCTTTACGACATGTGCATAGCGTCGTTCCATTACTGTGATCGCTCAACTGCGGAAGTCCAAGGGTTTACGGCGTCTATTCCGCTCTGACTGGCGTCACACTGCACCTACCAAGGTAGATCTGGATCATAGTAGCCGAGTACTGGTGCACAACT
Organism: Dicrocoelium dendriticum; assembly: GCA_944474145.2. NCBI lineage: Eukaryota > Metazoa > Platyhelminthes > Trematoda > Plagiorchiida > Dicrocoeliidae > Dicrocoelium > Dicrocoelium dendriticum. The sequence continues at coordinate 234,534,509 of OX104063.1, forward strand.
AATAAGACGCTTGATGGTTGTAAAGGCTGCCTGCTGCTCTTCTCCCCAACTCCACTTTACACCCTTGTGAGTCAGTCTCCGGATGAGCGTCATGATTTCAGCAAGTCTTGGCAAGAACCGACTCAAATAATTCACCATGCCATTTAAACGACTAACAGCCTCGACGTCTTTAGCTTGCGGCATCTCCTGTACGCCTTGCATTTTTGGGGATCGACTTTTATTCCCTCGGATGTCAGAACATGCCCTTGAAAAATCACTTCCGATTTCCGTAGCTCAAATTTCTTGCGTTTGAGCTTTATGTTCTTTTGCACGCATCGCTGCAAAAACTGGTGCAGATTAGCGTCATGTCTCTGTTTAGTTGAGCCGTAAAGCAGTATATCGTCTGCTACACACGTTACACTGTCTAGGTTGTCAACAGCTTGCAATAGGTGCTTTTGCAAAATTTCGCCTGTAATTTTCAAACAAAACGGTTAAAGAAGCCACGGAAAACGCCAGAAGCGCGTTGCAAACATCGTCAGCAAACTGGTTTCCTCATCAGAACGCCGATGAGAGACCAACCTTGGTGAAGTACTTCGCCTTAGCCAAACGCGGCAGGACATCTACCATTGGCCGTGTATAGTGTTCTTTACGAGAAACTTCATTCGACGACGCAAATCACCGTTCTTTTCCGTAAATATGGCAACTTGGCTAACCCAGTCTTTTGGCTGGTCGACCTTAGCGAGTAATCCCAATTGCGTCAAGTTAGTTAATTCGGCGGCCAACTTACCACGTAATGTGAACGGGAGCCTTCTTGCTGGTAGCGTAATCGGTCGTATTGACGGATCTATTGACAAGTGAACGGAAACTTCAAACCTCCCCAAACCTGGGTTAAACATGGACGGATACTGTATACTAACATTTGCCTCCGCTTCGCATACATGCACAAAACGGTCATGGTTAAAATGAATAAAGCCAAGACATTAGATGGAATCAATGCCTAGAATCGGTGTGAGCTCTTCCTCCACGACCACGAAATCCAACTGACGTAAAGTTCCGCTTTTGGGATTGCTCAATTTGGTTGTGGCCAAACCTTTCGGCTGGAGCTTGGAACTGTTCCACATGCGTTGGACTCCCTGCTCAGGTCGGGCGCGAATTCCTGGGCACCACTTCGCTGGGATTATGTGTATGGTGGCACCCGAGTCCAACTGGAAAAGCACCATGTCGTCACCAACCAAGAAACTTGCAGGGACGTACTTCTTTGGTCCTGTTCGCGGCACGTTGCGCATTCACTGCTCAGAGTCGGAGGGCGTTGTGTCACGATTGAGTGCATTCACCTTTGAAGACTGATAACAATGAGCGAAATGATTTCGTCTGCTGCATCTGGCGCAAATTCGGCCCCACGCCGGATATTGATCGCTCTCCTTAGAGTGTCACGCGGCGCAGAATCTGTAAGTTTCGCGTGTCTTTATAACATTCGCAGCTTTATCAGTTAAACTGGATACGGCATATATCTCTGCTTCAGTCGACAACCAGATTTGCTGTATGTGGTTTGCAGCTGATTCACTGTGGCTTCTATCCTGACAATGTCTGAGCGATAACTGCCGTTGTCGCAACAATCACTGGTGATGTTTTCATCATAGATTACCTGCACGGTTCTAGCTCTGATTAGAATGTCAGCCATGCAATTGCAAAAATTGCAGGAACGAGCAAAGATTTTCGGCTCCATAACATAGCTCTCCATACTTTCGTTTGGGCGCCGGTTTCGGCTAAAAAGGATACCGCTGATACATCTCGTTAATTTGGCCTTCGCAGCAATCGCCCGATTTTCGGACTACTCTTCCAGATCAGCTGGGTCTTCGTCCTTTTCGGACTGCATCGTCTCCATGACCCGGCGTGCTACATTAACGATCGTATGTCTAAACATCACTAATCGATACGACATCGGTTGTAAATTCAGCCGCACCAGTGCCCAGAAATCGATCCACTTGGTTTTCCAGATTCCCCAATTATTGGCCAAATGCTGTTCGTTCATGTTTAGTGGTGTTGTGTCGCCGCTGATTCCTTCACCCCACGACCGCAGGAAGAAGTCCAAGACGAGCCAGAAGGGGACTTGTATACATGAAATCACAGTTGCTTATATAGTTTTGAAGGCAAAATGAAGGGAAGCTACTAAAGTACACTTGAGCCAACCAGCTGAAGGAAAAACGTAAAATGCAACGGCGAATAAGCAACCGTGTATGTACGAGCGAGTGCCCCATGCTGAGACTGATGTTGCATTCTTGATGCTTCTTCACCGCAGTTGGGCTAAACCAACTTACACTTAAACTAGGTCTTTTTAAGCTGGATAAATTTCATTCCGCTTTATTTGGTTTGTTCTGCCTCCCGGAATAATGTTCTATTAACTGGCCACGTTGCTTAAACTAATTGCGCTTATCTTCGGTAATTTTGTTCTGTTTGTAGCATTTTAAGTAACTTGTGGACATTTCTTACTTATCACGGATTTGTTGCTAACCAAATTACTTCATATGGTAATTTTGCGAAGAGTTATGCCACCGTATCTGTATGCATTATTGGATTTATTTTATTTCAGCTTGTCGTTTAAAGTGCATGGCTGTTGTTTGATATCCCTGGTATGGTTGCGCTTGATGCGTATGTTGACAAGGTGCCTACCTGTCTATTACCCACTACCTCGTCCATACTGGCTCCAGGAGGCAGTTGGTCGTTGCTGGAGGGGACGGGGTGCACGGTTCTTGTGGCCGTGCAAGGCTCAAAGAGCGGTTCCATGCACTTAGTGTGGAGCGGATTACGGTCCAGCCACCGCCTTGTGTGCGCTTGATTCCCCAAATACAGCGTGCTTGTGTTTGCCTGTGAAGGAGTGTGGGCCGGCTCCGTTGATGAAACGTGGTTCCCATCCGCATGCCTCCCGGTCTTATTCCTTCGGGTTTACACTGGATATGGGGTATGTGGTTGGAGCTGTGGGTGGTGCAGCGCAAGCCATCCATGGTCCCTCTGTAGGCGCAGGCGTCTTGTGGCTTGCCACAGTGATAGGAAAATCCGAAACCGGATGCCGCCAACCATGTAAGAGCGAATCGCGTAAGTCCCTAAAAATAGCATCATTGGACTCCAAGCTTAAAGCGAACGACCATTTACAGTGACTGGCACTTGCCAATCAGAATGACGAAATGAAACGTTTAATCAAAAGTCACGAAACAAACGCGAATAAGGAATGTAGACCCAAAAGTTGAAAACTAGTACAATAATTGTGTGACACTAAATATTCCTTTAACATAACTAAATAGAACAGTGCTGAGAAGAAAAAACCAATAGAATATGCTCTTGCAAACAGCGCTGCTGAGAAGGGCATGACGATGAGCGTCCATTAACAATGACGCGGATGTGCCACTCGGGCGAGCCCAGTAGAGCGTTTAAACAACAGTCAAGAATGGAAAATAGCAAGAGTAAAGAATAGCCATCAATCTCGGTCACAATAAATGAATGTCTAATACCTGTTCTCCTAATAAGTGGGGCAGCTGGTTGCTCTTTGATCAGCAACTGAGCATCTTTGGGGATCATAACATGCTTTTCTCTGATACCATTTCGCAAAACTCGGTCCGTCGGGAACAAACAGTTTATTCAGCAAAGTGAGGGCAGCAAATAGGACAGTATGACAAACATATAGGAACCTCGATATAAATGACTGTCATTGCCATAACAAACGAAGGTGCTGCACTCATGAGATTTTTCCTTTGAATAAGGCAAACAAGGTTGCATCAGCTCCCCAATCAGCGCGTAGACGAAATATACGCAGGCGTCCCATCAACTGTCACGTTTGCTTTATGCACGCTATCCGCTTGCTTGCCTAATGCTGTCACAGGTGGAAATACAGCATAACGGAAACTGGAGGAGGCACGACGTCTTGACAGTTCTTCGCAAACTGATTCACACGTTCCTTTCTTACTTCAGGCACATGACAATAGGTGCCGAGATGTTCATGGCTGTTTGCGTCATCTTCCATTTCTAACTGCAATTTGGCGGTCTCTAGCTCAGTTTCTGCTCGCTTACTCTTAAGCTGCGCCAGCCTTAAAGCAGAACGTGCTCCAAAAGAACGTCGAGACGGACTACTCTTATATCTATTATGAGATCCAGAACAAAGAACTTTGTCATCAACAACGGGCAAGTATCCAATTTGACGGGATCCAATCGTGTTCTGTTCCATATTCGTAGTGGTCCTCATTCGACTTCCCATTGTACATCCAAAGGAAGGTGAAGTCTTCCGACAAAGGACTGTTGAACACTGTAAGCGTCATAAGCGATTAGGAACGTTGGACAACTCGTAGGGTACCGATCTGCGGCCTCCGACAGCTTCAATAATCGACAAAGACCCGAAATGGGACGCGCTACGGTAAATACAAAAACCACAGTCGACGCTGAATTAAGGCACTATTATACAAACAAGATAATATCGTAATAATGACATACTTCAACAATGACCACAGTAGCTACGACCGGTACAGCCGACTGACAAGCCTAATCACCAAACGGACGCACGGCCTGGGTTGTAAAGTACGAGGGTGGTGCGCAGAATAAGTTGTGCTGAATAAACCAGGGTTCTACAAGCAGTTAAAATCAAAGATACAGAGGTGACTTACAAATAGGTGAACAGACTCGCAAACTCATGTAATAAATGCAGTCAAGTTCGAACAGCAGCAATAATGGAGGCTCAGTAAACGCAGCACTGTAAAAAGTGTACTGGATAATTAGGCTCAGCATATGGTTAAAGTGTGCAATTGTTATATAAACATAAAGATAATCATATGAATGAACGCGTGTCAGTTAGTTCGTTCGGATACCTATTGTCAATGCGCAAATTATCGATAAAGATGCGTGGCGTGATGAAATGTTAAAGAAGTGTGCTACTTATAAATGGTCAGTAATGATGTCATTCAGTTCCGTAAATTGTAATTCACACCCACAAAAATGAGTGGACTCAGCGGTTATCAATCTGTTGGGTCACTTACTTCAGTACTCAGCCAGCTATGTCGCCCGCTTGGACTAGGCGTGTACAAACGAGCCAATCAGGAGACCAACAGATGAAGGCTGGACGGGTGATGTGTACCGGGTGTTTTGGAAATGTGATCTCGAGCTAGGAGCGACTGCACTCAGGTGCTGACGTACAACCGGTGCGCTGAATTGCTAACTGCCCAATAGCGCAAATTGCTTTGCCGGCAGGGGTGAAGTAAGACACAGACGCCACATGTGTGCCTACAATCGCAGAGCACATCGAGCCGTTCGGCTGTGAGAAGTGAACATTAGCCAGACACCACAGGCGCAATGAATTCGTCATGCGTCGACCGCATGAGAACGCACGCCGTTCAGTCGTCTGAACTGGCCGTGAGTCAGACACCACATAGCCGCACTGCGTGTCATGCTTCGATCGATGGATAGTCCGACTTCACGTAGGTGAAAAGCCAGCGAAAGGGTTTCTGGCGAAGCGGCTAGTGGAGCGCTGTGCCGGCAACTGAGAAAAACAGCCTGACAGTATGTGCCGACCGGTCGATATGCGCCGTCTCGATATCGCCACAACAGCTGTTATTGCCTCATGGCTGGCTTCCAATAAACACTTATGTTTTTAGTAGGCTGCTTTCGCTGCTGGGAACATATTATAAGGTTACAGTGTTCACTTTACCGTTTCCACCGTTTGTGTGTGTGTGTGTGTGTGTGTGTGTTACAAGTGGGAATTCACCGTGGGTCCATAAAAACGAATTTCTGACTTGACTTGACATGACGATGCTTTTAGATTTCAGCCTACCCCGACGCACTGGTGGCATCATTAAATAACACACCAATTTAGTCATGAATGCAACTATTGCCCTCACAGTTAGACAATTGGTAGTTATACAAATTGTTCAGGCCTTCGATGTTGTTTCTCGTGTACAGTGGAGAATATACATTTATTCATTTCATTACTTATATTTAGATCAAATGTGAGAAGTGTCGGTAAATAGCAACGAACTAGTTGTTTTCAACATCAAACAAACGGACGGTCTCTCATCATCATGGATGAAGTATCAGCTGGTGCGGTTGCGCAAGAGGTATGCAATAACAGCCATCGCAACATTCGGCAATTCGCACAACATTACAAATCCACACCGCATGCTGTGCATCGGATATTGAAGGAAAAACATTACCTGCGCGATACAGTACACTGAAGGTGCAAGTGTTGGACGCATGCGATTTACAGAAGTGTCTGGAATTCGCCCGTACTTTTTAAACAGTTTGGGGATTTATTCCATTTTGTTCATCGATGAGTCGGTGTTCCATCCGCAAGGCGAAGTTACTAAACATGTTTGGGCAAAGACCAACCATTTGCAATGTGGCGCTTTTCCTTTTTAGCAGTGCGTCCAGTAGGTTGTCGTTTAACAGTACCAACGTCAGATATTTAGTAGCATCCTACTGCATGGAAATGATGCAGGCAGCGTCATTCCGCAGTTACAGTCGGAAGGGTTAAGGAATAACTTTTGGTGGCAGCACGATGGCGCACCTGCACATTCGATGCTATCGATTCGTGCCCACCTGAAGGAGACATTCGGTGGACGTTGGATCGGTCGCGGAAGACCGATAGAGTGGCTTGCGGGATTACCGGATCTGAAGCCTATGGACGTTTCCTATAGGGATACATGGAGCGCAGAGTTAGTAGAAGGAAACCCAAACGCCTGGTTGAACTGAAAGAGAACGTTGTGAACTAATATAGGCAGAGTTTGTTGGAGACATTGCAGAATGTGCTCGCAACGCCATTCGGCGAATGCTCCTCTGTAGCCAAAACGACGATGGGCATTTGGAACAACTTATTCTTAGCTATTTACTGACATCTCTCACATTTCATCTAAATATATGTAAGGAAATGAATAACTGAGTATTCTCCACTGTACACGTGAAACACCACAGAAGACCTGATCAATTTGTGCAACTACCAATTGTATTCATGACTAAATCGGTAGGCTAGCTAATGATGCCATCATTGCATCGTGGCAGACTGAAATGTAAGAGCGTTGTCAAGACTTCATTTTTACGAACCCCATGAGGGGTAACTTTTCAGGTGTAACACACACGTGACAGAAACGGTACAGCGAACAACACTGCAACGGTACAATGTGCTCCTGGTAGTATGATTCCCTTTAGCAGTGAAAGCAGCCTAAGTAAAGCCTACGCGTTTGTTGGAAGCCCGTCATGAGGCAGTAACAGCTTTTGTGGCTATATCAATACGGCGCCCATCGACCGGTCAGCACATACGGCAAGGGTATTTTACTCAGTTGCTAGCACGGTAATGTAACAATAAATTAATGTGTCAGCTGTACGCCGTAATGGTGCTTCGCTGCCGCGCCACCACCACCAGTCGCGGGCGGGCTGAGTATGCCGCGAGGATGCCCACCCCTACGCGGATTCGAACCGGTGATCTTAGGGTCGCAAACCAAACGCGCAGACCACTCGGCCACCGACCGACAGTTGGTAGCACAGCCCCCCACTAGCCACTTCGCCAGAAACCCTTTCGCTGGCTTTTCACCTACGTGAAGTCGGACTATCCATCGATCGAAGCATGACACGCAGTGCGGCTATGTGGTGTCTGGCTCACGGCCAGTTCAGACGACTGAACGGCGTGCGTTCTCATGCGGTCGACGCATGACGAATTCATTGCGCCTGTGGTGTCTGGCTAATGTTCACTTCTCACAGCCGAACGGCTCGATGTGCTCTGCGATTGTAGGCACACATGTGGCGTCTGTGTCTTACTTCACCCCTGCCGACAAAGCAATTTGCGCTATTGGGCAGTTAGCAATTCAGCGCACTGGTTGTACGTCAGCACCTGAGTGCAGTCGCTCCTAGCTCGAGATCACATTTCCAAAACACCCAGTACACCCCACAAACATCGGTCTGTCCTGATCTCAATGGCAAAGAACGAGAGACGACGAGAACCATGGGGAATCACGTGGTAAGCAGGGCGGTCAAATAGTAGGTGATTTGAAGATCAGTACGGGCCTCGGATACTAGGCGTTATTTTGAGGGAGGGAAGCAATACAATGAAGCCATTGGGAGAGCGGTGCATGTATCTGGGAAAGGAGTAATACGACTGCTGGTGCACCGAATATTAGTTTGGAAAGGAAAACCGGTGACTAGGGCAAATGCGTGAGACATTCAGTGAGGGAGATCAACGAGGGGAACTGGGGTACTGGGCTGCGATTGATCACATGTGCCGTACAAATAAGACCCACAGCATGGAAAATGTACAATTAAATTAAATTCAAAACTGTTCCAAGATTGAACCTGAATCATCAGTAGTGAAGACGCACTTTATCACACAGTTTTTAGCGTTTAGCACTAAGATGAAAGTCCAGTATTCTCTCGAATGTCGCTATATCTGTTGGGTTCACCACATGTGTTGGTAGTGTATTCCAGTTAGAACAGATTCTAATAGATCAAAAATACCTGCTGCAATCCAAACGGGTTGCTTACTAGTTTCAGGTGGCGGACCCGACATGGTTTGTAAGGGGATAACATCAGCAGTGATGTACAAGGTTGCTCGCTTTCAGGTAATATCCGGTACCAGAAAACAAGATCTCCACAATACAGTCGGTATTCTGAGTACACGCCGAAAAATCGAAGACGCAGTTAGTAAACGACAAAGAAGTATCCACGTGTTGCCTTGATGGTTCTTCTTCGGGGTTGCTGAAAGGGATGAATATCTCGTTTTAACCATGGGCACCAGGCTTGAGCCGCATACTTAAAGTGGGTACGAAGATAAGTGTTAATAAACATTGGTACTAGCCGTCACTCAAAAGTGCCGAGAACTTGCCTCAAAAGCCTCAAGTTCAAGTTCGCCACATTCGCTGATTTGAAACATTGGAGCGGATGGCCAATACTTTCTTGCGTGATGATACCTGTCTCGTTCACTAGTCACCCATTGCAAAACGTGCTGTTCCGGAAGATATGTGTTGATATAGCTGCTACGTAGGTGGCAATTCGCAGACTTCAATGGGAGCTGGTTCCTTCCTGTCCATTCGTTAACCCTGTCCCGATCGTTCTGGAGATAGGTACAGTCGGATGCTGATTGAATTGCTCTTCTTATTTTACCATGATCTGCTACCATATGCGTAGGTGATAAAATGTTTTCTGGAGGTCATTATGTAAACTAAAAACAATAGGGAGCCAAGGATGGATCCTTACGGTACACCGATAATTACTCACAGGCTTTCGTAGTGAGTGTTGGATATTCTTGCCTTGATGGTTCTGTGTTGTATGCAGTCTTCCAGCCAGGTTAGCAGAGAACTGTAGATACTACAAGCAGCAAGCTTTTGGAGGAGAACAAAGCGATTGATCCTGTCGAATGCTTTAGAAATACCTAACTTAAGCACATCTGCGAGGTCTCATTCATCAGCTACCCCAGTCCATGAATCCCGGGCAAGTATGTAAATTATTGGATACAAATGGCTGTGAAAATTTGTAGTGGGTACTTGACTATGTGTGTGATTCACTTCTTTAATTTTTACTGTCATTCTGCTGACACAGTACGCTTTTTGTGTGGCAATTATGGAATTACTTATCCTAAACTCAGACAGAGTTCCAGCTGATACGGCTACCACTTCATGTCTTTAGCGATGCCGGTTTAGCCTGTGAGCATATGTACGCGAAGTCTGTGTATGTGTAGCAACAAGTCGACTTTCGCTTTTGATACATTTTGAATTTGGAATCGTGCGCGCATAGGTAATTATCCGACTGGGGATAGAGTTCACCCATTAGCTTTTCTCACTGTGCTGCCAGGCCAGTTTGTTCCTATTCTTGCTTTGTGTGTTGTAGTTTTCGGCGTTAAGTTTTGGCACATCGACTCAAGGAACACCCACCGAATTCGATCACAAACCGCACGGACAGATCTAATCTAAGTGCAATTACTAACCATCTGACTGCCATTGGGTACAACAATGACAAATGTAGTGCCTTCAAAATCCTGTATAACCTACCGTCACACTTGACCCATTAGTTAGCAGCACGACTGCTTGCTACTGCTGAAGCAGTAGGCATAAGACTGATGAAGCCTAATCTCTGCATCCAAAGGAAGTTCATTCAAGTATTACAACTTCCATGGGCATCAACGACACGAGAGGAATTTGTTGCCGCCCATCAATCCCACTTGTCGCCAATCGCCTGACCATCTGACACTTTATTTCACATCTGACAATTATCATGAGAACTGTTCACGTTTTCTTTTATCTAATCAATGGCGTGTCATTGTACTGTCCCACAATCCTGCTTGTTCATAAGTATATTTATGTACTAGGCCTGATGAGGAAGAAATTGAAAACAATTGTTCGCCCTAAATGTTCTACTTACGTTTCTTCTTGGGTTTGACAAACAAAGGGCGTTCTGCATGAAATTCAGTTATTTTTGAGATTCGGTATTTGTTTGTTATGTATAGATGTCTAACCCGCATTGTATTGTCTTTCTTAATCGCGCTCTTGTCGTTCCATAAATTCATACTTTTGCCTTCATATTTGATAAGTCGTCATGTCTGCTAAGATTCGTACTGACGAAGCAAACTCCCTATGGCAACTGTTACAAAGTTGTGGAATATAAAGTTAATGTTATCACACGCCTCATTCGTCACGTGAATTTGCACATCTCGTGCACTGGTTTACCCATCAACGGATTGAAAATTCAGCGGGGAATACGGCATGATTTTGTCCAAATACTGTGTAAGAAGTGCTAGACTAAAGTGCAGTCAGCAGCAGTTGAGAATTCTCACGATTCAACACGAAGGGCGAAACCTTCCATAGTGAGGAGTTTCGTGGGTTCATTCCAACAATCGGAAACCGAGCCACCTCTATGTTCTAAAGAGCCCAACTGCTCTCCTGCCACTACTTCTCCGGAACCATGTCCATCCGTTACTGGAGGCTCAGCTGGTGTGTCCGTGTCCGCGTTGAGTCCTACTGGTATTAACATCCCGTAGTGTGATGGTGCAAGCGCTAAACGCCAGTGGAAAATACAACCAAGGAAGAAAGAGAGCGAAAATGTCGGCGATCATCGGCTTTTTAATCTCAGGATATTTCAAGCACTTGAGTCAACTGATGCTCAGGATTGCCATGACCACAAAGTCGACTTTCTGCAGAGTGTACTTGAAATATTCCTCGGCGTAGTTGAACAGGGGTTCAATCGGAAGCCAATCACCTGTGTCAGAAAGAAAGATCATGGGAAAAGTCGGCCTTCCAAAGACGATACCATGCTGAAACTGGTAGTAGCCCGCCTCGGCAAGCTGAAGTCTGAATATCCATATTCACTTAAATATGGAGCAATCAGTCCGGAAGAAACAAGTCCGCTATGGTTGAGCTTAGGCAGCGTACTGCCAATGGGGAAATTAAGAGCTGCAGTGTAAATTTTTGGGTAGTTCTCTGTGTTGGCGGAATCAGCATCAACAGGTTGAAGACGCTTTATGCTCGCCTGACCGTTCCTAACGTAGAATACGAGTAGTCTTCACTGATCTTTGCAGTTTAGTGAACATGATGTGACCACCTGTGCTAGTTTGTTGTCACTGTTTAACCGGAGGTACTGGGACAGGCTATTATCTAGTTCAATTCTGAGCTAACAGCTCAAAAAGCCCAGATTAAAGGCTACTCTTGCTTCCGGTGCGACAGGATATCAAACGACTGCGGTGATAGGCCAATGTAAGATCGATCCTCGTTGTGCAAGGGGCTGGTAAGTGCCCAACGAAGCGAAGATTGTCTATGAGAGCAATTGTAGGGCTCGGTCCATCTGAGGCGTGGCGTAATGTTCGTGGTTGTAATCGTAATCGTAATCGTAATCCGTGAACTAGTTAGTTATATTGATTGCCTTGGGCCCGAAACCACATAAATAGAATGAATCACAGGAGGCAGATTCTGAGTAAATAATGTTTTGGTAATTCTCATCAAACTCAAAAATTACATAATGATAATGATGAACAATGATTTATCACGGGATAAAAGCAAGCGCTTGACACGTCCCGTAGGATGGTTGAGGTGAATTTGATGAAATCAAAATATATGTGGGTCATCTACCGAACATCTGCCGAGATGAATACCTTGATAATTAAGTTCAGTGTAAAATTAAAAAAGTACCGTGCCTAAAAAATCAGAAAGACACTGGGGTGCAGTGAGTGTTGAGGTATTAAGTGAGAAAAGTAAAATATGGTCGCTCACTTGGATCCATTTGATACATAACTCCTGTAGAAAAGCATGCTTGGCGTAATCCACAATAGAGGAGTTTAGGTAACAAAATGCTGGGAGCTAAGATCCACATCCAATCGTTTTTTATAAACGTCCAAGGGAGGGGAGGATACAATTGAGTTTGGGAGTGCGTTCTAGTGTTGACAAACCGGAAGGGAGAAGTAATTCCGCCGACACTCTAGACGGCTATATTGTTCCTTCAATTTTAAGCAGTTCACCCTAAGCTGCTTATTGTGATTTAGTTTCAGCAAATGGCTGCATACGTGGTTGGGGTCACTCACTGTCTGATCCGCTAATATGAGATCACCGCGCAGTCTTCGATAGCGCCCGCTGAAAATTCCCAGCAACTTCAGCCTTCGGTGGTAAGGGTGATAGCCCATGTGCTTTACATTCTTTGTTGCTGTTCGTTGTTGTGCCTCTAACGCCTCTAGGTCCCGCTTCAACCAAGGTTGCCAAGCTTGGATAGCGTATTCAACATGCGGGCTACGTAGGAATTGTGCATCATTAAGAAGATTGATGGGTCAGATCTCCCGAATGCCCTTCGCAGTATGCCGACGTGCTAATTGCATCTTTTCGCAGCTATCTCAGCCTGTTTTGAACAGTTGAGGTCGCTCTGTACGATCACATCAAGGTCACGTTCCTGGAAGCTTTTCTGCGATCCGTTTGTCCCAAGTAAATACGTGTACTTATGTCTATGGCGTAATTGTACAACGCGACATTTGTCTACGTTGAATGGGAGGGCGTTTTAAACTGACCAGTTCGACATGTGTTAAGATCGCACTGGAGCCGTCCTTGGTCTTCCGGTCCTCTGATCCTTCGCCATATCTTGATATCCTCAGCGAAAACTAGGAAATCGGAAGCAACTGATCTTGCCAAATCGTTAATGAACACCAAGAATAGACGAGGTTCAAGAACCGAGCCTTGTGGTACTCCACACTCCACATCGATTACATCAGACAATGATTCTCGGACTCTCACCTCTAGCCGTCGTTCCTGTAGAAAATGGCCAAGCCAACTCAGGATTGGGTCGCCAATGCCGTAATTCCGAAGCTTGTGAAAGAGAATGCGATGGTCTAAGCGATCAAACGCTTTTGAAAAGTCCAGGTAGATGACATCGACCCCTACTCCATCAGCAACAGCCTCAGTTCAGCTATTACGTGCAATTAAGAGGTTAGTATTACACGAAAGCTTCTGACGAAAGCCATGTTGCTCCGAGGCTATTAAGTTGTGGCTTTCCAGGTATTGCATCAGCGCATCTACGGTGATTGATTCCATCCCTTTGGATAGTAGGGAAAGTAATGTTATTGGACGATAGTTGACAGGATCAGTGCGGCTGCCTCCTTTATTGATAGGAGTGATGACCCCTCGCTTCCATACTGGAGGAATATAGTTCTCTTCTAGACATCGCTGATAGAAAACAACCAGTGGTTCTGCTAGATAACTAGCTACCGTTTGCAAAGCCTTTAATCGGATGTGGTAAACTCCAGGAAAATGTGGATATGCAAGGATAACAACTGCTTCAACACAGCTTCCGCAGTGAGGGTTATGTTTTCTAAATCAGATGATGGAATATTGGAAATGAGGAGAATGTTTGGGATCGTTACCTGCTGGAAAGTTTGAGAGTAATGAAGACGTAGCAGAGCAGCTGCTTCCATTGCTGATCGCGTGCACCTTGTCTTCGCGGATCAGTTTCACACAGAAGTTACGATGCTTCACGTATGCAGTCCATGTTTCGGCATTCGGGCAGCACTCGTGAGCTCGCCATGCCAAATCCCTCCGGAACATACATTTACGTGTTCTGCTCCTCAGAAATGATTTACTCTGGTTTTTGGGTCGGAAGGACTTCTGTTTCGATGCGTGCGCAACCAGTGTGCTAAACGTTCTTGTAAATGTTTCCAGTCAACATCTGGGTGGCATTCGCTTAAGGAAGTCCAACATGTATTCTTAACAAGCTTAGATAACACATTATAGTGCGTGACAGCATGCACTTAATTAACTGTTATTTCAGGATATTCCGCATAGCATATATAATCAAAGAGTAGAGTAACATGATCAATACGACCCAGTGGTGTGCTTGTAAATATCCTGTCAACCATGAGTTCTTCGTTAGTTAGCACAACATCCAGTATCGACGGCTTGTTAGCAGTTCGAAATCTGATTGGAGAGCTTACGTGGTTGTACAGAGGGTGGCTAGCAATTAGCTCTTGCAAGCAGGCTTTAGACTACGTACCCTCGGTTGCTGGCGTTTCTATGTCGTGCACGTTAAAGTTTCTAGCAAAAAGAATGTGGGTGTAGTGTCTGTTCAAGAAAAATTGAAAGAGTTGGTTCAGTTTGGAGTCCATTTCCTACGTTGAGTTTGGTGGACGATAAATCACGGCTAGTAGACATGTGTCCATGTTTCGCAACCAAAGGCGGCACCAAATCGAAGCAGGAGCTCGGATTTCCAGGTGATCGGTAACTTCACATCGGGGGTTTGTATCATAATAGAGAATCACACCACCACCCCTTCCGGTTCTATTGTTTCGAAGCAGCGACATACCAGGTAAATTGGTCCCAGAATCGGTTATCTCAAGGTTTAACCAGGTCTCCGTAAACATGACAAAGTCCCGAGGTTGTGAGTCTTGGAGTTCTCTAAGTTCCACTAACTTCATTAAAAGGCCTTGGGCGTTTGTGTACATGTAAGATAGGGTTTTTGTTGTCAGGAATGTGTTGACGGATGTTACGTTTGTGTTAGTTTTTAAGCCGGTCTTTAGGTGGCCGACCACTACTCGTATTTTGGTTTATGTATTTCAGCCAAGTTGCATAGCATTATTGAGCGCTCCTGAACAGTCGTTTCACTCGTGCTATGCTCTATCCTGTTGTGTGCTGTAGGCGCCGTGGTGTCGGTCTCTCTGCAGGACTGTGTAAATAAAGAAGTTGTAGCGTTTGCAAATTCCATCGAATTGCTTACGATAATTGACCCATCGCCTGCTGCCTTTAGCCGGATCTCTGTTGTCAATCTAGCTCGAAACTTTAACCAGATATCCAACAGAAGTTGCGTCATTCCCTCGGAGTGTAGTATTACTTTCATTAGCCTTGGACCGCAGCTCTTGTAGTTAGGAGATGACGGAACTCTTGTCAGGGACTTGGCAATAACATTGTCAACAGAGAGTGCTTCGCGGATGTAGCACCACTGCTCTCGGTCATGTGTTTGTGCATCGTGCTCAGAAGAATGCAGAGGCTTGGGAACACCATGGATAAATATTGTTTTCTTGCTATCCCTATTGGGAATGCCGCTTTGCTAAACTGTTTCTATTGGGCGACCTTTCCCAGGTAGCTCGGTTAATATGCGCACTCCGCTCGGTGAGTTGCGAAGACGAACTGCTAAGAACAGGACAGCCTCTGTCTCATCTGTTGAGTCTAATGTTACTCGAAGAATTCGAGGTTCACCAGGGTGCACTGAGGTCAGGTGACACTCTACGCGTTTCAGCATTGCAGGCTCAACCCGAATACCAATCGCCTCGCAGATGGAACTCCACTGGTTGCGATCGTCTTGCAACTTGCCTTTTGTTGTGCTAGATTTGGATTCGGCAATTTGGGGCACACGAGAGTTAACGCAGCGTGGTTTTGTCTATCGAGTGTTGGCTTTATACATTTTACCGACAATTCGTGTTGTTTAGTAGGCACCACTGGATTTGACGGTGAAAGCTGCGTTGCTCCACGCGTGCTCGGTACTGAAGACGGACCTATGTGTGCCGCTCCCAGGGTGTTTGTCGAGGCAATTGACGCGTACGTTACCTGCTTGTTATCTGCACCGGAGTTCCTTCGGCTCTGAACTGTCATTGTCAAGGCTGAATCTCCAGGTGAAGTGTCTATGTTTGGAGAATTGGAAGCGGGCATGTTTCAGCCTTATCCACTTAGTGGAGGGAGGTGACTCAGTGGATTTAGAGTCACAGACACTGCAGTGTGGTTGGAGCGTCTAGCTCTTTTCTTCGGTTTAGACTCAGAGCTTACTTTGGCCGGGTGGGGTAGTATCGTGGTCATATTTACCTCCGTGGGATCGATCTTAGTATTTACAAAACGTGCACTTAGCTCAGTCATCCAATCGCATTTTTTTCTTGGGCAAACATAAACAGTTGACAACTGCAATGACTTGACAGGTTGAACAAAACCAAATTGTGTAAGCAACTTTGTTTATCTGTCTCACTTATTGGACGGATTTGCCTGCACATTGCGGACAGTACGATCTTATGCAGCTAGAACAGGTTATTTCAATCTTAAGGACTTTACTGCTATTGTCTGCGCAACATAAAGGATGTTGAACCATTGGAATGCTAGTCGTCCTCTTATTGTTTACAGCAAGTCCTCTCAAAGCGCTTATCTTGATGAGTGTTCTTTGCGAAAGCGTGACGCACGAATAGTTCAGAACACGCACGAATTGAGAGTTGTTCAACCTCACCAAGGTCAGGCGGTAGAGGTAGATGGAGGTCGTAACGCGCAGAATGTCGGGTTCAGCGATCAATCGACTCCCAGTGGTACACGCACACACTCACACAAAGCGGCAGCGCATGTTGATCGGCTTGCCTTAAGCGAGGATGCAGGTGGAGCGCTGATAAGCGTCCCTAGAGCTGCTCAGTTGATGAGCGGGGCAAAGTGACTGTACTTTTGTTATGCTGCAACTTGCAGGGATGGTTGCCGTGTAGTTTGGGAGCCGTCAGCTTCTTCTTCCGAATGAGACGAAAATCTTTCCAGGAAAACTCCGGTTTGATGTAGTTACGCACGTAGGACTCGGCAAAGAATGTGCCGAAAACTGGGAACTGGAGCAAGCGTAAAATCCACACAGGTTAGATCTAAGTGTTGAGAAGCACTGAGTAGAGCTCGTCGAACTGGTTCGAACGAGGGATGCACAATATTGTGTGGGGAGAATTAGACTGGCCACAGAGGGCAAAGCGAGAGCCGAATTAAAGTGCGACCGCACGTAGGTTTTTGCTGTGCAAGGTTCTAAATGGGCCGGGGTGGGTTGTGTATGGATCAGAATGTTTAATTCCAAAAGGAACAATTCAATAAATCACGGGGTCAGTGAAGGTGGCCCATTATGTATAGGGAAAAGCACAGCAGAATTTGCAGGCTACGGTAGAAGTAAAGGACGTAGAAACAGTTTTTGTACGCACAATCCCGACTTGAGGTGGGAGAGATAGATAGCTTCCGCAATAGATAGGGGATGCGTCCGGAATCCGCGCAACAAACATGCAGGTATAGTTCAAACGAGGTTGAAATCGTTTTCCATCCCTGCTTGACCGCAATTCAAAAGGTGCGAGAGGATGGGGCTGTTACAAGACCTCACTTCGCCTATGTACAAACACTTCGGAATGTGTTCACGAATTTTATGAGATAGGACCCTCGTAGTATGACCTACGTATCGTGCACCACAGATAAACAAGCACATTTAGAACCTTGTCGTAATGTAATGTTTGAGTCTGATGAGAATTACCGAAAACAGTTCTTTACTCAGTATCGGCCCACCTTGATTCATTCTATTAAATGGAAATTTTTGGATTGCTGAAGATCAGCATTTCCCCTGATTCACTGAAACCACATGAGTCGTCCGCGCTTCCTGCGCAAGGGTGAGTTTAACTTCCATTGAGTACGCTGGTCTGAAATTAAACTTCTCCCAGGGCATTGTGAAGTCAAGGCATGATTTGCTAAGATGCTATTTGAAATTGGGGGAGCACAACACATCTGACAACCGACGCACGTTACGCTGCACTCAAATCCGTCGTGCCTGAACCGGACTATTACCAGCCGAGAACACTGTGTCTAAAGCAGCGAGTGCGCATTCGATGCTCGCGGCCAGCCTTGACTTGCACTGTCATACTCGCGTCCGCTGGAACCATATTACAACTACTGAAAGACTGACTTCGATGGTCTCACTACAGCCGCCAGAGAAATGCATTGGTTGCTGCAGCAGCATTCGTCATTTGAAGCCTAATGGTCTATTATAAAAAAGGTGTGAAATCACTGTGCGCTCGATTTGCACTATGGGAAAGCTGGACAAGTAAAGCCGTATTGGTTCCACAAAGCGTATGACCAGTTGGCTTGATTGCCACGCGCCGCGTGAAATAAGTTCCTCCTATCTAGATCTGCCGACAGTTACGATGTGCACATAAGACAACGGGATTTATGCAACAAGGCTAAAGCACAGAAGTGTCCGCATTTCGAAGAGAAGCTTGCAGCATCGGTGAAGGCGTACCCCAAGGGAATTTTTGCTTACGCGAAGCGGTGCCTGATACCTGCACTCGACGTAGCAGTGTGGGAGGATTCTGATGGAAAGCCTCTGACTTTCAGCACTGTAGGTGCGTCTGTGCTGGCGACGCACTTCGCTTCTGTAGTTGCAAGTGCAACCTCTACTGAGCTCGAGCGTCTGGATTGTGATGTGGAAGATAGCAGCAATCTGCTTCCCATTCCTGATGGCACGATGCCTGCCAATCCCGACGGACTCCACCTGTTGATTCTCAAGTCGTTGTCAGCCATCATCTCGCCTTTAGTGACCGATCTGTTCAACAGACTACTGCCAGAAGGTGCATTACCGAGCGACTGGAAATACTAGGTATTGGAGAGGTTTCCGTGGTGCAGTGATCCAAGTAAGCTGGAAAATTACCGGACAATTTGTCGGAACACCGTGTTGGCCAAAGTTCGTGTGAGTATCGTTATGGTGGGTCTGTTACTGGTGCTGGAATCTAAAGAACTTCCAACACCTGCCCAGCACGGTTTCATGAAACGCTGCTCCTGTCTCACCAATGTGCTGTGGACGCGACAGGATTGGTTGCAAGCGCTGAACGGGAGAAAGTGTCAGTGTGATCTAGACTGATTTCAGTAGAGCTTTTCAGGGGGCGAACCATGAAGTTCTCCTCAACAAGCTGACGATGTGCGGTATTGCTGGCTCATAACACCAGTTGCGCTAGGATTTTCTTATTGGGCAACAATGGAGGATACAGGTGGATAAACATCTAACGAACTGGTAGATACTAGGACACAGTACTCAGGCCAATTTTGTTCATAAATCAACTCATTGCGCTACCACGGCTTCATAGGTCGACTGGTGCTTTGTTTTCAAACGACCTGAAGAGTTTGGGATTAATATTTGCTCCCGACAACTACGACGTTCTTCAGCATAATCTCAACCATATATGCATGTGATCTGCAGAGGTCGATCTACCGGTCATTCCAGGCAAGCAGTCACTTAAGAACCTGTGAAAGGGTGGGGATAGCAGTACGTAAACACCGGTTCGTCAACCGCTGCACCCCATATCTTTTTGTAAAATGGAAAAGTATAATACGGATGAAAACGGAAAGCCAAGACAGGTACTGCTGGAAGGATTTGTGAATTAAATAAGCTCAAAAATGTTACATTAAAGTGCGACGCACATCTGTGGACTCGACGTAATAAATAGGTTTACACACATTTATATTCGACGATCCCGATTTCGTGGAACTTGGTGAGCACCATCTCTGTCTGCAAATTGTCGTCACTCGAGGAACAGAAGGCAAATCAAGTTAGCTAGATGTTGTAGTGTATCGGCAAGTTGCTCTTCTAATGAGCACCGTGGACGCAACAAAAACATAGATCGAATGCTCGTTTCACGGATGACAAATCCAAAAAGATAAATAATGCCCGCGGCATTTTAGCTGACTGTAGTAGGGGGCTAGTTCCAACTGATGACCCATCAGTTTTTCGTGGCCACTAAGGTTCAGCAGGGGACAGCAAGCGTGACTGCGGTTTTTCAGACACTTATACGCAAGAATGAAGTCACTATCTTGATGGCAAATTCCACTAAACACTCCTAAGTCATTTAGTCGCAGGTAGGATGGCAGGTGGAAAATCTCTTCACATATTTGGTCAATATTCACTGCGTGATCTTTAGTGTAAGCAGATCGCTATTTACGCAGCGTTGCACAGCTTGCATCACATACTCCATATGGGGCCTCGAACCGCCCGAATAACCTGCGTAAGAGACCAACATGTTCGTTTGCGGTTTCAGACCCCATCAACATCCGAGGTCGTCTTGCATCACCAAGTCTAGATTACACTCCTGTGAGGCGGTTTTCAAGATTGGATCTCCAAGCTTATATGTAGAGTTCTGCACTTGCCCGCGCTGAAAATAAGCAAATCAATCAAGAGAACAAATGTGAAGAAATTTCTTTTCGATACATCTCGTTAGGCGGGTACAATTAGGAAGCAAATAACCAGAACTTATAAAAAGCTATTACTAGCTTTACACCTGTAAAAGCATGTCAGATGATAGGCGGAACAATAAAATTGGCATCTTAATATGATCAGCAATCAATATCGGATTTAAACAAGTCGCGATGGACCTGGTGGCCTTGAAGCTGACTAACTGCGTGAGCGTCAGGCCAGAATTAGGGCTTGCACGAGGGCTCTCTTCCAATATAATTCCGGCTGTATGCGGCTGATAGTAATAGCTTCAGTTACAGTGAGGAAGCGTCTTTTTACTCTCTTGTGCATCTCTTCGTTGCAACTAGGAGCACCTTAAATAAGTCATGAAATCGGCATTGATGCCCAATGTTTGTTATGTGCTCACAGATACAACCACGGACACTCCGTTGAATTCCATGCTGTACATAGGTAGAGCAGTGCTCTGCTATTCGTTTTGATATAACTCTGGTGGCGTGTCCGATGTACCTAACACAGCAGGTGCAAGCGAATGGTTAGAGTACAGAGGATTCGGACTCAACCGGCAGTCTATATTTGAGCTGTTGCAAGATGAGAGAAGTTTCGGTAAGGACGTGAACTCAAGCTGCCGGATACGTCTTGTTCAGCAAAGATGACTTCCTTCAAGTAAGCAGCTCGAAGGGGATTTCCCATTTGAAGGGAACAGAGGAAAAGACGTTCTTCCTGGCTGTGAGCACAGCCAGAAGGGACACATCTAATATGCACTTAGTTGCACTGAAGCGATACCCAAAGAGACTCAAAAAAGTCTTCCTGACTAGCTGAAACCTGCAAGCAGAGGCCTAAAGTCGGAAGTATGTAATCATAGAGCTCTCGTGCAAGCCCTAATTCTGGCCTGACGCTCACGCAGTTAGTCAGCTTCAAGGCCACCAGGTCCATCGCGACTTGTTTAAATCCGATATTGATTGCTGATCATATTAAGATGCCAATTTTATTGTTCCGCCTATCATCTGACATGCTTTTACAGGTGTAAAGCTAGTAATAGCTTTTTATAAGTTCTGGTTATTTGCTTCCTAATTGTACCCGCCTAACGAGATGTATCGAAAAGAAATTTCTTCACATTTGTTCTCTTGATTGATTTGCTTATTTTCAGCGCGGGCAAGTGCAGAACTCTACATATAAGCTTGGAGATCCAATCTTGAAAACCGCCTCACAGGAGTGTAATCTAGACTTGGTGATGCAAGACGACCTCGGATGTTGATGGGGTCTGAAACCGCAAACGAACATGTTGGTCTCTTACGCAGGTTATTCGGGCGGTTCGAGGCCCCATATGGAGTATGTGATGCAAGCTGTGCAACGCTGCGTAAATAGCGATCTGCTTACACTAAAGATCACGCAGTGAATATTGACCAAATATGTGAAGAGATTTTCCACCTGCCATCCTACCTGCGACTAAATGACTTAGGAGTGTTTAGTGGAATTTGCCATCAAATTAGTGACTTCATTCTTGCGTATAAGTGTCTGAAAAACCGCAGTCACGCTTGCTGTCCCCTGCTGAACCTTAGTGGCCACGAAAAACTGATGGGTCATCAGTTGGAACTAGCCCCCTACTACAGTCAGCTAAAATGCCGCGGGCATTATTTATATTTTTGGATTTGTCATCCGTGAAACGAGCATTCGATCTATGTTTTTGTTGCGTCCACGGTGCTCATTAGAAGAGCAACTTGCCGATACACTACAACATCTAGCTAACTTGATTTGCCTTCTGTTCCTCGAGTGACGACAATTTGCAGACAGAGATGGTGCTCACCAAGTTCCACGAAATCGGGATCGTCGAATATAAATGTGTGTAAACCTATTTATTACATCGAATCCCCACATGTGTGTATAAATTTATTGTCCCTTTCTTTGAGTCTGCATACTTAACCCAATCGATCGCACGGGACCTGTCAAGCCCTGGCTTTATTACCCATATTATACCGTTGTTCCCTCTGCGTAAGTAGGACGTACGTACGCTAATCGTTCACAGCTGGACTGTTTTGCCAATCACTTCTGTGTTCATTCACTAAATTTTTCATTGAGCTATTGAACCTTTTGTTACGATTTTCGCTCACACATGTCAGTTTTCAAGACAGCTCGTCCTCACACGGTACGTTTTTCCTCCGTTCTTATTGAGTTGCAATTGGTAGTGTTAAGTATCCTAATAGTTTTTCGACAGCATATCACTGAATTGCAATTTGCAAATTATGACCTTCCGATTAAAATTTGTTCAAGAAATTCTTTTCAATCAGCAAGCTCATTTCTACGTGTTATAGCACTCTTTCTTTTAAACGTTAAGCACACGGTTGTCGTTAAATTCAGCATTTAGAGGATCAAGGGTTTCCACCGCAGACAAGCTAGCGCACAATATGGTAGAATTATATTGCTAGTCGGATGAGGATCTTACTTTCCAAGCATGGTTCCACCGCTATGAACTCATTAAAAATTGACGTGAGTGAGTTAGGCGATGCAGCTCAAGTGCGGCATCTTTTGAGGAAATTGGGTCCACTAACGCATGCAAAGTACTCTAATTACATTCGATCCAAGAACCCATGGGAAGTATAGTTGGAGGAAACCGTGAAGTACTTGGACAGGATTTTCGACCCTTAAACCTCACTTTTCAACACGGGTTCCCTGTGTTTTCAACTTGTTAAGCGTCAGGAAGATGTTGTTGCAACTTTTGCAGCTGTCATTAACAGATTTTTTTAGCGTTGTCAGCTTAACAAGCTCAAAAGTCATCAGTTTAAAGCGTTCAAGTTTGCTTATGGATTGCGTTCTCCCAAACATCCATCGGTTTAAACACGTTTGTTATCCAGGATTGAGTCTAATCCAGAGGTCTCACTACAAGAGCTCATACAGTAATTGGAACACATGTCGACACTGAAGCATGACAAAGAAATGCTACAAATGAACGGCGGATCCTGTGTGGTGGATGTTCATACTACTCCTACACGTCCCAGTCTATCGCACAACTCAGTACTTCTCCTTGAACCTACATGCGTAGAGCTTGTTGGCACTGTGGTCGGTGAGTCCAGACGATAAATTTGCAAGCGCGGCAGAAATACGGGACATAAGGAAACCAGATGTTTACGGGATGTCTCTAGAAGGCAGTCAATAAACTTAGTCGAAACCCCAAGTTTCCAAGGGCGCTTATCAAATGTGGTGTTTGTAACCGCTATCCCCTACTATCAGTCCCTGAGGAAGTAGGTTACGAATACGATAAAAGCGTTTCCGTTCGGCTTCCATTGGAAATTGGTCCTGATATTACAATAATCTCCCAGTTGACAAGGAGCAGGATCAGTAAGCCCACATGTGTTCAAACTTCACACGTCGCTCACAAGGCGTCCGGTTCGGAATTACCATTTCTTGGACCATTCAACTGTGAGTTTGCATTTCACAATTCGCATGCTGATGGTGTATTATGTTACAGTTTATGGGTATTTAAATGTGTTGGGCATTAGTTCATTCATTCATTATACACGTCAGCTAGAGGTGGGAAGCACTTCAGCTTCTGTGCCGCAATACATAAACGGAAGGGAAAATAAATACAACAGTTGCATGCCAGGTGAGCTACCAGCAACGGATAGGCAACGCTCCGGTAAGCTCCCAGCCAAATGCTAAGCAAAAAGAAAGATTGTTATGTTTTACGCTACGAAATGTTATCGTAGATGGAGGGGAGGCTAAAAGGGATGGGGAGGGACAAAGAAACTCACAGCAGGAACGCCACTGAGGTCGGCTCCTTGCCTTGTCAAGTGTATCCAGCCAAACGTGTTCACCGTCTTTTGGACCCCAACCAGGGAGCCGTGAGGCTCCAACAGAGACCAAGTCATCGCTTGGCCACCCCTCCTCTTCTTCCATCCACATCCCCAGTGAGCAAACAACGCACCTCGTGGAAGTCGGTGGGCCGGCATGCGCAACACTTGGCCCAGCCATCGGAGCCTGGTGCGGAAATAACGGTGATGAGTGGTTAAGTTCCTTTTTCTATGCCGTAAACAAGGCGTTGAACACGCTCGTTACTCACGCGGTATTCTCACCAGATGTGAACCAAACTGCGACGGCACCGATGGTCGAACGTAACTAGCCTCTTTATGACCGCCGAACTTAGGTGCCAGGTTTCGCAACCGTACAGTAAGGTCGAACGTAACGCTGCATTGTAAACTCTACCCTTCAGGGCGAGAGTAATGTCGTGCTGCCGGCATAGGTGGTGAAGGTTAGCAAAAGCACTTCGAGCTTTTGCTATACGGTTCGTGAGCTCGTCTTCGATCCCAAGAGCGCTGATACAATTTCCCAGTTTGTTGCATTTCCGAGCGACTTCTAACTGATCCCCACCAAGAGTCAGCGAAGGAGGCGATTTCTACCAATCTTGGAAAAATCCTTGCATTTTGATGGTGCAAAGCAAATCCCGAAGCGGCTGACAGCCAGTGCTAATCTGTCCAGCGCGGTTTGGCACGTCTGGGAGCTGTCACAGATTAGGACAATGTCGTCTGCATACTCTAAGTCAAGAATTCCTTCCAAGTCAAGTCATGTAAATGCAGTCTCCATGACGTCGTCAAAAGCGAAGTGGAAGAGGAAAGGTGACAACGGGCATCCTTGTCTCACACTGTTGGATATATTGAACGGTGGCGACAGCTTGACGTAAGCCCTCACTCTGCCCGTGCTACGCGCATATAATGTTCGGATAATATTTACATATTTCTCGGGCACACCTTTCCTGAGTAGACAATTCCAAAGCGTACATCGACCAATAAAATCGAGGGCACCTTCGATGTCGAGGAACACGACTAGGGTGGGCCACCAATATGTGTGACGGTGCTCCAACAACTGACGCAAGGTGAAAATGTGGTCGATGCAGCCACGACGCCGACGAAACTCGGCTTGCTCCCAACCAACCTGGATTTCACGAGTGCCAGTCAGTCTGTGAAGGATTAAGGAGGCGAGTAATTTGTAGTCGATGAAGATCAGACTGATTCCTCTATGGCTGCCGCATTCCGAACTTGAGCTTCCTTTGAAGACTTGAACAATAACGGAGCGGCTCCAGTCAGTTGGGACAGTCTCCTGCTCCCACCGTTTCACTAGTAATTCATGCAAAGCATCAACAAGAGCAGAGCCTCCGAATTTGAAGAGGGCTGGATGAAGATCATTTGGTTCCGCGGCTTTGTTCAACTTCAACAGTCCGCTCTCACGTTCGACTTCTGAGCGAGAGGGTGGATCCGAAGGGACAGCCCACGGAGCAGGGCGATCACTTGCCGGCGAAGAATCGAACAATTCTAGCCGATTAAATTGCTTTTCAAAATGCTTAGCCCAACGCTTCAAACGTTTTGACAAATTGTGGATAGGCTATCCACTCTCGTCACGTATAGTTTCACTAACACCAGGTCTCCTGCTGCCCGTTTCCCGTATCAGACGGAATAACTTACAATGGTTACCAGGGATAGCGGCCACTTCCATCTCTGATGCGCGATGAGACCACCAAGAGTCGCGGTCTCTCTTCAGGCTAGCACGGAGTTTTGCCCGGAGCTCTTTGCGAGTTTCATTGTGTTCGCTTCCAGCCGGGATATGCTGGCGAGCATCGATAAATTCCAGAGACCGCGAAGAGACCCAATATCCATGTTGGCTATTAGACATACCACATGAGGATTTGCCCGCTGCTAGTAAGGTCTGGTGAACATGTGACCAGTGACCATCAATTGTCTCCAGTGATCGCTTACTCAATTCGCATTTTAGCGTACTTCGATACGCATTCATAACAGTTGGCTTTGTCAGTTGGCTGGTGTCGATGCGCTCACAGTGTCGTCGTCGGCGTCCGCCAAAACGCATCCGCATGTCAGCACATACAAGTGCATGATCGGTGTCCACAGATGTGCTCCAAATCGAGCGACAGTTCTGGATGCAACCTCTCCAGCGGTAACTGATAGCAATGTGATCGATTTGCGTCCAAGGCTGGTTCGAGGCTGGCGGGTGCTGTGTCGGAAGCTAGTGCTTCCAAGAAATAAGCGGGCGTCTTTACACAACTGAAGTAACCGCTCACCGTTATCATTACAGGGTGTACACATCACCAGTCCAGCCTTCCTCAACCTGATGTGATTGGACTAACATTTGTTGGTCTCCTGATTGGCTCGTTTGTACCCGCTTGGTCCAAACTGGCAACGGAGGTGGCTGAGTGCTGAACTAAGTAAACACGACAGATTGTCGACCTGTTGTTGTAACGGTTGGGTCTATTCATCTTTTGTTTGTGGGCATTGTTTAAGTAAGTCATTATTATGATATTCCAGGTGGTGGGTTTTCGAATCTCTCCTAATGCCTTTCTTTCTCATATAAATGTTTAGTGGGCCATGCGCTGTGCCATTTGGGGCCACTACAGAAGCGACGACGGGTCCTGCAGATAATTACGACGAGCCGGCGCAGCGTTTGTAGGCACGCTGAATTCGATTTACTAACCGCGTGCTTGCATGCTATGTCTCTTTATTTCAGGTGGTGGGTTTACAGTTTTTACCTTAATGCTTTTCTTTCTCATATAAATATCTCCCTGTACTCTATTCCATTAACTCGCACACATCGCTTCAGCCAATTATATTCGATTTCCATAACATTTTTGTGTTCGTGGCATACTGCGAACTATACTTCCTGACCTCGTGCACTTAGCTAGGATTTGTTTGTAAACAACTTATTACGTATGCTATTTAATTAAGGTTTATGTCACCGTTTCCTTATGCATTAATCGAGTTTTTCTCTACTTTTTTTCTTTTTCTTTTTCTTTCTCTCTCTCAAGTGATTGGCTGTTGTTTGATATCCCCGGTGTGGATGCGCTTGATGTGCATGTTGACAAGGTGCCTACCTGTCTATTACCCACTACCTCGTCCATACTGGCTCCAGGAGACAGTTGGTCGTTGATGGAGGGGACGGGGTGCACGGTCCTTGTGGCCGTGTTAGGCTCGAAGAGTGGTTCCATGCACTCAGTGTGGAGCGGACTACGGTCCAGCCACCGCCTTGTGTGCGCTTGATTCCCCAAATACAGTGTGCTTGTGTTTGCCTGTGAAGGAGTGTGGGCCGGCTCCGTTGATGAAACGTGGCTCCCATCCACATGCCTCCCGGTCTTATTCCTTCGGGTTTACACTGGATATGGGGAGTGTGGTTGGAGCTGTGTGTGGTGCAGCGCAAGCCATCTTTTGTCCCTCTGTAGGCGCAGGCGTCCTGTGGCTTGCCACAGTGACAAGCAAATCCGAAACCGGATGCCGCCAACCATTATGATATTCCATTGTTTGTATAATAGCACTGTAGTTAAGCATCGACTGTAACTTTAGCACTTACCGGGGGGGGGGTGACCCGGTTCCGGGTTTGTTGATGATTGACGCTCTCAGAGACAACATCTCGGTACCCTACGAGTTGTCCAACGTTCCTAAGTGCTTATGACGCATACATTGCGAATTTAGGCATTTTATCCCACCATACGCTATTGCACTTTTTAGGAGAATAGCTAGTAGACATTCATTTCTTGTGAACTAGCTTACTAGGCATTCTCTATTCTTCCTATTTCCTACTTTTTGACTTTTGTTTAAACGCTGTACTATTTTAACCTGATTGGTCCACACACGTCATTGTTAATGGATGCTCCTCTCCGTGCCCTCTTCAGCAGTGTCATTTACAAGAACACATTCCATTGGTTTTTCTCCTCATCAATGTTCTACTTGGTTATGTTAAAGGAATAGTTAGTTATCACGCGATTATTGTACTAGTTTATGGGTCTGCATTTATTATTCTCGTTTTGCTTCGTGACATTTGTTTAAACGTTACGTATCGTTATTCTGATTGGCCAGCACCCGTCAATGTAAATGGATGTTCGCTTTACGCTTGGAGTCCCATGATGCTATTTTTAAGGACAAATGCGATTGGCTCTTATTCGCCTGTTGCATTTGACGTTTATCCTTCTGTTGGTTAGCTCGAGTGTAATTTAGTAATTTCCCTTCATTTTGCCTTCAAAACTATATAAGCAACTGTGATTTCATGTATACAAGTCTCTTTCTGGCTCGTCCTTGTACTTGTTCTTGCGGTCGTGGGGCGAAGGCGTCAGTGCCGACACAACAGAACTATGTTCCTCTGTAAGATTACTCAACCAAGTCCATGAAACATACGCACAAAAGTCCGTACCGTTCGTTTTGACCATAAATCAACCAATATCATTCGGACAAGTGTGCACTTAAGTGCCAGCTTAGCTGTTGAACCTAGGCAGGTGGAGAACGATTACGATTTGGAAGATGTTTGGCACACCGTGGTTACACCAAATCCATGCCCACGCAAGCTAAGAGACATCCGTTTGGTCAAACTCGAGTGGGCGGTAGTCGAGGTATGGCTATTCTGGTCTAGGTCGTTCGCTTGTCTAGGTGCGCAATGTGCCGCACGCGCTGAGTTGGCCAATGGGAGGTGCGGAAACAGGAGGTGGTTCACGAACTGGTACAACCCACAAAGTCTGGGACGTAGAGGCAAGCCGAAGCCAGCAGAGTACCGTAATCAAGATGAACGCGGACGCGGCGGTGGACATGTGTGGAGCGCGGGATCAACACAGTAATGATTAGGGGGCACGATTATTCGCTTTGTGACCGAAGTCAAAGTGGTCTCACATAGAGAGATTGAGCGAGCAAGCGAAATATCCGTTTGAGACGAGGGCACGGGTAAAGCGCTGAAGAGTAGAGGGTTAATGTTGGCTTAGTAGTCCAAAGTAATTTCTGTAAGGGGCCAATTACGTACCACATTTTGATGCTGTATCGGGTTATTTCGGCTAGACTGTCTGTCTCACCTTGGGGTGCGGTGGAAGTTACCATTTAATTTCGGAATCTACTTGCAATAAAGTAAGAAGGGGAGCGAGACCCAGCGCAGTGGAAGGATGACAATGTGATCAAGCTAATATTTTACTGGATTTGCTTAAATACCGCTTTATGTACGGTTTCTCGGGCATAGTTTACGTGACCCCATACGAATCACACTGGTCAAATCTGGTGGAGTTAAACAGAACTGCTACCGGACGGAATGACACATTCGCCAACTTAAGGCTGGTTAAACCATCTGACAAATGTTTGATTGCATTCTTGCAACTTCCTTGAGATTGAGATGGTAGGTCGCCAGCTCTTTCATTTTCCTTCTTCGGCTTTAATCACACACACACACGCCGAAACAGCAAGCGCATCTGTGTTATTTCGCTGAAAAATGATTCGATTACACCCAATGGTCTCATGGGATTAATGGTGATGGCACTGAGGACCACCATTCATCAGAAGAAAAGAGTAAGCTGGGTAAATGGATGATGACGCAATCCATGCTGATATACGTTAGGGGAAAGAAATGAGGCAACAATGCAGATTGCTAGTGCTTTCGGATAGATAACTTTTCTTGTTATATAGAGCGACGCAGAGCTCCGCATAGGGATTTGTGTTTCACATGTTGTTCCAATGTTGATTTAATGTTCCTTCGCCTCTGAGTTCAGACCTAATCAGTTGAATTACGCGTATGCATTTGGGTGACCAAGCTTGGGGTCGAGTACCGGAAATCAGTGAATCGTAGAGCGCACAGTGTCTTTTCAATCTATATATAACTTCTATCTCAGGGATTCCGTCCAGGTCCTGAAGTATCCAATGGTTCTTTGCTCTTTCATGTGGCTCGTGGTTGTCTTGGTGTGGTTATAATTTCGCCTGAATTGGGGGCTGTTGTAGACATGCTTCGCAGCGCAGCTTTGTTTTCTCTATCTCTTGTTGAAAGAGATGTTGCCGTGATATTATCAGATGATGTGGAAATGCTAGTGTTGTAACGCTGCGCGGTCTGCTCGCTCTCGCCTGGTTGATTCACGCCTGTTGCTAAATCTGCGCCTTCACGCGTGCTCTGATTTACGCCTTGGCAAACCCGACCGGAACGAAGACAGAAGACTACTCAGCAGACCAGAGTTGTATTAAGGCAAAGAACGGTCATATTTATATGTCACTATCACCAGGCGGATTTGGCTCTAAGCCCACGCTGCACACCTACTTGTCCGCTGCATCTGTCCGATTCACCGTGTTGCTCGGGTACTACAGTCCTCGTTCGCCTACCCGGCGCATGGCAGCGCACGTGATGTCTGACGCGTGATTTCATCAGCTTCCGGTCTGGCCTTGGCAACACGCATGGTGTCTGATCAGATTTCGGCTGGGCCCTGGTAACACGCTCGTAGAGTCTTTCCCAAGCACGCTTGGTGGTAAACGCGCGAGCGTCGGCTCTCAGCTTTCTCGTCCAACTGTCACCACCCCTTCCGAATTCAGTCAGCCTGCACACCCTTCGAATCTGAGTGTGTTCGTAGCTTTTCGCCCGGGGATAGATTTGCAGCCGTTGTGGCCTTCTCCGCTTCCGCGCCGGCCTGCATGGTGCATCTGATTTCTGCGGCAGTTGTTTCGTCTCACCTGGTCGCTGACATTCAGCTTCCAACCCGAACTTGTCTAGTAGGATGTCCCAATGTAAAGCTGGTGGTTCCTGAGGACCTTGGGTTTTTGCCATGATTCGGTCTCAGCTGATTGATGTGCCTAATCCATCTCTCACGTCCAACCATCACCTCGTAGATAACTCTGCCATTCCTGCCGATAACCGTTCCGCTCGACCACCCATTCGGCCTTTGAAAATCCCGGGCGTAAACCATGTCACCAACATTGAATTTAAGGAGCTTGATCTTGCAATCTTCCTCCTGATGACTATCGCCATGCTTTTCTATTCTTCTTGGAAAAGATTATCAAACAACGTCCGGATCTTTCTTCCAAATAGTACTTCTGTGGGGGCTTTCCAATCAGGAGAGTTTGGATTCGGAACGTTCCGATACATGCATAGGAAAGATTGAATTGCATCCTGTGAAGCCCTTTTTTGCCCTGTTATACAGAGTGCACGTTTAAACGCATCCACGAACTTTTCCGCCTGTCCGTTTGATTGCGGATGATATAGTGGTGAGAACATCTGATGAATTCCCTTTTCCTTGCACCACTCGCGAAAAGTCGAGGTAAATTGTGTTCCATTGTCTGTCACTAACACCTCTGGCAGGCCGAAATATCGGAACAGCTTCTCCAGCTTGTTGATATTGTGCTGTGCAGTCGGATTGTTTGCCGGAATCACATCAGGCCACTTGGTGGATGAGTCAACCAAAACGAGATAGGATTGGCCATTGATTGGTCCTGCATAGTCTACGTGTATTCGTTGCCACGGTTTCTCTGCCTTAGGCCAAGGTTGCCACTGACACTTGGGAGCAGCCTTCGCTGCAAGTTGACAAGATTCACACTGTTGGCAGATTTTTTCAATTCCCGTATCCATTTCTGGCCAGTAAACAAAGCTGGGTGCCAAGGCTTTCATGCGGCTGGTACCAGGGTGCCCCGTGTGGGACTGATGCAATATTTGCCTCTGCAATTTCATTGGCACCACCACTCGATCTCCAAACATCAGACAATTGTCCACGACTGACAGGGATGCACGTCGATGGTAAAACCGCTGCAACTCCATAGGTATGCCTGCATTTGGCCAACATGTTCGTACACATTGCATCGCTTTCTCCAACATTCTGTCCCGTGATGTCTCCATACGAATAGTGTCGGCTGTTACTGGTAGTCTTCTCACATTATCAGCCAGGATTCGTTGGACTTCTGCTTCGAAACTGATAGCTGCAATCACACAATCATCATTCTCCTTTGGGTGTGAACTGATGAGACGAGACAGGGCATCCGCTTGACCGATTAGTTGCGTCGGTTTATACTGTATACTGAAGTCATAGGCCAGTAGCATGATCGCCCATGGTTGCAATCGGTTTGCCGTAAAAACTGGAATTCCTTTCTTTGAACCGAATATCGACAGAAGAGGCTTGTGGTCAGTCAGGTGCGTGAAATGTCTGCCATACATCATCTTATGGAACCGTTTCATTGCGAAAACAATCGCGGGCGCTTCCTTCTCTATCTGGCTATAGTTCTTTTCAGCTGGCGTTAGTGATCGTGTTGCGTGCCCGATAGCCTTCTCTCCTCCATGCGGAAAAATGTGGGAAATAACTGCACCTACACCATAATTGGAAGCATCCGTAGTAACGACAAATTTGAAATTCGGATTGAAATGCGTCAAGAGTAGATCAGAGTTGAGAGCTGCTTGGACTGCATCAAAAGACTGCTGGCACTCCTTCTTCCATTTCCAACCCTTGTCTTTTGTCAGTAGGTGGTTCAGCGGTCCTCTGGTTTGGTGAAGGCTTGGTAGGAAAGCGCCATAATGGCTAACGAGCCCCAGAAACGAGCGGAGATTTGCAATGTCTTCTGGTGGCTCTATATTGGCGGGATCCGGTGGCCGGCCATGTTTGTCGATGATGAACCCAAGAAATTTGACACTTTCTAATAGGAACTCACATTTTTCAGCCTGTAATCGGAATCCAGCTTCCTGAAGACACGGAAGCCCTCTCTCCAGTGTCTGTATCAAGTCTTGCGGATCTGAGCCCATAAGCAACTCATCGTCCAGATATACTGTTGTATTTGGGATATCGCTCAGCAGGGTATCCATTATTTGTTGAAAAATGGCCGGTGCGGTTTTCACTCCGAACGGCAGCCCGTTGTACTGAAAAAGTCCGAGGTGAGTATGTACTGTCAGCAATGTTCTGCACTGATGGGCAACTGGGATTCGCAAATACGCATCAGCTAGGTCAAGTTTTGCGAAACACTTCCCCCCATTGAATTTGTTGAACAAGTCATCTGGTACCGGCAGGGGATACTGATGATCTTCCAACACAAAATTCAAACCTGTCGAGAAATCAGCCCAAATACGGACTTTACCGTTTCCTTTCTTTACCACCACGATAGGTGCTGCCCATTCGGAATAGTGAACTCGTTCGATTATCCCTTCAGATTGTAGTCGATTTAACTCGGCTTCCACTAAAGACTGGGTTGCGTAGGGCACCGGGCGTCTTGGTCTAAAGACTGGCTTGGCGTTTGGTTTAAGGTTCAATGAGGTAGTAGCTATGTTGCATCATCCGAGACCAGTTGAAACAATGCATCGTGACACCGTTTTATCTCGGCCATCTGACTTTGGAACATCGGGCTTGAAGGTGACGGTTGTGACATCCGATTGACTTGTGGTGGCTGATATCTACTGTTCACTGATTGATCAAGCAGTTTCAGTTCATCCATCCAGTTGAGCCCCACCAAATCTAACTCTGGCTGGTCTGTCACGAAACATGTCGTCTGGATTTGTTTATCGCGGAAGTTTACCTGACAATTCAGTTCACCAAGCAATTTCAACGTACCTCCTGAAACATTCCGTGCCGCGTGGTCCGTTTGTATGAGTGTTGGTCGCCGCAGCATGCACCAAGTGTCTCGAGATATCAGGGTGATATCAGAAGCCGTGTCGATTTGTAACTTGACTTGGAAGCCGTTGATTTTCACAATTGTGTATTTGCGCTTGCTGGCCCCGTCAACCTTGAATGTTGCGGAGATAGATCTGGTCAAATTGGGACGCCGAATCAGTCTGGCATTGTTACGCATCTTCTTGGTCAGAATTGGACGAGTCGCCAGGCAACACGACTCCTTATGCTCTTTCTGCCGCAACGGTTGCGTGAGTTTTGAATGGACACTCGCGAGCAAAATGCCACTCTCTACAAAACTAACATGCAGTGGGAGGTTTAGAATGCGTTGAACTCAAGTGGGAAGCTTCTTTTCGAGAAGTACTGCTGACAGCACAGACAAAATCTTGCTCTTTCTGCTTGGACAACTGCTGGATCATTGCAGTATCGTGTTT
>OX104063.1:234569195-234599239 GCA_944474145.2 Dicrocoelium dendriticum
CCAACGGGTCGTTAGTCAACCAATTTGATCCTAGTGCGCTGTGACACACCGTCGGTTAGGTTGCAGTTGTAGTCGTACGTGCGTACAGGTCAACTGCAGTCCGTCTTGGCCAAGGTAGGCTCAACGCATGAGTGAACCTTTCCTGCGTCCACATTGCTGGTTCATACAGCCGAATGGCGATGACTTCTGCGGCGTCTAATATCCGCTTACAGAAATACCTTGGTCGATTTTCTGGGGCCTGATAGATTACTTTGAACGAGTCAGCCGACTTGGTGGCGTGACCCGTGTCCGCAAGATGCGTGGCGATGGCAGAGTTGGTGGCCTTTTGGCCTCCATTTCCGAGCCAGGCTGGATGATGTTCCTTCACCTTTTCGGATAAGCGTCTTGTCGCACGACCAAAGTAGCCTGCTCCACAGGAACAGGTAAAGGAGTATACACACATTGATTTGGTGTGGACAGGCAGCTTATCCTTGAGGTTTAGTCTCACCATTGGGCTGCTGGTAAACCGGATTTGCAACCTCGCCGCTGCGAAAGTATTCCTGAGTGTGGACGAGAGACGGCGGGATAGATTCCCGGATACTATTTCTCCTTTGTAAGGCAGTTGTAGGAAAATAGGTTTCCGTTCCGCGTCAGGACCATAGGTGCCTCCCTGTTTCGCCCCATATTCGCATTAATAAAATTCTCTGGGTAGCCATTCTCTTTAAGCGTCGATCATATTAGATGCAAATCTTCGAAAAGAGTATCCTTCGAGCAGATTCTTTCGACCCGGTTCACGAGACTGAGGACTAAGTTTCTCTTAATTCGAAGCGGCACAAAGCTAGAAAAGTTTTACTGCACCATCATCAAGTCTTTGTAGAGCTACATCGAGAAAATGGAAAGCGCCGTTTTCTTCTACCTCGTAGGTGAATTGTATAGCCTTGTGAGCCTGGTTAAATACGCTGGTGAGCTTCTCAATGTTACCGGAGGTGTCAAGTAGGACGAAGATGTCATCTACGTAACGGTGGCATAAAGTGAGGCTACTGATGACCGCTTTCAACCTACCTTATTCCAGCATACCCATGAAAACATCAGCGAGGAATGGTCCTAGCGGGGAACCCATTGCAACTCCATCGCGCTGTCGGTATATATCCCCGTTGAATAGGAACTAAACATTAAATGTACACCTTAGCAGTAATTCTTTCAGGGCCAGAGTTGGTATGCCAATATTAAAATGGTTCTGGTCAACAAAGTTGCAAATGAACTCAATCGTTTCAAATAAAGGCACATTCGTGAACAGTGCGGTGACGTCCAGAGAGTATATGAACAATGAACAATGAATTTATACGGGTTAAGAAGCGTTGCTTTACAAGTCCCGTTGGATAGTTGGTGGGGATATCAACATAACGATAATGATGATAAGGATAGTAAAATAGTTAATACTTTAAATACGAAAATAAGGACTTATCGTTTGCTTCGCTGCAGTCCTGCGATCCTCTTAGATTCACAGCACCCATAGTTAACAACAAATAATTCCACGGCAAACACCAGGTGTAGGATGGAGACATAGTGTTAAGTAACAAAGTGTAAGTGGATGAGTGCATCGTCCAACCGTCTTTTAAATACTGTTAGTGTCGGTGCAGAGACGACCGATTCTGGGAGAGCATTCCACGGGTGACAGACACAGATGGATAAGAAATTTCTGCGTCACTCCAGACGACTGTATTGTTCTGCGAGTTTTAATGAGTGGCCCCTCAGGTTTGTATTGCTGCTGAGTTGCAGTAAAGTGCGGCACATATGATGTGGGTCTCGCAGAATCAAGTATGCCATAATCGGGTCGCCTCGGGTTCTGCGATAGCTTCCACTGAACAATTCCAGTCGTCGCAGTCTCTCCTGGTAGGAAAGATTGCGCATTTCGATTACGTTCTTAGATGCCCGGTGTTGTGGCTGCTCCAGTGCATTAAGGTCGTGTTTCAGCCATGGATGCGAGGCTTGAATTGCATGTTCGACATGGGGGCGAACATACGCACTGAGCATTAGTCGAAATATGGAGCTGTTTGTTTGTCCAAAAGCCCGCCTCAACAGCCCCACGTCTTGAACCAGGACACCCAAGTCACGCTCGAGAGTTGATTGTTGCAGTACATCCGTTCCGAGTCGGTATGAGTAGCTGCTTTGATGTCGGATGGAAAGCACCTTGCATTTACTGACGTTGAAATGCAATAAGTTTTGGGTCGACCATTGATCCACCGTATCTAAATCACTCTGAAGCACATGTTGGTCGGTGTTTGCCTGGATCCTGCGCCAGATATTGATATCGTCGGCAAACATTAGGAAGTTTGAAGCGATTCCCTGTGTAAGGTCATTAATAAACACCAAAAACAAACGTGAACCTATAACCGAGCCTTGCGGCACACCACACTCCACTTGTATGGGGTCCGATAAAGAGCTCAGAAGTCTGACCACTAATTGCCGTTGAAATAGAAAGTTGGCGATCCAGCTTAAAAGAGGGTCACTGATCCCGTAATGCTGCAGCTTGGATAGTAGTATCCGATGGTCTAGACGATCGAAAGCCTTGGAAAAATCCAGGTAGATCACATCAACACCTTCTCTAGCGTCGGCTGCCTTGGTCCAACTACTACGTGCAATTAGTAAATTAGTTGTACATGACCGCTGTCGACGGAAACCGTGCTGTTCAGGAGTGATGAGGTTGCAGTTTTCCAGATAGCACACCAGTGCATCGGCAACTATGGATTCCATGACCTTGGAGGGTATAGGAAGAAGGAATACTGGGCGGTAGTTGGAGGGATCAGTTCTGCTTCCACCTCTGGGAACCGGGCTTATTATTCCAAGCTTCCACATGGCGGGAACTTGGTTATGGTCTAAGCAGTGCTGGAAAAACTGAGCTAAAGTTCCTGCCAGTTGGTTTGCTGCTGCTCCCAATGCCTCTGGACGAAGGGTGTCGACACCTGGCGAGCTGTGTTTGCGTAGAGAAGTCAGCTTTTGCAATACAGCCTCTGCGGTAAAATTGATGTGGGTTAGTCCTGGTGAGCAGAATACAAAGCTTGGTAGATCGCTTGGTGGCAAGACTCTTTGAAACGTGAAGGCGTATTGCATCTGCAGCGCGTTTGCAGCTTCCATAGACGTTCTCGTTGGGCCATCAGCCGTCTTGAGTGGAGGAAATCCTTGCCTCACCTTTCGTAGGCTATTAACGTGCTTGTACAGCAGTTTGTGGTTAGCACTGAAGGGTTTTGCGATGTTCCCTTGATAGTCGGCTTTGTCTTCTCTTATCACTTGAGTGCAGTGGTTACGTTGGGCTACGTAGTTGTCCCAAGTTTCTGGTGTTAGAGCTTCTCTGTACACTCGCCATGCTGCGTTGCGTACTGTCATCTATTTCCGGGTTCTGCTCCTAACGAAAGAAACGGATTTGCACTTATTGCAAGCTTTTATCTCTGAAGCTTGTGCAATCAGCTGACTGAATGTGTTGACGAACTCGAGCCAGGCGAATTCCGGGGGTTCTTCTTCAAGGAAAGACCATGTTATGACGCTGACGTGCTGGTCGAATCGGTCGTACCTTGTGATGGTTCGCACAGTCTCATCGTTATCATTCCGATATTCTGCATAGCAGACGAATTTGAAACTAATGATTGTGTGATCACTGCGACCCAACGGGCAGTCTAAAACAAAAACGCATCAATCATATGCTCCTCGTAGGTAAGTACAAGATCCAGCACAGATGGCCTGTTACCAGTTCTGAACCGAGTGGGCAAATTGATGTGGTTGTAAAAAGGGACAGTAGTTACTAGATCTCGTAGATCGGTTTTGAATTGTTCTCCGGTTGTGGCAGGGGCTTCTAAACAATGTACGTTGAAATCACCCATGATAAGAATGTGAGTGTACTTTGGTTGTAAAATGCACCTTAAAGCAGCCGTTAAGTGGTAGTTAGTTTCGGGTGTTGAGTTAGGGGCGCGGTACACCAAGATGTTGACATCACGCACGGCATCAACAAACGCAAAAGTGTCCTTTAACGTATGTACAGAGACTCGTCTACGCACAGGCTCAAGAAGTTCCACCAACTAACCAGCGATCGAGTGGTATGGGGAGTTTCTCATGTCCAAAACCGGGCGAAGAAGACAGGTGCGCTTATGGGTTTTGGGAAAGCCGTAAAGCCTTGGAATAACCGTGCCCACGGAGCGTAGATTTTCATTGACCGGTTTGCTGATTTAGCCACCAATCTTAAGCTTTTTGAGACAGACGCACTGTTGCATTTCATATAATCGTAGAAGCCTGATGAAGAATTACCGAAAACATATGTTCGCTTACACAGACTTCTGATCAATCAATGGGTGTTTTTAGTTCAATTAAATGTCGCGTAGACCCTCCTGTTCTGAAATTGCTCAACAGATATGTCAGTTTGAAAGTCAGGATTTCGAAGGCGGATGTGTCTCGATTTTCTTAAAACGTGTGTCGAAAGCAACAGCTACCCAACGAGATATTGGAGATCCCTTCGTCGTTCACGCATCAGGCCAGACGATAAATGCCTGAAACTTCTTGCGCTGTGTCAGATAGACACCGCTCGCATCAAGAGAGATGAGCTCAAGCATGCACTGAGCCAAGTGAGTGCTGTCCCAACCAGCCTATCCACAAGCGATCAGGAAGGGCTGGAGGAAATGATTAAAGCAATTATCACAAAGCAAGAAGCAAAGTTACGCACTTCACTCACAAAAACAATAAAGAGAGAGCCACAAGGACTTTCCCGGCCGAACCTGAGAAATACGTCCAAAATCTGTCTGGCTTCCCGCTTGATCGTATCACTACTGAAGTCTTATCATTGCGTCCAAAGTTCTGTCTCCCTACTAGCAAGCATAACTGACTGGCAATAGAGGCACAGTTCGAAAATGTCTACACACAGACTTCGCAACTGATCCCAAATTCTGAAGTGCATGTAGAAGAGTTGAAGTCCCTGTTGGTGCACGCCTGTTATCAATATCGGCGTGCACGAGTTCCGCACAATACACCGGTGAAACATGAGCATTTGCAAACACTGCAGTGACTATTTAGGAACGACGAACTTCTGTTTACCCGTCCAGACAAAGGCGCCGGCATTGTTATCCTAAACAGAGCAGACTATCTCAAGAAAATCGGTGAACAGTTAGCAGATAATATGAAATTTTTGATAGTGATTGGTGAGCGAGATGAAAAAAAGCAGATCGAAGATCAAATGTGCGTCTGTCTCAAAAAAATTAAGAATGGTGGTTATATCAGAGAATCGGTCTATGAAAATCTACGCACCGTGGGCACGGTTACTCCAAGGCTTTACGGCCTTCTCAAAACCCATAAGCGCACCTGTCTTCTTCGCCCGGTTTTGGACATGAGAAACTCCCCATACCACTCGATCGCTGGTTAGTTGGTGGAACTTCTTGAGCCTGTGCGTAGACGAGTCGCTGTACATACTTTAAAGGACACTTTTGCGTTTGTAGATGCCGTGCGTGATGTCAACATCAAGAACCAAACCATATACTCTCTGGACGTCACCGCACTGTTCACGAATGTGCCTTTATTTGAAACGATTGAGTTCATTTGCAACTTTGTTGACCAGAACCATTTTAATATTGGCATACCAACTCTGGCCCTGAAAGAATTACGGCTAAGGTGTACATTTAATGTTTAGTTCCTATTCAACGGGGATATATACCGACAGCGCGATGGAGTTGCAATGGGTTCCCCGCTAGGACCATTCCTCGCTGATGTTTTCATGGGTATGCTGGAATAAGGTAGGTTGAAAGCGGTCATCAGTAGCCTCACTTTATGCCACCGCTACGTAGATGACAGCTTCGTCCTACTTGACACCTCCGGTAACATTGAGAAGCTCACCAGCGTATTTAACCAGGCTCCCAAGGCTATACAATTCACCTACGAGGTAGAAGAAAACGGCG
Organism: Dicrocoelium dendriticum; assembly: GCA_944474145.2. Taxonomy (NCBI): domain Eukaryota; kingdom Metazoa; phylum Platyhelminthes; class Trematoda; order Plagiorchiida; family Dicrocoeliidae; genus Dicrocoelium; species Dicrocoelium dendriticum. The sequence continues at coordinate 234,575,105 of OX104063.1, forward strand.
CTTTCCATTTTCTCGATGTAGCTCTACAAAGACTTGATGATGGTGCAGTAAAACTTTTCTAGCTTTGTGCCGCTTCGAATTAAGAGAAACTTAGTCCTCAGTCTCGTGAACCGGGTCGAAAGAATCTGCTCGAAGGATACTCTTTTCGAAGATTTGCATTTAATATGATCGACGCTTAAAGAGAATGGCTACCCAGAGAATTTTATTAATGCGAATATGGGGCGAAACAGGGAGGCCCCTATGGTCCTGACGCGGAACGGAAACCTATTTTCCTACAACTGCCTTACAAAGGAGAAATAGTATCCGGGAATCTATCCCGCCGTCTCTCGTCCACACTCAGGAATACTTTCGCAGCGGCGAGGTTGCAAATCCGGTTCACCAGCAGCTCAATGGTGAGACTAAACCTCAAGGATAAGCTGCCTGTCCACACCAAATCAATGTGTGTATACTCCTTTACCTGTTCCTGTGGAGCAGGCTACTTTGGTCGTGCGACAAGACGCTTATCCGAAAAGGTGAAGGAACATCATCCAGCCTGGCTCGGAAATGGAGGCCAAAAGGCCACCAACTCTGCCATCGCCACGCATCTTGCGGACACGGGTCACGCCACCAAGTCGGCTGACTCGTTCAATGTAATCAGGCCCCAGAAAATCGACCAAGGTATTTCTGTAAGCGGATATTAGACGCCGCAGAAGCCATCGCCATTCGGCTGTATGAACCAGCAATGTGGACGCAGGAAAGGTTCACTCATGCGTTGAGCCTACCTTGGCCAAGACGGACTGCAGTTGACCTGTACGCACGTACGACTACAACTGCAACCTAACCGACGGTGTGTCACAGCGCACTAGGATCAATTTGGTTGACTAACGACCCGTTGGGTCTGTATATGTTTTTTCGCATTTCTTATAATTTTGTAACATGTGTTTAGAAATTCGCGCCGAATCCATACGGCTCACATGACCGAGCCATCTCAGGTGTCTCAGGATAGTATGCAGCCCACTTAATGCATCTCATTTTGTCGCAGCAATTCTGTGCCCAAACTATGTCGTCCCATCCAACGGGCAGAATACGTCGCAAACACTGCTGATGGAACCGCTCGTGATATCGCACATCCCGTCGGTACATGATCCTCGTTTCACTGCCGTATAGTAGAACCGACAGCACCATGGGTTTGTACAATATCAGCTTCGTGCCAATGGTAAGCTGATGGTTGTTCCACACTCGGTACTCACGCTTCCGGAATGACGCCGCTGCCTTCGACACGCGATTACGCAGCTCACTGTATGTCTGCTGATCAGTCGACATCACACTCCCAAGGTAGCAAAAGCGGGAGGTGGTTTCCAGTACTTCAGCACCAACGCTGATTCGCGGCAATATTGAAGATTGCACCTCCGGTGAAGGCTGAAAGAGACAGACAGTTTTGCTTGTGTTGATGGTGAGCCGGCATTTTACCACTGTCAAAAGCCAGAGCATTAGTCATGTGCTGCAACTCATCCACGCTGTGTGAAAACAACGCACAGTCGTCAGTAAACAGCAACATACGGATATTTGTCTCACAGACTAGAGTTCTCGCACCGAAACGACGGATGTTTAGCAACCCATCATCAATACGCTACTCCGCATGAACACCGTAAGCACAAGCTGATTGAAATGGTCAGGACATCATGGCATGAAGATATATATTAAACAGGGCAGGAGCTAAGACACAGCCTTCTTTCATACCAGAGATAACTACAAATTCATCCGAGGTCTCTCCACTCAGCTGCACCCTCGCTCGCATACCACTGGGCAGACATACATCTAAAATTACAGAATTACGCGAGCAACCATACTTACCCAACAACAGCCACAATGCCTCACGACTCACCGTATCTAATGCTTCGGTGAAATCAACAAAAAGCGAGTACAATGGCTGGTGTCGTTCTCTGCACTTCCCTTGCAACTGACGAGCCGCAAACACCATATCTATAGTGCTGCGACCCGAACGGAATCCACACTGCTCCTCCGCCACGTTAGGTTCCACAACCTGACTGACGAGGCGGTTGAGCAGGATTCGGGCAATCACCTTGCCCACACAACTCAGCAAGTTGATGCCACGATAATTCGTGCAACATTGCTTGCTCCCTTTGCCCTTGTACAGTGGTAGCACAAGGCCATCCTTCAGCTGAGGAGGCACCTCCTCCTCAATCCACACGCGTCGCACCAATTGCTGCAGCGCAGTCAACAACGCGGGTCCGCCGTGTTTCAATACTTCAGGCGGGATCCCGTCGGCACTTGCACACTTGCCGTTTCTCAGCTGAGCAAGTGCTCTCTGCATCCCATCCAGTGTCTGTGTGTTCGCCAGACCCGTCTTCACATTGTGGTGCTTGAGACCGTTCAATGTAGGCCAGTCGATCTCTGAACGGTTGTTCAAGAGACATTCATAGTGTTTTTACGAGATCTGCATCATGTCTGCTGTCCGTGTGCAGGGAGCACCTGAACTACCATCGATCAGCGTCCTGAGCGGCTCCAATCTCGGTCCGTACCCGCTTCTAAGGGGTCAAAGAATTCCTTGTGTTAGCGGCGTTCGGCGTAGCATTTCACCTGCCTAACCTTTTCCGTCCACCATGCATTTTTTATGCGACGCAACTCTCAAGTCAGTCACGGTTGAAGTTTGCGGAACTGACTCTTCTTCCCCAAGTCACTGGGGTCTGCAACATGTGCAGAAAATGCTGCATTCTTCTCCGACACTGATGCGCCGATCGTCGTATTGTTGTCATCAAACCAATCAGGCCGCTTACAGTTTGCGCGCCCGATGGTCTCCTCGGCAGCAGCTGTCACCTGGTCGCGAATGTGGTGCCACAGGTCGCCCACTGTGGCTATGCAGTCCACATCACACAGGCGTGCAGCCATCGCCTTCTCCAGCTCAGTACGTTTCGCCACAGTACCGAGGGAGAGAATGTTACATTTACGCCGATTCACGGCGCGAGTGCAATACATTGATTTACGAGAATATATGTACAGTTTGGTCCGCACCAATTTGTGATCAGTGCCACACTCAGCTCCACTCAGTACACGTGTCATGCGCACTTCACGCATATCACGCTGACATACGATGACATAGTCGAGCAGGTGAGCGTGACCACTCCGTGGGTGCGTTCAAGTTGCTATATCACTGGCACTCAGTGCAAACCGAGTGTTCGTGATCGTCAGGCCGTGAGTGGCACACAGTGAGAGTAGCCTGTCACCGTTCGCATTCGCTGAACTAATGCCACGCTGACCGATAGCATCTGTCCACACCGATGCATCACGCCCAACGGGGGCGTTGAAATCACCCAGCAGTAATAGTCGATCGCTCCTCGGCACCGACCGTATCACGGAGGATAGCTCAGTGTAGAATTGATCACGCGTGTCATCAGGATAACACATGGTCCGAACGTACGTTCGTATACAAGTGGCAAACTTACCTCTTCCGAGTCTTGGGCGAACAGTCATCAGTTGCGTGCTAATGCTTGTTGGTTCATCCACCAGCCGGCCATTTTGTGGCCTTTATGCAAATGTCCACTGAAGATCACTGGAGGGCATTATTGTAAATGAGGTAACATAATTGTAATGCAGTACCGTAGAGTCAAACAAGGTGCTATGGTTGAAGGCATGGGAAAGGAGATAATGAACGGCAGCCTCATAAATTTAGTGAACATTTTGTTCGTATGAAGAGACCACGTGTGTTCCCTACCAATTGCCGGGACCAAGTGGTTCACTGGCTATGATAGGCCCCGACCTTGGTCATATAGGGGACGTTATGAACCATACGACAGGAGTACTGATAATAGTCTACTTTAAACATTTAGAGAGAAACAGCTTTGTACGCTGAACTTTCCATCAATAGGTTAAGGGATTTAGACTTGTCTGCGAAGTTGTTGTGGAGGGATTGTAACTTGTCCGATGAGACTGTGGTTAGATACTGGACACTTGCGAAGGGAAATGATGCAACACAAGTGAAAAACAGTAAAGGGGAGATGATAGCTTTCTGATGAACACCTAACTTTGCAGTACTTAACAACAAAGAGCTTTAAACCAAAACCTTACAGGGTTAGAATGTTAAGTAAAATAAGCATCTAGGAAATTTACAGTATGAACCCCAAACCGAACGGATAGTGCCACAGCAGTATATCGCTTACACAGCCTAAAACTTTATTGCGGCCAAGGAAGCAGATATGCACGGATTCGTTTTTATCATCGAGGGACCTAGACACAGAATGCACAAGGCATGCTTCCGCATCCAAGAAGGATCTTGAACTGCGGTCTGCGAACTGATATGGGTAATCAGAATGTGTCCGGACAAAATTCCTTCCATGAATAACCACATGATTTTAAACTACCAAAGCGCAAGAGACGTGTTGATGACTTGTTTATTTTTCTCTCCGGCAAGATGCTAGCTCCGCAGCAGATGCCAAGCATATTGCTTTACTGTAGGTACAACGTGTCCAGGTCAACGGGAGGTTGTGCTAAGGAGTCAGCGATACCAGACAGCCTTTATGAAGCGGGTGCTTTGACCGGTTGGAAAATGTGTACTGCTCAGCTGTCTACACAATGTGAAAAATCTGAGATTTCTCGTTACTCGATACTAATAAGCCAGAGATTGAATCAGTGTCCTAGTTATAAAAATAGCCTTATACTTTATATCCAGGGTAAAGTAAACTCGTTCCAGATGATTCTTTCGGCTATATCTGCATTGTGTTTTGGCCTGACATTGGGTTGGCTTGAAGCAATCAATTTTTATGCTTGTCGGTAAAGACTTTAGGGAGAATATATCTTTGAGTCTGCGGATGCGTACCAAAAGTTGCGGTGTGAAAATGTCTTCACTACTGAAAACCGCTTCCAACGGAGAGTACATATTGAAGTAAACCAAAAATAGCTAGTTCGTTACAATACCTTGATGTGTCTGTAACTGTGGCGGCAGTTTGATACTGCAGTATCTCAATGTTCTAAGGAACGCACTGGCTTCGCCTGAACTTATGAACCTGTAGCCAGTGACGTCCATATTTCCCGTCTTGTTACATGTAACAGGAGATCCGTTCACGTAGGTGTGATCACAGCTCTCAAGGGTTGAGCGATTAGACACAGAAAAAGTCCCAGCTTGTTAACAAACGTCATATTTAGGTTTACATTTAATGTGATCGGAGATGGCACAACATTCTACAACCCGGACTTGTAATAAAGATAGCAGCAACTCCGTTTAAGTTGCAAGCAAGTATGCATAAAGAAAAGTCTAGGAAATAGAGAGGGTGTAGTTGTAAATTCAATGGCGAATTTGTCAGTTTCAGAGCTTGGACAGGTAGAAAAAAATAAAGTTTAGCTACTATGCCGAACAATATCCAGTCACATACATCTGTTTGAATTTCAAAATTAAATGACATACTTGTTATGGAGTGTGGTGCAAAATGATTGTTGACAAGGTGTGCCGTGAACAATGAACAATGATTTATAACGGGTAAAAAAGCAGGTGCTTGACATGTCCCGTAGGGTGGTTAGAGTGAAAAAAGATAGATCAAGGGATAATGGAGTCATCAGTTCGAGCGATTACAGATTTAACTGCACTGTCGTATAAAGGGAATTTGAAATGAGAAGTTATGCACACAAAGCAATAAGGGGAGTGGTTATTAATCACATAATAGGCGAGAAAAATAAAAAAGATAGCAAGGACAATGCTTACTCGTGTGCAACTCTCTTGGGTCGACGGGATACAGAAATCCAGTTTTTACAGTAGTAGCGTTTATCAAATTTCGTGCAAGGGGTTTGGAGTGACTCATTCTCCAGTAGGGTTGTGGCACTACAAATTGTCTGTTGTGCATTAGTGCCAGCATCTGGTGGTCATGAGCTATAGCACGTAAAGTAAATGTGACAGCCTCGTCAAATTGTTTCTTGAAAAGGGATAGGGTGGGAGCATTAATTACATATTTCGGGAGGGCGTTCCAAGGCTGTGACACTCGAAGGGAGAAAATGTTTCGCCGACATTCCAACTTAAACTGGTGACCTCATAGCGGGGTGTTTTGACTTAGTATTAGAAGGGAATGGCATGGATGGTTGGGGTTCCTCAGGATCTGGTACACCATTATGAGATCGCCACTTAGACGCCTATAACTTCCGTTGTATATTTTGTTAGTCTTCAACCGGAATGGGTAGGGGAGGTTGGTCAAACCTCTGACGCTCTTCGCTGCCCTTCATTGTGCAGTATCGAACGCGGTTAGATGGTGCTTGAGCAGGGTTGCCACGCTTGAATAGTGTATTCCGCATTCGACCTCACATACGCACAAAGCATTTATGGAAAGGCTGAAGAGTCAAACTTCCCGAAAGCTCTGAGAAGAAGGCCGAGGTACTGGTTTGCTTTCTTAGATGCTTTTATAGATGCCAACTCTGCTACCGCGGTGCTTGGAAGTATATGAACGATTAACGGTCAGAAATAAACCAACCAAATACCAAAACTGCAGCTTTAATGTCATGTTTGAGTCCGTTCTCTTGTATCACAATAGACCTAATAAAAGAGATTCGTGACATTCAGTTACACTCTTCTAATCTTCAGAGAAGCGAGCGGAGCTTAGCACTGCGTGAAGCAGGGAGACTCGATGCATTTTCGTCGAACTGCTTCACCTCAGTTTGAATAATATTTATTCTTTTCGTATAGCTTGGTTATGAAAAAGCGATAAATTCAGTTAATTACTCTGCTCATATCAAAGGTACATTGAGTCCTTTTGGTCAAATGAAACCCAAAACGAGTAGAAAAAACCGCAGGAAATTAAGGTCGTTTGCATGTTGATAATATTGCCCCATTCATTCAGCTTTTGCAGCTCTCCTACGAGTCCTAATTGCTTTTCGTCCAGTAACTGGTTTCGGACATATCGTATAGTTCAGTCTTCCAGTAGAACAGGAAATAATCCTACCGTACGACGGTGAATTGATAAGCTTATATTGCACTGGCTGGTCGCTCAACTGCTAGCTAACACCTAAGCCTCCTACATCCCAAAATCTTCGACGGCAGCAGTTTTGTCTCCCAAACTAAGTTACAAATGCGTCCACCTCAGCCAGTTAGGCGCGGCTCGGTGTGCTTGACGTACCTCGTACCGAAGATACTCAAAAGTATATTTACCCAGAGACTTTCAGTCAGGTCCATCTATCGTGATTCCAGATGATTATCAGATTCAATCTTCGTTTGATATTGAACACAACACCAAAGCAGTTTGTTTTCCTAACTAAAGAATTGCTTTTAATTAGTTGGACTGTAAACATCCATGTTGCGTATCATCGGGTACTGGAATCTCGACATCGCTTTGTTATTATCGAGTGACTACTTTGGCATTCACTATTATGTCGCCGGTCTAAGTAATACATATTCTTCACTGCCACTGCTGCCACTTTCATTTTGTTTTTACACTTAAGAGACTTCAGTCACGCTAGATACCGCTGTTCTGAAGGAGTATCGCCTGATTGTAGCCTCCTCGGATACGTTTGAATGAACTCTAGATGACTGGAAGTTCAACCTGGTACACTAAACCGAACTCAGTAATTAAACCTTCTTAGGTGGTGTTAGCTACATTTCATTTCACGATAAGTTTAAGTTGGAACACTTCAATAAAATTGCTGTTTTCTACTCTTTTATTCAAAGGTATACGATACGCTAGTGCACTCCCCTCGGATACCTGCCTGTGCTCACCATTTTTGGGGGTTAAGTCCCATTGGTATGTTCCCAACCCAATATCGTTTCTCGTTGTTTTCTCATACACACCCATTAGTTGGCTGTTTAACTGACGCATGATTCTGCCTCATCTGAGGTATTGATGTCCCAATCGGTTTGAACAAGGGGTAACAATATTCACTCTAATACACGTTGCCTGATTTGCGCTGCGTTCTGTCTGGTTTCTTGCTTGTGTGTCGAACAGCCGTATGGCGCCGCTGCATCACCAGAACCGATGTTTACATAATTCCTTAGTCCCGCTACCGGTCTCCTTGCTACTGGATCAGTACGCATTACAACACATGTAGGATAATAAACATGACGTTATTTAGGTTTAGAGTATTTCAGTGACCTAGGTTCGCTGCTTGGTTGTACCCATGGACTCCGCGGATTTTTGAATCACTGTGTGCTGGATACTATTTTTGTTTCGGATTACTATTTTGTGTTTTCTGTGTTAATTGTTCACCAATACGCTTCTTTAGTGTATTTTCTAATCGGTTCAAATTTGGTGGATATTTGTTGGCTAATCCCGGAGCTCTCATTGATCTGCCCAACTGCCGTATCTGTGTACTATCTTGGATTTGCTCCACCTTGTGATGTCTTCTCAAGCTACTTGTGGTTCGTGTTCGAGTTGTTGGACATAAGACTCATGCACTTAGGTGCTTCGGGTGCCATGTTTCTTTCTTATTTCGTGTATTGGCTATAACATTGAGGTCTTTCGAAACTCGCGACATCCGACATAGGTGTTTCCAATTTATGTGTGATAAAGGTCGCGGTGTTAAACATCAGAATACAGAGCGACCACCATAGACCACAGGAAAGCCTCTCTTACTGGCAGAAAAAAACTGTTCACTACGTGGGATCAAACGCCCTCGTGCAAGTATCTGTCACTTCGCCTTCCCTTGTCGCTGCGCGATCTGCAGCACAGCCAGCGTCCTCGACCCCGGCCGAGCCTCAGGTTCAATGTTCCCCACCGATTAAAGTCTCGGACTCTGAACCTCCCAAATGCCGCTTCACTGAATGGTACATGAATTTCTCACAGCCTGTCTTTGAACCTCAGAACAATGAGAATCCATGGACCACTCAAAAAGGCAAGGGGACATGTTATCTAGTTCAGGCGTCCCAAGCTGGCAAACAACAACTCAGACCAATACGCGTCTCTAGTTCGACTACCACATATTCATCACCGATTTCGCTGAGGCCTTATAATCTCATGGTCTTCCACGCACACAAGACAAAAAATAAAAACCCTCAAACTCGTTATGAACATGGTGTCGAGTTCCCCAGGGGCTATTCGATAGACTCTTGATTGTGGGTGAAGACCGTGTGACGATTAAACACGTAATCCGACCTGGCCAGAAAACTAGACAGTCATGTCGACCTCTGAGAATCACTTTTGCAAAGCACAATAGGCTGCAGCTTGTAGTGTCTCATCTGTCAAGGCTAAAAGGCATAAAGTTTCATATCCGCCAAAACTTTGGATCCGAAGGCAGGTTTTGTTTGAAGACTGTGGTCATTGAACTCAAAAGCTGTACAGAAGGTGAGACAACATAATAAATGGTAAATTTACGGCTGATTAAGAAGAGTGTACGACCCGTATCAACCGGTTGCTCAACCTCCAGGTGCGTCCCGCTGTATGTCCCAGGATCTGCGCGCGGAATTCGCCAACATGTGCAGCCTAATGAACAAACGGGACGAACTGTGCCGCTTCGATGTCTCGGAGCGGCTGGACATTTTAGCACTTGCAGTGACTTAGCTGAATTCCGAGGCCATACCCCATGACGTCACCTTGTCAGGGTAATCTAGTCTCCGATGAGACCGAATATCAACGACTCAGGTGGCGTTCTGTCGTGCATCAGATCGTCACATTCTGACAAACTTATTAACACCTATCGGAGCGAGAATAACTTATGCGAGCAACTGTGGTGCACACTCCGCCTCAGACGCGCAGAACTAATAGTGGGTGTTATCTACCGTGGCTCATTAAACCGTCGTTGCGATTGGCTACCACATATACAGAAGCACATGAGCAGCTCACAATTCCTACTGATGGGGATCTAAATGTACCTAAGACATTCCAGCCAGACATTCGGCTTCTTCTCGATCATGGTGACGTTGGGGTTCTATGCGCTAAAATGACTATTGAAATGGGGACAACGCAACATGTCATCCAACCGACGCCCATAGCTCCGCACTCGGCATCCTGTCTGAACCTAGTGTTCACGACCTGCGAGCAGAATCTGATGGAGAGCAGAGTCCTCGAACCTCTGGCGAACAGTGACCACTGCCCCATTGTAGCAAGCATAGGACTGTTGTTACTGTATTACAACCAACGGAAGCCGACATTCAACTACTGGAAAATGGACTTCAACAGGCTCCTCTGAACCGCAAGTCAGACTGATTGGACACCACCACAGCATGCGTCGCTTGAGACCTGTTTGTCAGTAATAAACGGGAAGCTTAATTCGTCGTGTACTCTTTTCCTTTCCCTGAAGTATTCAAAAGTCGGATCTGTCAAACAGCACTGGTTTTATAAAGAATATAAGCAGTTAGCGCGACGGTATCGCAAACTTTGTGATAACTATATCATCTCAGGTTGTGAGGAAGATTCCACGGTGTACACGAAACAGCGTCCCATATGTAACGCCACAGCGGTCAAGAAAAGCTGAAAGTTCGAAGAGGATCCAGCAGCCTCGGTCAAAGCCACCCCCAAGAGAATATTCGCCTCTTTGAAACGTCAATTGATACCTTTGGGCGACTTACCGGCCCTAGAAAGCTTGAACAGGCAGACGCACATTTCAAGCGCGGAGCACGCAGAAGCCTTTGCTTTGCACTTCATCACCGTAGTTTCTAGTAAAATGGCGGCTGTTTCAGTACTGACACAAGTTGCGCCAGTCTTGCTCGACAACCTAAAATGTGATACAGTCGACGTGTATCAGCTACTCGTCAACCCCGATGGTGCAAAGCCCCCAGACCAGACGGACTTCAGCCAGTGATACGCAAGTCCCTCTCAAACGTCAGCTCACCAGCCGTGACACACCCATTCAATAAATCGCCCTCTGAAGGATCTGTCCCCAGCGACTGGATATAATCGATAGTTAGACGGCTTCCCAAGGGTGGTGAGCCGAGTAAAGTAGAGAACTATAGACCGATTGGTTTGACTTCTATATTGTCCAAAGTTTTCGAGAAGGTTGTGAAAAATGTAGGCTGTCGTTCTTCTAAGCAATGGACGTATTGAGGCCGGCGCAACATGACTTCACGAAAGAGCGATCTTGCATCCTCAACTTGATGTAGGCAAATCACCAGTGGGCATGTGCTCTCAACGAACGGAAGGAGGTTGATGTGTTGCACCTCGAATTTAGTATAGCGTTTGACAAAGTGAACTACGAGGTACTCCTTCGTAATCTGAGGACCTACAGAATCGATGGCACGCTACTTCATTGGTTACACGAGTTTATTGTGGGACGAAAGTTTGGGGTGCAGATCAATGACTACCTGACAGACTGGTTCACGTTGACCAGTGGTGTGCCTCAAGGAACTGTACATGGACCGGTATTATTTCTTATTCGTATCAACGATCTTCCGCAACAGCTCCAGTCACCATGTGCCCTGTTTGCAGACTATTTGACAAGCTGGAGGATCATTGAGAACTAGGACGACTGCGCTCGCCTCCAGCATGACTTAGAGCGACTGTCAACATAGTCCACTGAAAAGCAACTCCCTCTTACCGCAAGCAAGTCGGTGTTCATCAGTATCACCATACGTGCAGCCACTCGAGCATACACCTCGGACGGCCAGTTACTCCACGCTAACACAACAGATTATTAGACTTGCTCACGTGACATGGTATGAGATCACTAGAAAATACAGTGAAACAGTACTGTGCGGGACTTCGTATGCTCTGGGCATTACGACGCAGTTTCTCCACATGGTCCGAAGAAAATGTCGTCTATTCAATTCCCTCAGTAGACTAATCCTTGAATACAGCGCCCCAGCTTACCATCCGCTAACCCAATGGGAAACTGAAAAGCTGGAGAAAATACAACGCACTGCAACTAGAATGATACCTAGTCTACGAAGATTCCATATGAAAAACGTTGTGAAAGGCTCGGACTCGACACACTATCCTACCACCGAGCAAGCATTGACGTTATTATGACCCATCGAGTACTACGCTTGAATCACTTCCAAATACTGCGACCAATATTTCACCTGCCATAACCTTCTAAGAACCGAGGACATCGTTACAAATTCAGCGTCCCCTGCATGAACAAGTATCATATCAGCTTGGAATAGGACAAAGAATCGTACACGTATGGAATACTCTGCAAGACGGACTAATAGCGGCCGATTCTCTGATGTGTTTCAAAACACGTATCGCTGATTACTACGGAAACCTGTGCTTTTGTGAAAAGGTGTACATACAATACAAAAATACATCATATACCGTCATCATCCTCATTATACACGTCAGCTGGAGGTGGGAAACATCTCAGCTACTGTGTCGCAATACATAAACGAAAAGGAAAATAAAACAACAGTTGCATGCCAGCTGAGCTACCAGCAACGGATAGGCATCGTTCCGGTAAGCTACCAGCCGGCTACTAGGAAAAAAGAAAAATTATTATGTTGTACACCATGAAATGTGATCGTAGATGGAGGGGGAGGCTAAAAGGGATGGGAAGGGACAAAGAAACTCACAAGAGAAACGCCACTGAGGTCAGCTCCTTACCATGTCAGCAAGTGTATCCAGCCAAACGAGTTCGCCGTTTTTGGACCTCAACCAGGGAGCCGAGACTCTCCAACCGAGGCCAACTCAGAAGTGAGGGCCTTCATTCCTCTGGACCAAATCATCGCTTGGCCACCCCTCTTCTTCTTCCACCCACATCCCCGGTGAGCAAACAACGCACGTCGAGGGAGTCGGTGGGCTGGCATGCGCAACACGTGGCCGAGCCATCGAGCCTGTTGCGTGAAATGACGGTGCTGAGCCGTTCAGTTCCTTTTCCTGTGCCGTAAACAAGGCATTGAACACGCTCATTGCTCACGCGGTGTTCCCACCAGATATGAGCTAAATTGCTAAGGCACCGGTGGTCCAACGTAACTAGCCTCTTTATCTCCGCCGATCTAAGGGGCCAGGTTCCACAACCATACAGTAAGGTCGAACGTACCGCTGCATAGTACACTCTACCCTTCAGGGAGAGAGTAATGTCGTGCCGCCGCCACAGGTGGCAAAGGTTAGTAAAAGCACTTCGAGCTTTTGCAATACGGCTCGTGATCTCGTCTTCGATTCCAAGGGCGCTGATACAACTTCTCAAGTAATTGAATTTTCGAACAACTTCTAGCTGATCCCCACCAAGGGTCAGCACAGGGGGCGATCCCTGCCAATCTTAGAGGAGCGCTTTGCATTTCGATGGTGCAAATCAAAGCCCGAAGCGACTGACAGCCAGTGCTAATCAGTCCAGCGCGGTTTGGCACGTCTGAGAGCTGGCACATATGATGGCACTGTCGTCTGCATACTCCAAGTCAAGAAGTCGTTCTTCTGGGAGTAGCTCCACACCTTCCAAGTCACGTCCTGTAAATGCAAACTCCATGACTTCGTCAATAACGAAGTGGAAGAGAAAAGGTGACAACGGACATCCCTGTCTCACACCGGTGGAGATATTGAAGGGTGGTGACAGTTTGCCGTAAGCCCTCACTCTGCCCGTGTTACGCGCGTATAATGCTCGGATAATATTTACATATTTCTCGGGCACATCTTTCCTGAGTAGACAATTTCAAAGGGCACATCGATCAACCGAATCGAAGGCACCTTTGATGTCGAGGAACACGACTACGGTGGGTCGCCAATATGTGTGACGGTGCTCCAACAACTGACGCAAGGTGAAGTTGTGGTCTATGCAGCCACGACCCCGACGCAACCCGGCTTGCTCCCCACAAATCTGACTTTCACAAGTGCCAGTCAGTCTGTGAAGAATTATGGAGGCTAGTAATTTGGAGGTGATGGAGATCAGACTGATTTCTCTTTGATTGCCGCATTCCGAACGCGAGCCTCTTTTGAAGATGGGAACAATAACGGAGCGGCTCCAGTTAGTTGGAACAGTCTCCTACTCCCACTCCCTAGTAATTCATGTAAAGCGTCAACTAGAGCAGAGCCTCCGAATTTGAAGAGGGCTGGAGGAAGAGCATCTGGTCCCGCGGCTTTGTTCAACTTCACCAGTCCGATCTCACGTTCGACTTCTGAGCGAGAGAGTGGATACAAAGGTACAGCCCAGGGAGCAGGGTGATCAGTGACCGGCGAATCGAACAATTCTAGCCAATTAAATTGCTTCTCAAAATGCTCAGCCCAATGCTCCAGACGTTTTGACAAATTGTGGATAGGCTGTCCACTCTCGTCACGTGTAGTTTCACTAACACCGGGTCTCATGCCGCCCATTTCCCGTATCAGACGGAATAACTTAAAATGGTTGCCAAGGGCATCGGCCACTTCCATCTCTGACGCACGATGAGAGCACCAAGATTCGCGGTCTCTCTTCAGGCTAGCACGGATTTTTGCCCGGAGCTCTTTGCGAGTTTCATTGTGCTAGCTTCCAGCCGGGATATGCCAGCGAGCATCGATAAATTCCAGAGACCGCGAAGAGACCCAATATCCATGTTGACTATTAGACATACCACATGAGGATTTGCCTGCTGCTAGTAAGGTCTGGTAAACATGTGACCAGTGACCATCAATTGTCCCCAGTGAGCGCTTACTCAATTCGCATGTCAGCGCACTTGGATACGCATTCAGAACAGTTGGCTTTGTTAGTTTCCTGATGTCAATGCGCTCACAGTGTCGTTGTCGGCTTCCGCCAAAACGCATCCGCATGTCAGCACATGCAAGTGCATGATCGGTGTCCACACGTGCTCCAGACCGAGTGACAGTTCTGGATGCAGCTTCCCTAGCGGTAACTGAAGGCAATGCGGTCGATTTGCGTCCATAGTTGCTTCGAGGCTGGTGGACGCCAAGTGTTAGTGCTCACAAAAAATAAGCGAGCATCTTCACACAAATGAAGTAACCGCTCATCGTTATCATTACGGGAGCCTACACCGTGCTGACCACCCAGATGCATTTCATCAGCGGTTAATTTTCCAACTTAAGCGATCAGATCCCCGGCCAGCAATACAGTGTCTGTGGTTCTTCTGTGCCGAAGGAGCTGGGTCAGTTGGCGGTAGAAGTCGTCTTTTACCGAATCATCGCTACAGTTTGTGCGCGCGTAGGCAGCGATGATGAATAGACATCTATTAGTCCCGCGCGACTTCGAAGCTTTGAACGAGCCAGTCAATCAGACCGCACACATCCGGCTACTGATTGGAATCCAATCAACCAGAGCAGCTTCAGCTCGGGGACTCAGGGCAATGCTAACACCGGCTTGGCCGGTGCTCGAAGCTGCATCGTCACCGGATAGGCGCAATGAGAACATACTGCTTGCGTCACCTGAAGCGGAACGCAGAGTGAGCACAGAGCTCGAGTCTTGCAGGTGGGTCTCCGATAAGCAGCAGATATCAGTCGTGAGGGTCTCCAATGTTCGGGAAAGTGCTGCCTGTGGACCGATCTGTACTAATGTGGGTATATTGAGGCATGCCAATCTGAAGGAGGATCGAGGGCTCCAAATGGAAGCCGATGAACTGGAATGGGCCGCTTGGTTGGACATGGGCTTGCCAGCAGGCTAGGACTGACGCTCCGAGTTAGCATGTGAGTTGAAATTAGAAGATAAAGGCCTAACAACGCATGTTGGGGAGGGCCAAGTGTCGGGGGGTTGAAACTGGGGGGCATAAGTGAAGTAGGAAGGGGACGGTGAGAGTGAAAAATCGTAAGATGGGGAATAAGAGGACGGGAAGGGTTGAGCAGTAGCATCCAAACCCCTATCCACCCTGCTCGATGCATCAGATAGGGTACCGTTGATTATCCTCTTCGGTGGCCAGAGCATCAGGAATTTGTTTGAAGAGAGATTCATTATATTGCGTGGGCAGGATACTGTCTGGTTGCCCAGGCCTAGAGAGAAGAACGATTATAGTGCTAAACCAAAGCCTTTGGTTCAAAAACCTGATCGCAAGGCAGCGGGTTTGGCGTTGGGCTACAAGGAGTCCGTTTTAAGGAATAAGGTGCCACCCTCATTCCAACCCCCAACCTGGAGGACCAGGAGGCTGAGTTTGTCTGGTCTCTAACCATTGACCAATCTGGTATGAGTGACTCTGAAGGTGCAAAAGCACCACCCAGCATAGCTCAATGGATCGCTGAGGCACACAAACCATCGCCCCAAGGTAAGGTCCAGCCTCATTACGATGGACATCATATACCCGGAAACAGTAATACCAATACGAATCCCTAACCGAACAAGGATAAACGATTAACTGTCTACTCCCTACCGCTGACGATTCCCAACTAGATTTTGATTTTTCTTAAGGACACTTTTGCAGAAACTTTTCTACTTGCTCTTAAATACAGTCTCAGTTCGTCTCACCTGTTCGCCCAGCTTGGTAATTGATTTGCAAATGTTTCATCATCAAATGAGGTGGCTTGATCAATGCGTTACTGGGTCAACTGCAACCCGCAGATGACAGGTGATCCAATAGCGCACTGAGGAGGTCAGTTGTTTGGCGATGAAACGTTTGCAAACCAAATATGAAGCTCAGCTAGCAGGCAAAACCAGTATTGATCAACCCTAGCTAAAAGTGCATCAAGTCATGCATTTTGTTTTCAGAGTACTGTATTTTAAAGACAGGTTGACAACATAATGACTCATCGACCCATGCGAGAAATGGCTCAGCTCCGCTATAAACACATGAGTAAGCGCTGCATTACGCCATTCAATGGCGCCAGTGATGTGCCGCAGTTGATGTTTATCATCGCATATCAATCGGTGAAAGTTAGATTAGAAGGACCAAATTGGCTGGCAGTTTAAGCTTATTTATTCGTGTAAGTTCCAGCAAGTAGACAACTATTGTGTTTGACCGAGGCGTTGATCTGTTGTAAGATCAAACCAGTCGCTCGAGTAACAAAATGCAAAATATGGTACTAAGAACTAAAAACTGCTTATTGACAAGCATTACATCGTATGCGGTAACATGAAACGGTAATGTCATCTAACCCACTATTAGCATAATAATGAATACTCCGTCACCCAACATGCCCTGGATCTGTACTTATAACAACTAGCTTCCAGTAAATTCTACACCAGGTAAACCGGTGTTTGAGGCAGGGCTACTTCATAATGCATAATCCTGTGCCTACGGACCGCATCTCTCAAAGTTCTACTCGGAACAAGAAGTAGACAACACTGGGGGCAACGTTCATTGTTTTGAGAAATGATGACTTCTGACCAGCTTTAATGATCAGGGAGGAAATTGGCGAAACAAAATATCGCAAAATAAGTGCAGCAAGTAGGCAAAATTTGGTAGCTGCAACCATTTCGTATTGTCTCTTTAGTACCAATAACAATAACCGATGAGAAACAATAAAAAGGGCAGATGTGACCAAACAAAGTTGAGGATCAAGATGAAGGGAAACGATTCGGTCTTCATGTCCACGGAACCCGAGGCTGAAGAATGGCTATTTGTACACGCACAGCATATTTTGCTTTCGGCTAATCTTGATAGTCTCTGCGAAAAGAAGAAATCGCGGATTGGAATGCTGCGGAAACATTTTGTATGCGGTATGGAGCCGGACCCGGTGCTCAGTAGTCAATAGATGTTTACCTGTAGTCACGTACTGAATAATCAACAATGACTGCCGTCGGTTCAAGAAAAGTATTGAGTTTGCCTACGCGTGTAGGTGCGCCCAACTGCTCTTCCTAAGCTGTATCCGCTCCGCTTTATTTGTTGTGGGTACTACACTGTGTACACGTTTTCGTTCTGCTGCCAATTTACTACGGCTAACATCTTGTACTGAAATGTTGGCCACGGAGATGGAATAACATGCATGCGCAGAACACTACAAATTTTCTTGTCCTATTCTACCGGCAAACCGACTTTAGACAATTAGAATTGATGGCGAAAATCTTTTCTTGCTTATTTGAATTTGTTTCCTACATGGAATCCGGCAATGTCCCTTCCGGAAAAACAAAAATTAAAACTTTTACAACAATTCCTTGGGGATGAAGGTCAGATATTTTGCCGCCCTTCTTATTGACCAAGTCTGCTCTACTATAACCAGTGCACTGGATACATGCAGCACTTTTTGGGGCTTAAGCCAAAGTGTGTTTACATCTAGATACTTCTTCTCCAAACTCTAAGAAACCAGACGAAAGTGTAAAGGAATTCATCGCTACAGGTGGTACCAAAATGCAAATACAATGAAATTGATCCAGCTAGGTTTGAAGAGACCACGTTGCCCCAGTGCCTGACCTCTGGGCTTTCAGAGCAGAATACCCGGGATAAAATCCTTTCGCAAGATGATTTTTCGCTGACGTGGAGGACAGCCTGTCTGCTTGCCGGGCAGCGAGAGTACCATACCCAGCAACTAACAAGATTGTAAAAGAGTCACCGGATGATTACTGATTGGTTCATAGCAGTTCGAAATCTAAGAAGTCACCTAATAACGTCAGTCCATTCGTATGCCATCGTTGCGGAGAGCGCCATCTTTGTCCTTCGGATTGTCGTGATCAAAAGACAGTATGCCGAAGTTGCGGGAAGATCGCTCACTCAGCACGAGTATGCAGATCGGCCAAACGTCGTTTGGACGAGCCGTATAGCAGGACGAGGCCCACTGAAACAGTGGATGAGTCAAAGAGGAGCGAGTGCAATCAAATTTCATACGGCCGAATACAATTCCCAACACGCAGACCGAACCGTACACCCTAGAGCTTTATGTTGAGAGAACAAAGGTACAGATGGAAATCGATACGGGAGCATCAGTGGCGAGAATTATGGAAAATGTTGTGAAAAGGCTAACGCCCTTATCAGTTTGTAATCCTGTACTTTGCACGTATATTGGTGAACCGATATGTGTCGTAGGTAAATGCAAGTACAATACGGCGACAGGACACAGACACTTCCTGCATATGTACTCTCGGCTGATCTCCCAAATCTGCTTGGAAGGGATTGGATACGCGCATTTCCGGATACACCAGAGGTAGTAAAAGATTCGCTGAGGTTTCAGGACTTAAAGCATTACTAAAGCAATATCCAGCTGTTTTTGCAGAGAAACTTGGAAAATTGAAAGCTTTTCAGGCCTCGATAATGTTCAAGAGAAACACTGGGTCCAAACTCATCAAGGCGCACACAGTACCCTATGCCACGAGGCCTAAAATGATAGAATTAACCCGCTTACAAAACAAAGGTATTATTACCCCTGTACAATTTTATGATTGGGGTATAGCAATTGTGCCTGTAACCAAGCCAGACGGTTCTATAATATTTTTGATGACTACAAAATGAGTTACCCAATCTTCTATTTTAGTCAGGTATCCGTTGCCACGCTGGTGGTGAAAAGTTTACCAAGCTTGATCTCAGCCATGCATGTTCGCAGATTGAACACAATGAGCCTTCTAGGAAGATTACTACTATTACCACACATACTGGAGTTTTATAGGATACCCATTTGTCTTTTTGTGTTAATTCCGCCCCCGGCATCTTCTAGAGGATTATCGATAACTTGGTTCTGGATATACCTTTCGCTTGTGCTTATCTGGACGATATTCCTATCTCGGGACGCTGTGATACAGAACATCTTCAGCACTCATTATTGTGCTAGAGTGACTGGAACAAAGTGAATTTATATTTAAATGCGAATTCCTTTTCTCTTCCGTTTTGCTCTCTTGGTTACCGGCTGGATAAATTTGAGTTGCGTGTTTTAATTGACAAGGTGAAGCCTTTTATAGTAAATCCGGAGCTGAAAACAGTGATACACTTCGTCCGTTCTTGAGACTCTTATCACACTATCGCCGTTTTTTGCCAAAAGCATCTACAGTATTATCTTCATTAAATGAATTGCTGCAAAAAATGTGTCGTGGTGCTGGAACTCTCGTCACAGGAGGCCTTTATCAAAGCTAGACAAACCCTTGCTTCTTCACCAACATTGGTTCATTTTGATCCCAATAAACAACGCATTCTTCAGTGTGCCACATCCCCTTGCAGAGTCGGAGGTGTTCTTTGCAATTGTGAAAACGATGAATCTATACATCCTATAGCTTTCGAGTCGCGTACATTACAAACTGCAGAGAATAATTATTCACAATTGGACAAAGAATTGCTGGCTGTAAGCTTTGGGATATAAAGACTCCACCAGTACCACTGGGAAAACTTTTTGAGCTGCACACTGACCATACATTCTTATTACCTTTATTGGATGAAATCAAGGACGTCCAACAGAAGATGTCACCACGAATGCAGAACTGGGCCGTAATCTTGAGTGCATACAGTTACAACACGTTTTACATCACAGACGTCAGCGTCTGCACAGCCGATACTTTAAGCCGTCTGCCTGTAACTGAAGCTGTAAAGGAACACGCCCTCCATTTGTACTGGTCAGTTTAATGCAAAACCTAGATACGAAAGCAATGCGAAGCGCAATAATCCGCCAATGGATGAACCGGGACCCAGTGCTGTCAATGGTAAAAAGCTTCTTGACCTAGGTTGATCATCTGAACGAACAGCAAACTTGCAACCATTCATAATGGACAAAAACGAGCTGAGTCTATTTGACAGTATGCCTTTTCTTAAAGGAGCTCGACTGGCTCGTCTGAATAAAGCGCAGTCGGGGATTCTTAAGGAGGTTCACGATACACATCCAGGAGTGGCGAGGGTGGAAGCATCAGCAGGGGGATATTGCTGGTAGCCCAACATCGATCCAGACGTAGACAATTTATTAAGGAACTGGGACATTTGTAAAGAGCATCAAGGTAGTAAAATGTTCGGTCCACTTTGCCCATAGCGGTGGCCCTACAAGCCGTCGGAACAGATCCACACCGAATATGTTGGACCGATAAACGGAACAATCTTTTTTCTACTCATCGACGCACATTCAAAATAGCTTGATGTGCATTCAGTCACCCTAGCGACATCTGAAGCGACTATTACTAAATTGCGCTCTTCCTTTGATAAGTTTGGCATCCCGGAAGCACTATGCACAGGTAACGGTTCACAATTTACGGGTGCTAAACTTAGTAAGTTTGTTACCAACAGTGGGATTTGTCATCTGAAAACGGCCCCGTATCATCCGGTATCGGAAGGATTAGCAGAACGGGTTGTGAGAACGGTGAAACAAGGCCTACTAAAACAGCCAGTGAGGACTTGCCAACGAATTTGGATCGTTTCCTATTTGCCTAACGTTCTACACCCACTGTGATTACCAGTAAGTCCCCGGCGGAACCGACGTTCGGCAGAACTCTCAGGACGAGGTTTCACTTGTTTTCAAACCCGCGTATTGTAATAGAGGAGCGACAGAGAAAGTCTGTCATCAGAGGATCTAAAAGATGAATGCACATTCAGAGAAGTTCAACCAGTATACACTCGGCTACCGCATGAGCACTGCCGGCAACCAGCAACTGTGCTCGGTTCTGCAGGAAGTCAAAATGAGCTGCAACTTCCGGACGACCTGATAGTCCGCCGACATCCGGACTACCTACGTATCCGAGGCACAGACACAGCAGCCGAAGCGGAATCTGACCCCCGGAATCTGACAGATCAAGTAGCGGAGGGCGTGAAAACCGAAAAAACAACTAGGGAGACCATACTTCGCCGGTCCAGCCGAATTCGCAAACTGGTAGAAGGTTTCCAACCAAGAATTTGACTTCAGAAACGACGACGGGGGATGTCACCTGTTTATTAAGGATCAATGACTGACGCCGGTACAAAAAACGTCTTGATTTTGCATGCGCGCTTAGGTACACCTAACTGCGTTTATTATGCTATACCCGATCCACGTTAATTATTGACTATACTACACTTCTTGCACGTTTTCCTTCTACCAACTTACTACGGCTAATGTCTAGTATTGACAACTATGGAGGATGCCGGTGGCTTGCGCAATGACATGGCATGGGGCGGAAAAGTTTTCTCGTTTATCCCACGTAGGATCCACATCGGTACGTGTTCCTTTATCCGGGAAGATAATGCTCTATCGGTTCTGCCGATATAACTAGCACTGTATTTATATGTGAACTGGTCTACACAATAGTAGCTGGCGCCGATTGGCAGAGCTTCCTACGGATGTGGTATTGGCACCATGCTGGTTAGATTGATGATGACGATCTGAGCATCATAGTAGGTCTTTAAGGCAATGGTGGCCCTTAATGACTAAGAGACGCTTGATCGCTACTGCGCATAGAACCTCCAATCATCGATTTCTTCATTTCGCTGAGACTATCGAGATTAGCCGACGCAGCATAAGCTGTACATATACACACAGTCATTCATTAGCCTCAGGTTTCCGTGGACAAAAAGATCGAATTATTTTCGTCCATCTTGATCCCCAATTTTGATTTTTGTTTGGTCACATCCGCCCTCTTTTATTGTTTCTCATCTGTTATCGTTATTGGTACTGAAATGACAATACGAAATGCTTGCAGCTACCAAATGTTGTTTACTTGCTGTACTTTTCAAATTGCTGAAGGGAATTAGTTGCTTTCATATCGCAAGGTAGTCAAACTATACATCACAAACAGATTATTTACCAACAACGTCCGATTGTGAATTCATCGAGCTTCCTGGTGTTCCGATGAATTGGTATTATTAGCTAGCTAAGAACAAATAAGGGTGCGTGGATAGCCGAGCTTAATTAATTAGACATTATAGCAGGTAATGAAATAAAATCCGCGTAGATCAGAAGACGGGAAAAATCCGACTTTTAAGGCATCTTCGACGCGTCTGCCTGTTTGTGGTGTAGTGGAAAAAACAATGCAAATGACTAAGCTAGATTTACTTTGAGATACTCGTTGTGTGAATGGATTGCGGTATGCAATTTCAGTCGGGTTGCGTTTCACCTTGTATTGAGCTCTGGTTACTTCGGTCACGGGGACAACCTATGAAGCAATGATTGTTAGAAGTTGCGCACTCGAAACACAACTCCATGGACAGTTCTTTACTTATTTGTGATAGTCAGGTAAAGATAGCAGCACTAGGCTCGAACTCGGGATCTCTGGCATTTTAGCAGAAATCTCTACATTAAACTAGTGAATCGCGGAGAGCAGCGCTTGACACGACGGTTGTTGGCCAATATAGTAAAGGTAAAATATTTCTTTATCATATGCCGTGTAAAATAAGATGACCAGCTGTATAGTATCCGTTTGAAAATACTTTAACTCTTCCATACCTTCAGCACTGTGTAATTTCAACGTGAACGCACCTTTGTTTTGCATGATCTGTTGTGCTTTTTCGAGTGGCGAATATGCATCTAAGATCTCATCAGCAAGCTCCATCTGCTTTAAACATTGTGCCTTTGTTTTACTTCACAACGATTACCAATGACCATCCATGAGCTGATAATCCCAATAGCCAAGGTGCAAAACTGGTTCCATGCTCGATGCTAGAAGCAGCAAATATTCATCCCTTGACGGTTGTCCGGGAACGGCAAATACTAGAAATACGGATTCTTGACTGTATTATGACGGTTGATCGGGAGTCAGCTATTCCCAGTTATCCGTAAGTCACCAAGACTTATCACCTGGTCAGTTTGAACCGTTGAGTAAGCTTCTTCATGACGTGAACTTGTCGTAAAGATGCAAGGAAGAAGTATACAAATCTTAATGTGTCAAGCTGAAGGATCCAGAATCCGAACTTTTCTAATCTATAAGCATGGACCAAATTGCGAAATTCGGCACTGCAAATAAGTATATATATGCATCAGGAAGACAACACGTTGAACTACCTTAGGAAACGTACAGAAGCTCTTAATCCTTTTCCAATGCAGGCACATTGACATCAATTTAGCTGGAGAACGGAATATAGAATTAAAAGTATGGTACAAACAAATCATCTGCTATACGTCGCTTTAAATATACCTACCAGTAACAAGTTTCCGTTCCGGCAGTCGTTGAATCCTTGCGTTTGGCTGACTGCATCCAGTATAGAAATAACCAGAACTGCTAAACATTTACTGCTATCCCTCTTTTCGATAGACATATTCACTGCTAGTGTGGGTCGTCGCACTACTTGCACTGCGGCCAAATCGTTTTCGTGCCCGCCGTTCCAACTGACTTATTGCCCTCCATTCTAGAACAACAAATTCGGCTCAAACCTATTCCGTACCTACTAATATGCTATACCAACAGAGGTAGAATCCACGGGATTATTTTTTGAATATTATGGCTCCAGAAATTCTAGCTTTTTTACAATTTTGTTGCTCAATCTCATGTGCATAAACATATCACACTGAGGTTAAGTAACCAACCGTGTTACTGCGTTTTATCGAACAGCCTTTGAGCGGCATGATAAGTCCAGACTGATTGGTG
>OX104063.1:234599737-234822047 GCA_944474145.2 Dicrocoelium dendriticum
AACCGTTGTGCCAAGCCTTTCGTTTCGTGACCCGGTGGCTTACGAGTAGCGGTCATAACAATTTTCCCAATTGTTCCGGTTTTGACGCCTGCTAACACTATCTGACGTAAGATAACAACGTCAAAAGAGTCTCGGTATTGCGGATATTTTTTGCGTGGGCAACATCCAATTTCTATTTTATCAGTTACGGTACCCGTGATCGAAAGACCAAGGTTCACTTCAATGGGAATAACGGTCAAGTTTGATATTGCGCTTCGCAATCCGTCCGTACACACAACATGTACTTCTAATTGATGAGGCTCCCTTTATCGCCCTTCTTTTGCAATCCACTTCTGTCCCCCGCCACTTAGTTCTGAGAATTATCATTACATGTTTGTTACCCCTTTTTACTTATTGTTCCACTGTGATATTCCCTGTTTTCCTAGATAAACATTGCGAACACCTAAATTGGCCACTGTTGAAAGTGTCGGTGTTGTGGAATTCCCAAGCTGACTTTTGTTGAGATGTTGGTGCTCCTTCACACAATCCATTCATAATTCTTGCTTCGAGAAAACTTACTGATTCAAGTTACCCTCTTCTTGATGCACTTTCTGAGTTGGTCTCAACATGCTCAATCAGACAAACTATCGAGCCATTTTTGTCCACACGATGATCTACCCCTTATGCGTTATTCCATATCTGGCACCTATTTTGTGCGACTAGACATCAATTGTCCTGGAGTTTAAAAACAACTTTGCATAATTACCGTACTGCTGTTTATGCTCCTTATTACTCTACCTGTGTATTCACTGCGTTATTACGTTTCCTGTGCTTAAAGCGTGTAGGTAATATCTGAATATTCACATTTATGTGTGCATAAAGCACCTTCTTAAAAGGAATTGTAGTGCAAAAACAGGGAGTGCAAAACTGGGAGGTCTTAACTAAATCGATACTTTCACGTGATTCTGTCGGAGCTAAAGAGTTTTTCTCGCAACGGAAGCCTGCAGTGATAAATATTCCTGATGAATTAAGAAGGTCTTTCGCGGATTATGTGGATATGGTTAGGATAAAAATGGGTGTGAGGAAACAAGAGAATTTACTTAGCTCGTTGTGCAATCAGGCTTCACAGTTAACCTTCCCGTTGAACCCCGAACGGTATGTGATTAACCTCTCTAGTGTCACATGCAACCCGTCACAGTTCAGTGTTGTCGTTAGGTCCCAAACTTTGTATTCCATGTAGAAAACTGATCAGGTGGCTTTAGAAGTTCAGGTTGAGAGACAAATGGCCAAATGCGAGACTTAGTTCTAGCTTCGTCTAGTAATGTTGAGAATTTGATGTCTAATCTAGTGTATAGCTGTCGTAATACGCTAGAGCTAAACCAACCAACAACGGTATTATCACCAAGGAACAACAGCAGTCACATAAAAAGCTGTGACTAAACAAAGAAGTAACAATTCCTAAGCCAGACAAAGGTTCAGATGTAATCCTAATGGATAGGGCTGATTACATTTGTAAGATACACCATATACTTAAGGTTGAGCGTAAGTTCCAAGAGATATAACACAGGAGAATTAGAAACACAGATAACTGGGTGCATCAATCAAATGATGCAGGCACATCTCATCACTAAGAATGAATTTGAAAAGTTGAAGCCTTCAGGCTGTCACCTTCCAAGCCTATCCGGTCTTCCGAGAATTCATAAGGAAGGTGCCCCAATGCGTCCAATCTTGGACATGATCGGTTCTCCACACCATCTGCTGGCACAATGAGTGGTGGAAGAATTACAGCCATTGCGGAAAACGGTTGGCGCTTACTGTGGGAGAGGTTGCTTCGAATTCGTTGAGAAGATAAATAAGCTCAACCTTACAGACTAGCTGATGGTATCATTTGACGTCCAGTCGCCGTTTACCAATATTCCATTGCTCGAAACCGTGGAATAGGTGTGCGAACTGCCTCAACGGTTGCACGTAGCAGCGGCTTTTCCGGAAGGTTTACTCATAGAGGTGTTAAAGCGTTGCACCTTAAACGCACATTTCCCATTCAATGACGGGAGGTACAGCCAGGTTGATGGAGGGGCCTTGGGGTCTCTTTTGATTGCTGTTTTTGGTAAAGTTAGCTTACGGCCAACCAAGAACATGTATCAATGGAGTTGGAATGTATGTACGCTATGTTGATGACACGTTCGTACTTTGCAAATTGGAAAAGCAAGCAATGCAGTTGCAGGAACTCGTTAAGGAGGCACATGCGAGCCTTCGATCACCTGCGAACAAGAGCCAAGAGGTCAGCTTTCGTTTCCAAATCGAAACATTATCCGAAACGCCGATGGATTTTGCAGCGGAAGAATACACAGAAAAAGTGCACGGGCTGGACATTATGCAAAGTTTCCCAGCGAGATATCATTGCAGTACAAATGAATCTTGATACAATATCTCGCTTTTAGGGTGCACAGTATCAGCACACCAGATACATTCAATGAGGAACTGCAGAGAATAAGTGATGCCGTTATCGAAAATGTATACCCGGAGAAATGTATCCGGAATCATCTGAGAGTAGGTGAACATAAGCCACCTAGGAGCATTGCTCCGAAGAAAGAACTTTTCATGCATTCGCCTCTCAAGGGCGATGCACCCGTTGATGTGTTATTCCGACGCCAAAAATACGCAATTGCGGAGAAATATCCTATAGCTCATTTGGGAATAGTTTATTATAATAAGCCACTGCTTGTCAGACACTTGCAAGATGAACTAAGCTCTTTGGCTCAATCAATACTCGTGTAGCAATACCCATGCTCCTGTGGGGCATGATATGTCGGTCACGCTTTGAGGCGTTTATCCCAGAGGATCCGCGAGCATATCCAAATGTGGTTCTACAGAGTTGTAAAGGAGTCTTCCAACAGCTCGGATTTATCACATCTTGAATGCGGGCATGCATCACCGGTGAACGATTTTAAAGTGATCTACTCATTGCTTGAACGCTACTCACAATGTTTCCACAAACGATTTGTATCGAAGTTAGTAAATCTATTTTTAACATCCTCAATTTTTGAACGCTAGCTTTTGATGCTAGGGAAACCAGTTGTGTTTCGTGCACAGTCAGAGTGAGATTTTGTTTAAAAGTAAAATCCTGAAAACATGGGTTTCCCAGCTTTTGGATCAAACTGTTTGATTTCCTAGAGGAGGTACTAATATTTATATTTCTCATCGAATGAGAAACTGTGGACATACTTGGCACAGATTATATTTTGCAGATTATGTCATGCTCATACATGAATGGTAAATAGATGTGTGATTTTCCTAGCTTTTGTCTTTTCAACGGTTTTGTATTATCTCACAGGTGTGTTTCAACCAATATGAACTAGTTGGAATAGTGGATGTTGACAGCCCTAGGAGTGTGTCACACATTATGCAATATTTTGTTTTACTCATTAGATGTTGTCTGGCCGTTCTTGGTACCAACAATCAAATGATCTCTCCTAAGAGAACGGGTTCATTATCGTGTTCAGATTTAGGTTATTGGTGTGCTTATCTCTGAAGATGTTTGCGCTGTCACAATATCTGATTTTGTCTGTGATCTTATTGCACAGTTCATCATGGCTTATAATGGAAAATTTATTCCGCGTATTCGCCTTGTACCTCTGTACACTTAGTGTAAACCCCTTATTGCGAAACTCTCTTGTGAAACTAAGTTGTACTTCTACGGAGGGTACATAGCAACGGGTGTTTTTTATGAATCATATTGCACCGAAGCAACAGACTGTCTCAATCCTTATAGGCAAATTTGAGCGAGCTGTAAATGTTGGCATCGCCCCCGATAGTTCTTAGTGTATGCTTTGCCTAGCAGACCTTTGGGGTGTGAACTTTTTATGCTTTCCAAAAATACTGTGTCATATTTACTCATGCTGTCACAAATAATAATGCAGTATTCCAAATTGGGGCAAGTGCGGATTTTGAAGAGCTCTACTCTGGCTAGTGTTGTTTGGATCTTATGTAGTTTATTAGACATTTATTTTCTGGCCCTAACCAGCTGGTGTTCCACTTATTCAGAAATGTTTAGGATGATAGAATATCTGATTCCCAGGTCGTGAATAATCAACCGTACACAAAGGGGTTCGCCGTTGTGGGTAATTGATCCCTCGGGTAACGAACAGCCACGATCCATGATGATAGTTTTTTGTCGAGAACTTCATCATCCAGGTGTCACACCGGTTCTCAAGGGAGTGGATGGCATTCTGTATGAGCAGTAGTATATCCTGAAGTTCAGCTCGACGGCATTTGTGGACTATCTTTATGTCATCTGCAAATAGAAAGGCATTCCATGTCTGATAACCGCACTTATGTCATGAACGTAGAGCAGAAACATAAACGGACCTAGTACACTCACTTGAACAACACCACTAGTAATTTGACGTGGTGAAGAGTGGTGGTCGGCAGTGATAACTACCTGAGAACTGCTGCTCATGTATGATAATAACCAGCCTAAGAGTGGGTCCTGAATACCAAATGAAGCAATATTTTTCAGCAGCCATTTATGGGGCACTCGATCTAATACCTGTTCCATGTCCAGGTGCAGAACAAAAATTGCTTATCCTTAGTCAACAGAATCCTAAACATGGTTTAAGTAATGTCGCTGTCAGGTTATGCAGGATAGTTTTTCCAAGAAACCATGCCGTGACCGGTCCATTAACTTCAGCGAATTCATGAATTGCACCACACCATTCTTAACCAGTTCCTCTAATATTCGGCTGGCTGGCCGAACAACCTCCGGCTGGCTCGCGAACAACCTCCTCGTGGTGTCAGCTGGACTGTTCGGGAATTTCCCCTTCCAGCTAATAGTTCAGCGGCAGTGTTCCATGGAGTTGTGGGTTTTCGTCTGGCAAGCGTTCTCCCTATAAAAAGCCACAAACGTCCGTTTAGTAACACTGCGACATGGCAGATGTGACTGGCCACTAGATAAAGTTACTGCCCCTCGTTTGTTTTGGAGACACTCTACACCGGCAAGCCATCCGAGCATCGGATCTTGCTCCAACTTCGGGAATGTTGGGCCCCTTGGTATGACTTATCGTCATCCGAAACGCGTAGGAACTGAGTGTCCAGTCACTGGTTCCCAACGGCTGCGAATCCCTCATCTCTTCCTGGTGCCTTGTAGGTTAGCCCTTTGGCCAAAGGCTCGGGGCAGTGTTCCCCTAAGATAACCTACCTACCTCTGCCTAGGCAACCGGGTAGTACCTCGTCTACTGACTAATCATGGACTTACAACCACAACCATTCACATACTGTCTTGCTGCTACGATGCTATTCATTCATGCTACTAAGCAAACTTCACAAGCTAAGCCACTTTTTTTACCTACCCTCCCGCTGTGACATTCACACCCAATTTTACTGGGTTTCTCTATGGCGATCAACCCCACCTACATCGATGAACTTGTTCCCGTGGCATCTGCCAACTCAACCACACAGTGCTCAACAAAGAGCTGCCGGTCGTCAAGTCTCCTATCTTTACTACTGCAACACGGAACGCAGTTCAAACTTGCATCCTTCAACGTACGCACATTACTGCAGATCGGTCAGCAAGCTGGACTTGCACGCATGCTAGAAACCCTTGGAATTGCTATCTGCTGCCTGAGTGAAACGCGACTTCAGGACTCTAACTCAGTCCGTCAGCTGGCGTCACTACTCGACCTACGCACCCGCTTCCATCTCCGCATCTCTAGTGACGCCGAGTCTGCCGCATCTGGGCAAGCTGTTGTTGGGATCGCTCTCAGTGTAGAGCCGAGACTGCACTGATTCATTGGATTCCGATCAATAGTAGTCTTTGTGCGTTGAGGCTCCATGGCTCTTGTAAAGTAAGCAGACGTCGAGTCAAAAAGCGTGCTCTCTTCGTGATCTCTGCCTACGCGCCTACTGAGTGTAGCTCGGACACAGTCAAAGACCAATACTACCAGAATATTCATGAGCTAGCACTAAGGGCTCCTAGAAAGGACATCATTGCTTTGGCTGGAAAGTTCAACGAGCATGTCTGTCGGCTGCTGCCATGTGAGCACCATCTCGGACGACCGCATGGATATAATGTTCGCCCAGACAACGGAGAGAAACTGCTCAGTCTGTGTGCTGATCATCAGCTTTTCCTTTCCAGAACGACCTTTCGTCATCTTGGACACCAGTAGGCCACTTGGCGCCCCCATCATCAACCCAGCGCTGGTTACAGAGTGATCACATAGTCATAAGTCGCAGATGGCGCTACAGCGTACGCGACTGCCGATCATTTTGATCAAGATACACCGATACCGATCATGCACTAGTATATGTGACCGTTGGCGTGCGTTTCGGCGGTTCACCTACGTCCAAACACACCCGACCGAACACCTACAAGTTGGAGGACCAAATGGTGAAGAATGAGTGTCAACAAAGGCTTCATGAAAATCTCGCTCGCTGCCCCATTCTGGAGGTTGATCAACACTGGTCAAGTCTGCAACAAGCCATGCTGTCGACCGGTTTGTCCAGTTGTGGTCTAGCTCGCGCCACTCCCAAAAGTTGGATCTCGGAAATATCCTCGGAATGGCTGGATCGCCGACAGGCGGTCCCAGCTAACGCAGCGCAAAATGAACTCCGCCGGTCTATAAAGTAACAGCGGAAAGCAAGCCTTCGCTCTGATTGTGAATCCTGGTGGTCAAAATAAGCTGATGAAATGAAAGCCGCTGCATCAGCTGGCAACTTCCGCCCTCTAGTTTGAATCAACAATGCCACCGGTTGCAATTCCACGTTATCAGCCAGACCATTTACGACTCAGACGGAAGGAAGCTCAACAACCTTCACAGGCGATTGCGTCGCTAGGCAGAGCATTTTGCTCTTGATTGCAACCACCCAACACAGCCCATGTGGCACCAACAGCTCCAATGGTTGCTGATTTGCTTGTTTCCACAGCCCCCCAACTGAAGCAGAGATCCGAGATGCAATCCACTTTTTGAAGCGCCACAAAGCCCTGATCCCGACAGCCTACCACCGGCTCTATCCAAGGAAGGCGGGATGGTACTTATCAGCGAAATCTTATCACAGTTTACGAAAGTTTGGACTGAGGGGTAGGTTTCAAACTCATGAAGAGTATCGGTTATTGCTCCGATTCACAAGTAGGACTGCCGCGACGATTGCTCTAACTACCATGAAATCTCGTTTATCCCTGTCGCATCCAAAATCTTCGTGTCAGTCCTACTTTGCAGGCTTTCAACGAACAGAGAGAAGGTTTCCTGAGGAAAACAAGCCGAATTTTGTCCAGGCTGCGGTTGCATCGACCAAGTCGTTATGCTCCGACAACTACTCGAACTCCGTCACGTCCACCGGTAGTCAACAATCGTGGTGTTCTTGGACATCCCAGCTGCATTTGTTTCAGTAGATAGATCTGCATTGTGGAACTGGTTACTGAAAAAAGATGTGCCCGACAAGTTTGTAACCATCCTGACAGAACTTTACGGTCACACATCGGGCAAAGTCAGGGCTTACGGCACACTCTCTTCTTCGTTTGCTGTGATCAGCGGTGTTCGCCAAGGTTGCCCTATTTCACTTTTCCTCTTCAAAGTTGCCACCGATGTCGTCCAAGGAGCACTGGAAGGTGTCCAGAACTGCAGTATTGAGCTTCTCCCTGGAGACAAAGTCACGGAATTGAACAACGCCGATGATAGCGCCTTGCTGGGGGACAACCCACAAACCGTCCAGAGCGCTTTGGACGGAGTAACGACGGAAGCGCCTAAGTACCGTTTATACTTCACTCCGGGAAAATGTAACACGCTGCTCCTGGATTGGCAGATGCCTGAACCTGCACTCACTATTGCTGGACATGTTCTGGAGTTGCATCACGGCTGGTGGCGGTTTCGAAGATGAAGTCTCATAACTAATTGCAAAGGTGCGCCCTACATTCTTCAAACTAAGACGCCTAGGGCATCGTCGTGATGCAATTCGCAAGCTCAAGGGCAGGGCGCACAATGTTTCCGTCTGTGCAGTACTCTGGTACGGCTGTGAGACGGCCTATTCGCTCGGAAGGCATGAAGCGACTATCCGTCTTTACCAGGCGCTGTCTATGAAGGATTGCTCGGGTGTGGAAGCAACACCACGTAAGTAGCGTAGAGGTCCGAGACCGTGTGTTTTGAGAAAAAAATGCCAGTTTTCAGAACCTTATTCTCCGACATCGCATGCGTTGGCTCAGCATGTTTTGCTTAGACCAGCCAATCGTCTTCCATGTCTAGCGTTATTTGCACTCCGAGGGAGCGAATGGAAAAAGTACCGCGGTGGACAGCCAATGACGATGAGAAGGATCATGAAGAAGGCAACCTCAAGCTTGGCGGCAGTCGGACCAGTTGGTCTTTCAGATTGGAGACCACGAGATGCTGAATCGCAGTGGTTGGAAACATTGGATGTCACGGCCCGCAACAGATATTAGTGGCATCAAGGTCGTCCTGCCACATTATGCCCCCTTTAGTGCACACAAAAGGCTCCAGAAACAAAAACAAAAATGTAAAAACGACGTGTTTAAAACCAAAAAATGGTTTTCACTATTTTTAATCTCATTTCACGTTGCTATTTTCTTCATATTTTTCTCCTGCCATGGTTCTGATGCCAAAATATCTGGTAACAGACTGTGAATATATATATATATATATATATATATATATATATATATATTATGGCTCCTACAAGGAGGTGGCGGATTGACTGGTAATTATTTATTTAGTACCATTAAGTAGTAATGAGGGTTTTTGTATAATTCAGCTAATTCGTAAAAGTCACTCCCAAGCAACAGGCTTAAGCTAGTTTGGAAAAGCACCAAACGCCGTCATGTCGACCTTCTGGTGCAGCTAGCCATTGTCCTAGCCACAATTCGTAACTGGCATGGCAGTGGAAGATGAGCCGGGCTATATCACAGTCAACTGTTAATCACGCGGGTCGGCGGCTTTCACCTATGGCGAAGTGACACTAGCTACTGGCATCCTGAAGTCAAGGGGGCGGAACCCGGCAGTGGTCTGCTGGGGGGCGCACCACTGCCGATGCTCAGAAGGTCGAAACGCCGGCGTCTAGTGCTTTTCCAGACTAGGCTAAGCCTGCTGCTTGGGAGCGACAATGATGAATTAGCTGAATAATTAATTTCATGTTTGGAGTAAACCTTGTGCCGAGGGGTGAAGAGCGATATTTTCCACTGGTCTGAAAAGTAGCTTGATTCCAACGAAAGGGTAAACATGTTCAGCAATAATAAAGACAGGTCAGGCCCTTCCAGTTGTATGACGGCAGATGAGATACCACTGAAATCCATATGGGAAGACGATTTAGTAGAATTCATTTCAGGTTGTATAGTAATGCTAGAACATTCATTGTTACACAGTGAGTTGGCTGTTTGCACCTCAATGCATGCATTTAACAGGGTCTTCTCCAGTTTTCGTGGAGGTAGCGAAAGATGGGCTAAACGTTTCACAGATGTCAGCTGGATCAAAAAAGGACTGTCCGTCTGCATTAAACTGTCCAGCTATCACAGAGGAGTGGTAATTAGTGCTGTAAGGCAGAATTTTAACAAGTTCTTTCCTTTTACATATCGTTTGTAGAGCCATTTGTTCTTCGTGTATCCTCTTCTTCAATTATATATGCATGACTCTGTCAATGAGGTGGTGCAACTGAAAAACAAGGTGCAATTTCCCCTCTTTCTGTATCCAACAATTAATCTTCTGTGTTTCAGGCTGACTGCACGCAAGATTGCGTCTTTTTGGACAAGTGTGATCCCCATGTCTTGGTGAGTAAGCGCAGCAATGACCTGATGGACCCGATGATAGAAATAGTTCACATCAGTGCACACATTGTTAGAAAGAAGGAATGCTTCCCGATTGGATGATCGGATAAGTTGTTGGAATTGCTTCCAGTTTATTTTTTGGGTTACATATTGCCAAATAAAGGCGTGTTTGCCCGACAGTCTAACTAAAAGTGAATCGTACCACCTTGTGGTCACTACCAGAGGGTGTGTCTAATATCTCTGTTTGTGCCTCTGTGATCTCCGTTGGGAATATCAGGTCGAGTGTACTGGCCACGCTTGTTGGCTCAGTAACCTACTGTATCCACCCACTAATTCTGAGAGCGGAAGGAAAACTGTATGTGTAGAGGAGGATGTTTGAGAGGACCAGTTAATCTTTGGTAGGTTAAAATCACCAGCAATTATCTTTTGTCTGTGTGGCATTTCAGCAGCAAACTCCAAAGCTGTAGTGTCGATGGTAACACTCTTGGTTCACACAGTTGGTGGGTTGTAAACACATCGGAGTAAAATGTGAGAACCGATTCCTGAGACGGACAACCAAAGGGATTCGGGAACAATTTTTAGCCGGGGAAGATCAAGAAGTTCTGTTGCAAATGTACTGTGTAGGTATATCAATGCATCCATCTCCTTTGCTTGTACCGTTAGCTTTTCGGAACAGCTGATAATTAGGAGTCGTTAAGGTAGAGTCTAAGGTATTGGGGGGAACACCATATTTCAGTAACGGGGATTGCTTGTGGGTCATTGATATGCGTAAGCATGTCTAGCAAGTGAAGTTTGTCGTTACTAAATCTGAAATTAAGCAGAAGCATAGCAAACCGACTATTGGATGTGGGGTCATCGAGTTGCAGTTCTTTGTTATACGCGTTGTTATAGTCAGGTATTATGGAGACAGGAGAAATGAGTGGGAGTACTGGGGTCCAGTCTATTCATAACAGGCGTGGTGACATGGGTAATATGTCCTTGGTGATTTCCGATATTGCTGTAGACATGGAGGCGCTTGAGGTAGAATGTCGAAGTTGCAGTTAGCGTAGCAGTCTTCTAGCCGGATCGCCTGCACATTTGCAGGAACAGTAAGAACAGGCAGTTGGCTTCTGCCCGGAATATAAGCAGTAGGAATGTCCGCAGCTCCATTACCTTCTGTATTAAAAATAGGGCATACTGGGGCGTGTTTGGCAAGGTTGTTTGCATATGAGACGAGATGGGAGGTGGCCTTGGCTTCGTGACATCTTTTATTCTATCATTACTGTGCCTGTTTGTGTGGTATGGAAGGGAATTATAGCGAGGGGTATCCAAAAGTCATTTGTTTCTGATTTTTGTCGGCTCAGGATGTCGTTTGGTAGAGTTTAGGTGATGTAAGTTGGTAGTCCTTGTTAGTTTCTACCGTGCTCATCACATACTTAATACCTTTTGGAACCAGTGAGTGGTTGTGAGTTTTCTACGCTATTGGATTGACTGCCTGTGAGGGGTACTTTGGAGGTTGAGTTCAGCTTGTGACAAAACTACAGGGCGCTTGGTAGTCAGCTATTCCCAATGTAAAGGAATTACTCCATCGTTCATGAACGGTGAATTCAATTCATTTATTTCACTGGCGTCAAGATTGAGGGGCAGTGGTTAGTAGGAGTTTGCTTAGGTTATATTGCCATATCTTCAGTAACAGTGGTGACCGAGGTCCATATCATATGAGGGGAGCTGTCGAGCACCAGTTCAAATTGCCCAGTTGTCACATTAAATAAGTTAACTTTTTGAGCTTTAGTCTGAAAATACTTAACCCAAATAGTCTTTTGAGCCAGTGATTGTGACGAAATATCACTAAAGGACCTCTGGAGAGTCGTGCGATCCGCTTAAATCAATAGGTCTTTGAATTGGGTCCGCTGGGATATGGTGAGCTGATTACTCAACAATCGGTTCGCGAATTCCTCAGTTGCAAAGTTACAAACGATCGGACAGCAATGTTTTTCACTTTAAATGTTCCTTGGTTGTGGACGGTCTACTCGTATAGCTTTTCGGCTTCTTTTTGACGATATAGACGATCCTCAGTCAAACTTTGTTTGCATGCTTGAGCAATAGCTTTTGCTCGAAAATTAATTGTGCTAATAAAACCAGTTGATATGCAAATTTGTTCTCGCAGACTAGTTGTACACAATGGTTACGGTGGACAAAATAGTTCTTCCAAGTGTTTGAGCTACGGTTTGCTTTGTTAACATGCTGCGTATCTCGTCGTCAGTTAATTGCTTGTGCCACTAGGTGTAAAAAAAGAACGTTGCATAGTCATCCAGGGTGTTAAAATGGCTGGTTAAACTTTGTCAGGAAAGATCCGATGTACTCTAATCCAAGAAATTCCAGTTAGTCTTTTCAAATGCCGTCGTTTATGTGTCGTACCTTCGCTTGTTCATCCTCCCTAGGACTATTCTGCATATCAAGTGTATTTGAAGAACAAGGTTGTATGATGAATGCGGCTTAGAGAAGTATAGACAATCCCTCACTCGATCACGATTTATTTGTCAATGAATATCTAGTGGGAGTGTTGGTGTACTCACAAAGCGGAAAAATGACAGTACGCACTTGTAGATCTGCTTTGTCTTGTTCTCCATTGGAAGGTGTGGCATTCCAGAGTGAAGGTTAAAACATTTGGCAAATTCTGAAAGATGTGTATCTTGTCTGCTTCACTGCCGAGGCAGAATGCTGAAAAGCCTTCATCTCGATCTCATCGGTGGATTCTAGGGTTAAGGGTACAGGTCGAAACGCACCGTACCACATCCAGTTTGGATGTCTAGTGATGCGCATTAACTTAGTCTGACTGGCCTGAACACCGATCTGATCACAAGCACAAGTCTACTGCTTCAAATCGTTCTGCATTTTGCCTCCTATGGAGTTTGTCTTTTACTTAGGAGGTTTATTAAAAGCAAAAGTTTGGGCAAGGTAGTTCCGTTTAATCGTCTGGTATGTGAGGGAGCTGCTATCGGTGGATTGGGCGACATCTTTGTAGTGTGCAGCTGGTCTTTGACTCCCGTTTCGGCTACATCAGCTAAAGGTACTGACACTGCACTGTAAATACATATAACGGCAACTGTTATATAGGTATCCCTAGCTTAGGAGTTGTTCGGCTTCTCTTGTTCAAAAGGAAGTGTAAGCGCTACCGACGTTACATCAGTCAAAACAGATAACAATAGGATAAGCGTGGTATGGCCAGACATACTTCTGTCGTTCGCGATAAGTTGTCCGTTTGGGGTTTCCAGTTTTCTTTACCATGATGGCTTGGGAATGACTGACACTTTTCTTTGGCTTCTAGGTGGTGATTATAGCAGATAGATGAAGTGAAAACCTTGCTATTGGTTCCCCTAGCGAAGAAATGTAACATCTAAACAAAGTGCCATTTAGTGCTTAAACTGTCGTATCTTGGGGCCAGTTGTAATGCATATTTTACCAGGCGAACAATCGCACACTCAGGACACAACCAAACTGCGCCAAGTAAACTGTTATACTGATGTCCTTGTTTTAATGGCGCTCTGACGTTGTTCGGGTGATAATGACAAGTACCGTGAAAAGATGCCAGTCCCATTCCTTGGCTTTTTCTAAGTTTCCGATTTCACAGTTGTTATGGTCACTGTGTTCAAACAGCTGCAGGATGATTGGTTGGTTGAGTGTGACTCGCTGGTTGGTATTGACCGTCCTCCGCTGGCCATATCAAGATCAGGTGACTAACGCGTTCCACCCAGCTTTTTGCGTCTGTCTATCGTACGACCGCTAACATATGCAGGTTGTGTAGATTGCCATAATACATGCCAGGTCGATTAATCTCACACACTGAAATGCAGAGTAACGTGGGCTGATATTCGCCGAAATGGGACTGATTCACAATGGAAAGGTAATTTGCTATGCAGCTGCTAGGCAAGCTGGTGGAGTGAGACGGATGCGTGATTGTCAGAGGGCTGAGCGACTCCTTTAGCGAAT
Source organism: Dicrocoelium dendriticum (assembly GCA_944474145.2). Classification (NCBI taxonomy): domain Eukaryota; kingdom Metazoa; phylum Platyhelminthes; class Trematoda; order Plagiorchiida; family Dicrocoeliidae; genus Dicrocoelium; species Dicrocoelium dendriticum. Next base: position 234,613,449 of record OX104063.1, read on the forward strand.
GAAACGAGTTCTGGGGGAATGCTTGCAATGGTGCAACAAGTTGCGCTAGTCAAAAATTGTCAAAATTGATAAATTTGAGTACAAAGAAGTTGCGCTAAAAGTATTCCATTGAGAATGATTTCACTAGTTAAAGCTTGTCAAATTGAGACGAAATAGTATACATGGTACTTGGTATATCTCGAAAGATTGGATAGCAGAAAATCGTGATACCGACAGGCTTTTGTGAGGCGAAGATAAATAGGATATTATTGCCAGTAGACTGCGGGGTTCATTACATTTCATCAAGCCATAAATCTTTGTGATCTATCATAGAATTGTACAGTTAACATTATACTGAAAGCAAGCGTAGTTGTTTTAACTTCGTTTAGGTTGTAACAGTTTACATAACAATACGGTGGGAGTTCGAACAAAATGCAATGCTCATTGCAGGCGCTGTCATTCTACTGCAACTGTTGTTCCAATAGCCAGGATGGAAAGGAATGTTAGAGCGTTGCCACACAAGCGTAAGCAGACGGTAAAATCTATGGGTGTTTCAAAATATGCTTCAGTACCGTCCTCGATGTAGAACAGTCAATTCACAGTGGAAATAAGGGAAATTTGTTCATCTCTGTGGCAGATCTGCACTAAAATGCGGAGTTGTGGAAAACTATGCAAAAAATGCAGGCCATAGTCTCCCTACATTCATTGAGAGTTAAGGAATTTAATGTTAAAGATAATCCAATCCCGACTCGGTCAGACAGCCAGCAGACGCCTGGAAAAGCATAGTAGAGCTGCTTCATATTTTTGGTATTTGCAACAATTTGCATTCCATTTGACACCTGAAAACTGAGTACTGGCTGGAAGCGGCAATAAGCTGTATCTCTGTGTAGCTGCAACTAATATCACTCAAGTATACAGACCTGTTATGTTGGAGTGTGTTGGACAGAATTTATTTTGACCAAGTGTTTGTCCAAGAATTTCTACAATTTTGACACCAACTTTGCTTCAAATACGTTCTGAAGCAGGTTGTTCCATACATTCACCACACTCAATTCGAAACGATTTGGTTGGCCACCGCTTCAAATCCGGCACTACAAGTTTGTACTGTCGTCCTTGTGTTCTGCCTCATGTGTGTAACAGCGGCCTCGACATGGGGTACTCACCGAGATGTAGTATCCGGTGCGTTATAATGGGGTCAACCAGCAAATGTCGTTAAAATCGTATATGAAGCTCTAGTTTATTACACCGTTCTTCGTACTGCACACGTCGTAAGTTGTGTGTCACCCTGAAGACTACATGCTGTACACGCTCAGTACTTCCTACCTCGCTCCGGGGCAGTATGCGGATGGGCTGTACTTTAGCATTGGTCGTGTTTTTCAGACGAAGACAGAAGTAACAATCTCTTCCAACCAACTGCTGAAACTGCGATTAAGCACCCAAAGCAAAAGAAGTCCTTTTTGGAAAAGAGTTTATTTCGCAACGTGACAGTACACAGAGGTATCTAACGAAAGGCGCAGGATGAAACGGTTGACCGGCTACAGTGTGGGTTGGACTGTGCTCATAATTAAACCAGCCTCCAGTATTGCGACTTAACCGGGTTGATCGAAAGCTTGACATTGCAGATCACACGGAGAGGCGGTCAACGTCTCGCTTAAGCAGGTCAGATTTACTAGGTGGGTGGATTACTATCCATACCTTCATGCAATCTGCCAGTAAAGCAGAAAGCGAACGGAGACGCAGAGGCTTATCGTTTATATAGATCAGGAACAAGTGGGCCCAGTACAATGCCCGAGGGATACCAGTCAGTCAGATGGTTGTCAATCTGGACCATCCACTATCGACCAACGAGTAACTTCCTAATGCATCGCCGCAGCGAGCCGCCAACACCGCACACCCTCAGCCTGTGGAGGAACACCTCATGAGTCTCCTTGTCAAAAGCGTTACTGCAGACGTTGTAGATGACGTTGACCGATTTGCCTTAGTTCAGCAGTTGCAACCATTCATGCCTCGTTACTAGCAGGTTGGTGATACATTAGTGACTTCTCCCAAAACCATTGTGCGTTGGAGTCAAGAGGCATTGCGACTCAAGCAGCCGCGGAAAACCCTTCTAAAGATGCTATCAAGAGTCTTTGCAAAAAAGGGATGGTCGGCCTGATCAGGTGGTAGTTATTCACCTTGCTTGGGTCACCAAGTTTCGATATTGACTTTACAAGTGTGTATTTCCAGTCGCTCAGTAATGAACCAGTGGATAGTGACCTGTTGAAAAGTTCAGTCACAGAAGGAGAGATGGTGGCTGATAGGGATTTGAAGAACAGTGCATGGATTCCATCTGGCCCGGCAGGTTTCGTCCTGTTAAGACTTGTCAACAACTAGCATACATCCAGGCTGTCAAATCTAGCGGCGCTGTACTCATCGAACTCGGTACAGACACCTAGTCACTTACAAATACGGAAGCGAAGTGCATCGCCAATGCGGACGCATGATCTATGCTCGAAGTTGGAGGATGTCCATGTGATCCTGTCACATGTGCATTGAAGTTCAGGCCCTAATCCACTCAGTTGGATGAATAACACACATAAAGGCACTTAGGCACAACTGAAGCTTATCGTGTTCCACTGAATGCCTACCGGATATTCTGTCAGTCATCAATTACACAGTATCATGTCCAGACTTGTTCTCGACACCGTAGGTTATGAGCGCTATAGGGCATACGCTCTTGTACATTTACTTATTGTGACTAATAAGCCTCAGCGCCCTAAAATCTTAGCAAATTGCTTGTAGGCCTCAGGCGCAGGTTCACGGAGGCCAGGAGCCTCTTAAGATAATTCTTCACTGCAGCTGCAAGCTACTATATGAAGTTTCGGCTCTTATATCTTTTACCGTTGATGTAAAGATTTCCTGCATTTTTGTATGCCTAGTAATCTTCGTCAGAGCCAAACAACACGAATTTGTCTCACAATCTGCGTCGCCGTCGAACCAGTTTGCTGTAATCCTTGTCGAATCAATGTGGCTTGACCGGCCCAACTTTTAGATACTTGACGGGTACAAATAGGGCGTACAGTGGTGATGATGAGGCTGAGGATGATGATCATGATGCTGCTGCCGCTGGTGCTGCTGCTGCTGTGATGATGATGATGTTGATAATGATGATGGTGATGGTGATGAGGAGGATGATGATGATGATGATGATGCTGATGATGGTGGTGGTGGTGATGATGCTGGTGATGGTGATGATGATGATAATGATGCTGCTGCTGCTGCTGCCGCTGCTGCTGCTGATGATGATGATGATGGTGATGCTGATGATGATGAGGATGGTGATGATGATGATGATGATGATGATGATGATGATGATGATGGTGATGCTGATGATGATGAGGATGGTGATGATGATGATGATAATGCTGCTGCTGCTGCTGCTGCTGCTGCTGCTGCTGCTGCTGCTGATGATGATGATGATGATGATGATGATGATGATGATGATGATGATGATGATGATGATGATGATGATGATGATGATGATGATGATGATGATGATGATTGTGTTGATGATGATGATGATGATGATGATGATGATGATGATGATGATGATGATGATGATGATGATGATGATGATGATGATGATGATGATGGTGCTGTTGATGATGCTGATGATGAGGATGATGGTGATGATGATGGTGCTGGTGATGATGCTGATGATGAATATGGTAAGAACGACGACGACGATGTTGCTGATGGTCATTATGTGTATATTTATCATGATGATTACTAATTACTGGTTGGAAGCAGCAAGATGAGATATCTCTGTGTGGAACTGTGTGGCTAGGACTCGCGACCCAACTGTTACCAGTCCGCGGTGAATCCTACTGGGCTACGGGGGACGGTAAAAACCGACGGAACTAATTCACAACTTAAATTTAGTAACTCCTTCAATCGGTGTGAGGGTTATTTTTCCCTCTGCACGGTAGACACATGCAAGTTAGTGGATAGTGAACGGCTTTATATCTTATTTAGCATGTTACTCATGACGGTCATATCCTTCCGCCGTAACCCAGTGGTCTTCCTTACGGACTGGTAACAGTCGTGTTGGGAGGCTCTACCTTCACAGAAACCAAACGGAATGCGCAGCTCTGATGAATCCCGAAAGAATGAAGTAACTGTGCTGTGCATTTCGGAGTACATGATGGTTCTCTGACTGAGTGTAGATGCGATGATCTTCTACATGGACCATTCAACTCCCCCTACTACTCCTTTGTGATTTATTGTTTACGTGTGTACCAGCGCATCTGATTATACCGTGTAGAATGTCCCAGCAGTAAACATTCGTTTCAATTATCCAACACTCTTCGAGAGAACCTACCTGCTACCGAGTACCGACTAGATGCGAAAGCTTTGTTAGACGTGATCTTAATGGTATTGCAACCAGCAACACGGTGTGTGAAGATAGTCATGAGGGAGGCGCAATAATATGGACCACCCATGTTATAGCCATTCTTACTGAGACCGGTTAGTTAATTAGGCTGTTGTTTTTAAGTGGTAACCATCGACTACTCTCATCGACTAGTAACGATATCTTGAGTCGTTGAACTGAATGCATTCATCAATTCATGACTGGAATAAGAACTGGTCTTTATTGAAAAGGTTTAACAGAAAATACTTGTTTGGACAAAGAAGAATGAGCCAGAGTTTCCAGATCTATGAACTAATTCGTCTTATTTGATTGACTTCATAAGGATGACAGTGTCACCCCACAACATTCGTCTTCTGATATTCATATTTGGATCTACATCCGATAGGGTATTTGCAGTTCCTTGAATGAACCGTTTCATCTTACCTGAATAATTAGTACTGTATTTTAGGGACAAGTAGTTATTTAAATCAGTACAACTACATAAGAATGTGATCAAAAATGACCAAATAGTTGGCAAAAATACCTACCATTTGTTGACACTCTAGCCGTTTTTCAACATCTTATGTGGCATTTCAAATATGTCTGACCTACATTATCACTGGGTTCACTACTGTGAGCTGTCATTGTCAGTGTGTACATGTTGTCCGAATGGAGTGGTGGAGAAATGAAAAGTCAGCAAAATTCTCAACTTCTGTACTGCTTTGATCTCCACGACCTGTTTTAGTGCACTGTTCCAAATAGCTGCCACTCCGCTCGATGCACACGTGTTGGGAATTCGCTTCATATCCAGAACCGCAAGCTTGTACCGGTGTGCGCTTGTGCAGCATGACGTTCGTAAATGTGGAATCAGCCTTAAAGCGGTGGATTCACCAGGATGTCATTTGCGGTTAGTCACGATAAGATTGACTGGCAAAGGACAATCGAACATGATGTAGAGGCCTAGTTGCTCCCCCTTGTCATTGTAAGAAAATCAAGCATACTCGGTATGTGTGGGATAGCTACATGTTGGACTGGTTTGATCTTCTGTGCCTCGCGTTTGGCGATCGGACAACAGGCGGACGAAACATACACTAACCTTAGCCTTATTATGAAAGAGAAGACGCGATTTGCAACCTCTGCAGAACAAATACAGAAGTTGCGGTTGAGCATTCAAAACAGGCGCAGTCCGCTACGGTGTAACTTGTTCGTGTTATCCACGCATGTCAACTCGCAGCTTCAGCATCCACCCAGGTCCTTCGTCGATGGTGTGACGCGTAGCTGTTGACCGTCAATGGTGCAATTCGGCCGTCACTACTTTTCCCAAGGCTAATGAATACCGACTTGCTTGAGTGGATCGGGAAGCGGACTTCCGAAGACCCCATGGAGGGTGGTTGTTCTTTTTTGAAGTAAGCCGCAGTGGGCGCGGTGCTAACTACTCTCCAAATCTTCAAGTCGTCGGCAAAATGGGTACATGCTGAGCGAAAAAACTGGGATAGGTCGTTGATGTGAACTGCAAACAGATATGACCCAAGCACTGTACCTTGGGGTATGTCACTAGTAAAGGGATACTAGTCAGTCTGATGCTTGTCCACCTGTACTCTTCCCTTTTCTTTTAGCAGGGAACTCCCGGATGCACTGATGCAGTGATTCACCAACGCCGCACAAACTCAGCTTATGACTGAGGACCCCATAGTTTATGCTGTCGAACGCTTTGAGGAAATCGGTGTCGATTAGATCGACAGATTTCTGCTGATTAACTGCTGACAACAATTTATGTCTTGTCACGAGAAAGTTAGTTATGAATGAGTGGCCTAACGTTAAACCGTGCTGTGAGTGCGTCAATAGATCTTTCAACTGGAACAGCTGTAATAGACGATTCTTTAAGATCACATATTTTCATGATCACATTTTTTGATCACATATTTCTTAAACAACTTGGCTAGGTGTTATTCATTTTGCTGAAGTCGTCGCCTTGCGGAATCAGCTTAACTACTAAGCGTTTTCTATCACTTGGCAATGCACCTTCAGACAGCGGCCTGTTGAACAGATTAGTCCCAGCAGGTGAGTTGACGGTCGATAGGGACTTGAGCATCAGTGGATGAAGCCCATCAGGCCCAACAGACTTGACACCATCAAAGCGTGGCCGCAATCCTGACTGTCGATTTCGGTAACAGCAGTACATTTCCAATCCCTTTAGCAAGCTAGGCCGTTTACACCTGAGGAAGCGAAGTGCGCCAACATCACAGACGCACGCTCAGTACTGGAGGTAATGCAAAGTTTGTCCGAGCCCTTTTGTCTTGGTAGACTACCTGTCGGTTTCGAACGCCCATTCACTTATGCAAAGATCCTCTTCGGAGTGGCCTTTGCGGCGGTTGATAGTTGCTCTTCGAAGTGCCCACGCTTGTGTACTTTTACTGTTATAAACTTGCCGCTGCTTGTTGTACGCTTTGTGGTCTTTGAAATATACTGTGATAGTGATGTGGTTCCACAGTCTGTGTCGCCGACGAGCTAGTTTACCGTACTCCTAGTCAAACCAATTTGGATTGATTGGTCTAGCTTTCCGGCCCACCAGTGGCACAACCCGAGAACATAGTATGTCACTCCTGCTTTTATCACTACTCAACAAGCTTTCACAGAGGCAAGTTGAGGCCAAGACAGGCCATCGAAGTTAGTTTTCCAATAGTCTTAAGCTGGCTCAAGCAAACGGGAATACGGTACAGGTTTTCAATATTAATTATTTGCCCTGAGTGGTCGTTTATTGCCAGTGAATTTCATCAACATTCTCATTAGCAACATCATTACATCAGCCATTGGAAATGACAGTTCACTGTCATTCAAGCACCGTGACTTACGAAAAGAAGAATAACAACAGGGTGGGAACAGGGGCTACTAGAAAGCAATCCCGTAATCAAATATTCCGGGTCAAGGCGCCTACACCTTGTGTCAACAACATACCTTCACCAATAGTTGACTATCATGCAACAATAAGGCTGCATCAGTGTGACAGTTACCCTGTGGCTTTCACTGTTCCGCGTCATAATTAATCATTACCGGCAGATAAATCAGCACCAAACATAATTTAAACCGGCAATCTGACTATACTATGACAGCAAACACGCCACGGATGTCGACGGCGAGCCATATCATGTAGTGTCTCGAGGGAAGCACAAGCAAGTCCAATCTGATTACGACGGCAGCGGATCCAGAATCCGAATGTCATGCACATGTTGCTCCTTGTGGGTTAACATCAAGTCCAGGCACGACGCAGTTGAGTGTGGCGTGTGTGTCGGTTAACATATGTGCTGTGTTAATCCAATTTCATGTGCCATGTCTACCACGCAATGTATGAGCAAGAGTTGGACTTCAGTCTAGCGTATTCAGGCACAATTGAAATCACCCATGAGTAGATAATTGGTACAAATCATGTGGCTTCGGAGATGCGGCAGCCAATTCAACTTAGGGTTGAGGGGAATGAAATAAAATGGACATACGAGTAGCTTCCCTCGCCTGAGGTGCATCGAGAACCACAGCTTCTTGCACATACCATCATCCCTTTAGTAGACGCTCACAACCTGCCACCCAGAGAAGACCGCATGAAAAGTATTCAGTCGATAGTATATCGTAGGGGTAGTATGAGTAGCAACTAACTTCGATGTTCTGGACAATCACCACAGAATTCAGCTACGTCTCTGCGAAGCCCACTATGCCTGGCCGCCGCTCAGATACAACGAAACGACAGCATTAATCGCGCTTGTTCATGAGACTGCAAAAGTTGTTGAAGACTGCACGCAGGCTAGAGCAGAATCCACGGAGTGTACTTGTAATGTGCGCATCATGTCTACCCTGCTTCATAGAGTCTTTGAAAGGAGCAGAAAATTAATGATACGGAGCTTTGTTTTCCAATCACTACGTATTTTCAGCTCAATGATGGTAAATTTGCGCGGTTTTTGGTCCTCCGACTCCTGATCAAGACAAGCATGGACTTTGGAATTTTCAGCCTATTTTGGCGGCATAGGAGCAACCTGAGACCCTTTCATCCTCAAAGGTGATTATCCTTGACCGACATTGTTGCCCATCTTTCTTTCCAAAGCGGGTTATTTACCTCAGTTTCTACCCGTCCGCTACCATATCGAGGTGTTTATCTGCTAGGCTCTGTTTGAATCGACATCGTGATCGCAACACATCTGAGAGTTGTTTCACTGGACTCCAGCGCGTGAACAATCACGTGGTTAAAACACATAAGATGGGCTAAATTGATTTTGAATGGCAAAGATTTTCTTGAGCCTCATGGGGTTTGGCCAGTCGCTGATTTGCATCAGTTAAACTATTTGCATTTTTCACAAGTCTTCAGTAGACGAGCTTTCACCTATTGGAATATCTGTGCCCATATGACGAAACAGTGATACAAGATTCCCATCAGATGAAACAGGGATGCCCGCAACGGTGGGACAGCGTACCACTGAGCTTGCACGGGGTTAGATAGAATGCTGTTCTGAAACCTAGATGCGATTTCGGCTAGTTTGTCCGGACAAACGCTCACAACTGTTCCCATCCGAATGCACCAGTTTACACCGCGGCTCGTGATTCCGCTCTACTCTTCCGACCATATCTCGGTTCATCAATTCTTCCACAAACTGGGAATGAAATCAGGTTGTTTCACGAAGACGTCTTACATTGTCACTTGGTTGTCCAATGCCTGAAATAGGCGGATCAAATTGACACATAAGAAATGTACGTGCATTTTATCGATGTCCGGTAAGCTTTCAACGGGCACCGCGAAGTGATTGTTTCAGTAATATGGTGAATCGCCGACAAAATATTGACCAATCATACGGCACAAAGGGGTCTCCGGAGCTCTCCGAAATTAAACGATAGTAATGTATGTTGGTCGAAAAATTCGGTATGATAAATTTAACCGAAGAATATAGTTTCCACCAAATGATTCCAATAGACGGAGAAATCCAACGGAAAGCATCTTGCTGTTACAGAGAGGAAAGGACTACTTAGAAGCTACTAACCACGGAAGTATCTCAGTGTCCTTGATACCATCTCATTGATATGGTATTGTAAGTGACAAGACACAGACTGTGTGCCTTTCACTTTTGTTGTTTGAAACACTTTTTCGGCGACTACCCAGTCCAACATCGCCCACTTAATTGTTTTGAGTGCCATCACAATACCGCTACCAACCCATGTATAAGCCTTTAATAATTGTCAGAGGATAGCAGCATTTGAAGAGCATACCTGTGAAGAATATCACGCAATGTTTTAAGACCTCACTTTATGGACCATCGTAACGATTGTTTAAACACCTCCGGTAAACCAGCTCCACTAGTCGGACTGAACTTTCGGAGTTCTGCTACTAGGTGCATATGTTATGCTACGCATAATATATGAAGAATGCATATGCAAAATCAGTTGCATGCTTACTTGAATTTTGATTGCCCTTCTGTCGCACTCTTGTAAGTAAAGGGGGATAATAGAAAAGCGCAGCGTTCATTGTATAGAAAGTATACTTTTATCTTGTTGGCACCGTGAAAGCTTAATGCTCTACTGCACCATTTGGAATCGTATTTGAGTTATAAATGGAGAACCAGTCTCTATATGCGTCAGTTGAGGTTAGACGAAAATGGACAAGACGGCATATCTACCACGTGTGACCAGTGGAATCCGGAATAATTTGTCTGAGAATTTCGGATGGCTTTTAAAATTAGAATCCTTCGGGAATGATCAACTTTTAATCTTAACCAGCATTTTACCTTGCAGGTGAAAGGGCTTGACTTTACTATGGTTAGTGTTGGCATATAAACCAAATTCAGAAAGCGTATATTTTTATTGACTAGGGGACATATGATCAAACTCATGTTAGAATGCCATGAAGTGAAGAGCGTGTAACATTTTTAATAAGGTGTTACATTAGTACGGAACATCTTTACCAACTTGTCCTCATCTGAAAACCGGAAAGTAAAACATGAACTTTTCGTTCTCCACTGAACGCGAACCTGGTATATAATAGTGGTTTTGTTGCCTACGTCACGGCAAGCAGCTCAAAACTAATTTTGTCTTCTGGGTTGCTGTTCTAGACCACGCGTGGTTTTGATATGCGTAAACCGAATCCTCAATGGTAGTGGTAGGAACCGGCCTCACATTTTACTACATTCTCTGGTTTACCTACAGCAAGGAATGGAGTGGGGATTTACGCCTGTTACTGATGTATACTTAGGTATATTGATAACGAATGACATACGGTTTGGTATGAGTACAGCCCGCCTGCACAGCCTGTTAGTTTGTATGGGGTGCGCTTATCTTACTTTCAGCTGGCTTGGAACGACCTCCACATGGTCACTGTTTACTTCTAGAGTACAACCGAGTTATCCACTGAAAGATTTACTCAAGAACTGATTGCGCACCACCAAGACGTTGTTATCAAGGGACAGTTCGGCGGAAGCAGTAAAGGCTGGTGTAAGAGTTGGTGCATTCGACTAACGTATGACCGGTTGAACTATCGCATCCTTCTAATCAAGGTTCCGTGATACAGTATTGGCAATTCCTTCTTAGGGTGGACCAGGAGCTTCCTCTGCCACATCCGGCTGCAAGTGGAGGTACAAGACTCATAATCAATGCGGCGTGCAACGAGGTTCGGTATTGGGGCTCGTCTGTTCCCGCCTTTCAGCAGTGTTCTAATGAACTCAGTCGCTTCAAACTGCTTGCTTTACGCGGATGATACAAAAGTTTAGCGGCCGATCTAACCTCCGGACAACCGAAAATAGCTTCAAAACTATCTCGACAAGACTTATGAATGGTCATTTAACAATCTTCTTCAGTTCAACGTGACTAAATGTAGAGAAACCTAAGTGGTTTACACCTATCAACCGAGATACCAGAATCTCCAGCACAGTTCTCGTGAAAATGATCTCAGTGTGATGGTTCCTCGGAGGAATCTGCACTAGCATTGAAAAACTGAATCCAAACTTGGGGCTGTTAAGGAGGGCTGTTGGTCATTTCGACCCATCTATTTTCACCCAACTGCTTTCTACATACATACGCCAGCACGTGGAATATGCTGTGCAAACATGACGAACATGACAAAGGCGAAATCTCATGGTCTTAGAAATTCCCCCACATCTGGCTGCTCCCTAGGAACGTCGACTAAACGATAGTTTGCGTTTGTTTGACGGCCCCATCACGGTTTGTCATGTATTACGCAACCCTAATCTCTCATTTAGCAAATATTTGTAACAGGTAGCAGCATGTTGAGACCAAATATAGCAACTGAATTTTCTTCTGGAATTGGAACGAAAAGAAAATGATTTAAATCCTTAGATTCCTTTTTTTCCTCCGAATCAGTTGATTCACTCACAGTCTGCAGGTGCATTAGGTTGGTTCATCAAATAACGCGAATTTTCCGCCTGACATCACATCAAAGCTTACCAAGACGACACTTTGCATTATATTTCCCGTTTCATCTCTTTGCATTTGTTCTACGCTGTTAATTATCTCCTATTCTTTCCTGGAGGTGAAACATCAGCTATTCACTGCAGTTTTTCTTACTTCGCGAAACCCAGTTCGATTACAACTTCTATTCTTTTCTTTTGGTTTTACCGGATGATACCATCTGGAAATCCTTCAGGCTCTGCATTGTTCAAAACACTACCGAGAAAACAATTTACTTATTTACTTACTTGCTCCCTTTGATTATTTGTACGAACGGAAACAGACAGCCGCCAGATCGCATCTCATTCTAGAGAAGTGTGAAAGGTTTGCTTATCGTGGTTTTCATTGTACTTCATTAATTTATTTTTTGCGTAACTAGTCATAACTGGGCCGATCTTCCAAGCTGATGGGTTGAATCGTTTAAGATATATAATTACACATACGCTAAGCAAATTGTAACAGGCGCACTAGCGAGAAATATAGTGCCGGACTTAAAAAACGTGTTTTTTGACAGCCCATCATACATAATAGCGGCAGTAAAAGGTATCTTCATGCTGATTGTCTGCTGCTTAAAAAGGCGATCAAAAATCCCGCACAACACAATGATGGCTTACTCACTTTTAATCTAACTTAGGACATGGCCAGATGAGGCGTGGAATTGCGGATGAAACTTCTGGAGGGACAACTCCTCATGGCACCAGGTCCTTAGGAGGCGGTTCAAAAAGTGACCATATTAATTTACTTGAACTGCTGGTTAGACCCACATTTATTCCCCCGTACTACTTTTAGTAGGTTATTACTTTTACATAAGTGAGCACCGCAAACTTCTCTAGGACATACGTTGTGAAATACTGGAAATTTTCTTTTTGCATCTGAGTATGTTGCAAATAACCGTCAGACAACACAGTTGGTCCGTGTCTCACACTGTTGAGAAATATGCAATTTAATTATTTATTTAAATTAGTTACTAATGTTATCAGCTATTCGAACTCAGTTATGGCAGCAAACACATGATCGACCTTCTCTTACGGGTAGTACAATGCAGCCATGTGCAGTGCTGACGTGATTTCTTCTCGTTGCGTATTTGCACATATGAAATACACTCCCAGAAAATATGAGTAAAGCTCCTACAACAGCTGTATCCAAAAATCATGTCGAAACTTCGCAAATCATTGTACGGAATAATATAATAAACCTGAACTATATACACATTCAGAATACAACCAGCCTCACCTTACAGCAATTGTTGTGGAAAAAGCAGAGGTGGTGAAATTTCTAGTTACAAGAAACCATTTCTAACCAAATCCTACGATTACATCTTTACTCAGTGTGTTCATTGTTTTCGGTGTTTCTCTGTTTATGCCTGTTTTCCTTTTCTTTTGAATGCCCCCACGCAGTATCCTGCAGTACATATCAAGGTTCAGCATTTTTATCCGCAGTATATCGTTGACCATTTGGAGCGATTTTCTTCTGTACTTTATTCTCGTGGTGAACCTAATGTTGCAAGTCCGGTGAGTCAGACATCACTGCTTCGGGTGTTGCTCAGAATGTGCACATTGATCCGGCTGAGGCTGAATAGAAAAGTGATCGGTCGGCACAAGCGCATGCACACTCTGTAGCCTGACACACACAGGTGCTCATGCCACAAATCAAGACAACCGGTAGAGTGTGCATCAGACGGATTTCTAGTCACATGTGAAGCCACTTAACGCCTTTCACACCGGCAAAGAAGTGCCGTGAATTCATATTCGAAGTGAAGGAAATTTGGGTGAACCCTAAGGAAGCAAATGGCACAGAACAGCTTTCTTGCTGCCTTTAGACAAATTGATAGAGACGGGGATGGGGTCATCAAGATATCAGATTTGGAAGCCTACGCAAATCGTGAAACAGTGGCCCCAGATTTTGTTCGGGTGAGTGTGAATTGCTCTTGTCATTTTGATTGTCTAATACCATGCAAAGTGTTTATCATCTTAGACGGCGTGTTACAACTCTGCCAGATGAAGTGGCAGAAGGCCCTCAAATTAATCTCACTCCTTTTACAACTTACCCACGAAGATATTAATAAATAATTAAATAAAAGCTTCCTGTCAGCAGTGCAAGGCACTTCTGCATAGGAATGATTTTGTTTGTATAATCATGTGCAGGAGAGGATCACAAGCAGATCGGAAGAATCGGAAGCTGTTCAGAGATTTTCAGCTAAAACCTGTATATTACAAGGAAGTGGAATGTAATTCTTTGTTATGATTAAAGGTGGTGCTTTTTGCATGATTATATCGCTTGAAAAAACCTCATCGTCATATTTTATGCAGGCCGATAAAATTGACCAGATCAATGTTTGCAAGATGCTTGTGGTAAAGAGCAGTATGTTTCGGAGTCAGTGCATTGACATGGATTGCGTTTACTTGAGAATTCGAAATTTGTGGTAAAAGTTGTGTGTAATGGCTTCGTATCATAAAAATATTTTGCGGGGTGCATTGGCGAAATTATGCTCCTTCTTCACATTATGCATGACTGTGCGGGACTAATGTAAAGGCGCAATCTAATTAACTTTTCTTTGCTTCTTCAAAGTATTACAACACCAGAAGAGGTGCTGGTTTTTCTTTGATGGTGGCAGTCGTCCGTATCCTCACAATCACGCAGGCCACCGAACGATTATCAGGATGCTCCGGAGATAAAAAGCCGGAGCTCGTTACGCATTGTTCAGCTGAGGGGTTAGTTTTATTCTTGCGGTTCATCTGGGCAGGATTACACATAAGCGTAAGGTTGAATTTTACGGACCAGTACATTTTAGGATTCTGGTAACCCATGGAAGGAATATTGTGGTACAAACGTAAAAACCTAACGTACCTCAATGTACCGGCAGGTAATTAAACGACTTTACTGCCCTTCAAAGTGGATTCCATTCCAGTGAATGGTATGTTACTATACGGCTAGAGCATCGTAGCGATCTTTGGAAGAACCTTAAATTCAGGTTTTAATAAGTAAAGCCTTTACAGAGACTTCTCTGAAATTAAGCGGAAAAAGTGGGTCAAATTCAAAAGGTGAGATCAAGCTGACATTAATGAGCCACTTGCATGGTTGTTAGCTACCAAATAATAATAAAACAAATAAATCATGTTTGTAATAGCCAGCCTGCAAATTAGCTAGTCTTCCACATGCCCAGCAAAACACTAGACTGCAGTTTCAACCTGTTGGGCATTATTTATACCAAAATCCCCAACACATGAGTACATCGAAAGAAGAAAGTAATCAGTAGCTGGGGAGCGATTAACACGAATGCAGACAAGTCTTCTTTAATCAGTCAAGGTAGCATATTCCATGTATTATACGCAGAGCGTTTCCAGCCTGCCGGTCCTTTGAATATTTGTAAGCTAACTCATATCTAATTCTATCCACCATCGTCTCTCACTCCGTGCGGCGTTTTGTCTTGACACTTCCCTACTAGTTGTGTCTTTAAACATTAGCTGCAGACAGCACAGATGATGAAACTAGCAAACTTACCGGAAGTTTATTTGTTGGTCTACGAAACAACTTTGCGCGTAGGTGGGATGAGTGTTTGATAGGCAGTGATAGGATCATAATCCTTGTGAGTATATATGGTGAAGGAGATGGAAATTGCGCATTGCCTAAGTGAAAGATTACAGCAACTCCTGGTAAGTCACGGGCAGCCGGTGTTGCTTCATTACACAGGGAATCGAAATGAATATTATTCACCTCTCAGCTAAACCAAAGAACATACACCGTTCCCGAAATTCTGTAGTTCATTGAGGACAGGTATATGCGGTGCGGTCGACCCATGCACAGGATACTGTTGTTGTGGCTGATCTACTGAAACGAACCGCTTCTAATAACCTTCATTAAAAAGAGCATGACTACGTCGTCCTCAGTGTGAGACTACAGCAGCTTCATATGTACGTGTTTGTTGCACTGGCATGCATTAAATGCCATTCGAAAGGATAAGAAAGTACATCATTGTTACTTATGTGCTTTAAGCACAACCGCCTTAAAACTGAGCGAAAGTACCTTGGAGTAGTTTGCTGTGTTGTGCTGTACCTTTAGTACTATTAGTAGTGTAGCGAAGGGTACGAATTTCATTTTATTCATTCGAACTATTCTGTACTTATCCACTTTGTTCTCTCATCCTGTTAAATATGTACAAAGTGCTTGAAGCTTAACAAGTCGTAGTGAAGGGAATGTAAAATTGCCTCGGATTCAAACTATGCACCACATCCTAGAAAAATATGACTGTTTCACCCCAATGGTTTTGGATCCTTTTTTCGCTGGTTTTTAGCCATTTGTTCAGTATGACATACGCGGAATATCCCATCTAAATACCACCTGCATTCTAGTTGTTTTCTCTTAAGGAAAAGTGAAAAGTTTCTATATTCTGGATCAATATACATATGTAAATACTTTGAATGCAGTAGCAACTCTATCATTCTATTGGCTTCACCTCGAATGACCTCTGCACTCTCATTAATACAGTCTTATTGAGCCTAATGTACACGCTGGGGAAGGTGTGCAGTTTTGGTGACAGAGGGTCATTGTAAGATTGTAGTATGCTGAACTACACTGCTTGCTACTTACAGACAAAACTGGTCGCACAAAGACTGCCCAGCACAGACAGAACATTTAGTTTACCTACTGAACACTATCTCTTGATGAAAACAACGGTAGTTTAACGATTTCGTAAAGGTTTAAAAACAATCAATTGGTGTACTTGCTTGACAATATTTCACTTTTAATACCATGTCGTCAGGCCAGGTGAATCAGTTTATGAGTGGCAACGCGTTTTATAGGGAACTAAGACGATAACCATTCTAAAAGGGACATATTTCAATGGATTGTAACATAACCTCTCTGAATTCATGACTTCTCGATCGGTCCCAAATATCTTTCAAGATTTCGGAAATGTAGCGTAAAATTTCATCAAATTGATAAAGGTTCGTTTAAATGTGATTTGCGATCCACATTAAGATCGCATGTCGCAATTCATTCAAACACCTAATACTTCCAAATGACCCTCCAATCAGTCGTTAACCGCTGTGACAAGCTTGCTGGTCGTGACCCAGTGGGCAAAGGGATAAAGGAATTGGCTAAGATTAACTTCAGTGAGTATCGCAATCCATACTACAATCAATTCAAACAGCGTGTGCTTCAAATGACCTCTTCGATCAACATGTCATATTTTCCACAGGTGTAATAAGGGCTGAAATTCGGGTACTGAGGACTACTGTAGAAATCGATTCCGACCAAATCGTTAATTATCGTTCATCATTGAATCTAGACACAAGGATTCTTTAGACTAACTATCAGCATGATCTAGTTAGAAGGTGGGTAGTTACTTCGTTCGGTAGTTTCTGGATAAGCATTAAATGAAAATTCGTTTGTCATTTGACTGCGGCAGTCTCACATAAGGCCTTTTTCATCCTTAAACACCATAACGTACATACTAGGGCATAGAAATTGTCAAAATCAGAAGAAATATTGAAACAAATGTACAGAATCACCGAAAAATCTGTTTATTGAGGGCTAAATGGAAAAATTGTACCATAAAATAGAGATTTAAAAACAAAAGAACAGTAATGCTTGAAGCTGTTTCCAGTTTAAATTGAGTCATTCAATAAAAGAAATCAATGTTCAATGTAATCACTGACGACGAAATCCTCTAGAGGTACCTTTGCATGACCTTGCTGCTTAGTTGCAGGAGACCACACAGGGTATTTACCTCACTAGATTTGCGCAGGTCGCTAACTACCCATTCACATGTACAGATTAAGGCAACATTGCACGCACTAATGTAAGAAAGATAGGATACACGCTGCACCCTTGAAAAATATGTAGGTGAAGTAGGTCCGAAATAATTGCCGGTTTATGTAACCAGAGTTTAACCAATGGCAGTCTATGCCAAGCGCGTTTGTTTGCACGAAATATTCCGATCTTGTGATACAAGTTACAAATCTCACACGTTTAATTGGCCATTCGCAAAGATTTATAATAATATTTGATATAAGTTTATCAGTAGTAGTTTTAACCGTCGAACGGGTTCATCTTGACAGAGAGCATCAAGGAGAATCTGCCGAGTCATGCTTGGTTCAAGTATCTACTTCTCAACCTTGACTGCCAGCTACCGGATAGCATTTCGGCAAAATGCTCACCTTAACATCGCTGGCTTCTCTGTACATGAGTGAAGACCCTTGATATTCAAACTACTGAATGCCTATAATTGCATGCCTTGCATCATCCACATTGCAGACTTGTGTCTTCTTTCAAGAGCTCAATTTGATACTTTTCATCTTAACTTGGATCATTGTTACCATCCCCAACCAAACAATCAGTTAGCAATGGCGGACAATAACTTTGGTCCTCCTCTTATAATTATACATCCTTCATGTGTGTTTATTCGAAAAAGGCTCTTCACACCTTACCAACACTTGATCTCGCCTCCCATAATCTACCTGAGTAAGTCCAGCCTCCTAACTTGCTAAGAGTATATTTCCATTTTCCTCGACCATTTCTAGGAGAACCCATGTTCGATACTGGGATCATGGGCAAATCTTTGCACCCAAATATTAAGTGTGAGGCACAAGGCTTAAATGTTTGACGGCAGCGTTTTAGCGATCAACCACAGGACACTATTTTTGTCGCCGTGAGTAAATGGTAAATGTGACATAGCGCCGCGCATTCTCCGGACTTGCATATTATTTCCGTGCAATTGAGAGGGTAGTCTCTCATCTAACGAAGCCACTAATTAACCTAATCGTATCAGTCGGTACCGACCCACGAAACCAGGTGGTCTTTACCACGGACTGGTAACAGTCGGACTGTGAGTTCGATCCCCACAGGGGGTGAAGCAGCTGCACAGTGTGCTTCGGGATGTGTGATGACTGTATGGTTAAGCCCAGTTACGGTGAACTTCTGAATTTATGTTTATAAGTAAAATATGGAGTAACCGTGGATTCATTTGCTGAAGGCACCTTAAATTTTCCTCTAGCTCTCAAGTCCCGTTTACATAGGTTTCTGGGCTTGGCGCTGCAGTTCCTTATTCATGAAAGTCTGTTGAATAAGATAGTTGGACGAGACACTAGTAAGTAGCTAAAACGTTTAAAAGCCTTGAATTAATTGCATCTAATTCAGGTGCCTTTTTCCTGTTCAACAGTATCAACTCTTGTCGATTACTATTGCTGACAAATGTTGTTGCCTGTGCGTAACGGTTGAGTCCAGGTGATCCAACTAACGGTCCTGACGAATGGATCTGATCGGATTGTTCTTCAACTTACCCCGTCAATAGTTAACACTAAACCGATTTAGAGTGAATGTGATATCCGCGGTTGTCAGCTGAGATCAAAACTACAGAAATTTTCTTAGACCCATTTCTAGTGTTATTTAGAATATTCTCTGGTATTCCCAATGGCGCTAGGCTTTCCATTCTCAAGGTAACTCACCAACCAGTCTAAGTCCCAATCAGCCTTTAGGCTCCTAGCTAGAGTACACTAAAGGGGTACTACGAATGCTGAAGATGATTTCTCAAATGAATCAGTTTGCGTACCTAGGTTAGACTTATTGAAGCCCCAGCCAGCTGGACCCCGGAAGGATGGGGCTTCTCTCTTATAATCTCAAGGTCACTGCTTCGCGTTTACCTAGGTGCAAACCGTCTGACAGTATCCCTAGCCAGCGGTCTCCCGCGTGCGGCGGACTTGGTATGATATGGCAGTGTACTGCTGGTGCCCTTCTTTCTTTCTCTTAATCACAACTCCACGTATCGTTTAAGTTTTGTGTACATTGGTAGGCGACTGTAGTCTGTAATATGCTAGCCTCTGTAGTTGGTCATTGACAGCTGATGATGCAACTCATAGCAAAAATTGCTTCGTGGAATTATATTCCGGCTGACAGGCAAGCTCATTCAAAATTGTGTACATAGCTTGCGCAGGGAAATGGCTTTTTCCGCTAAGCAAGAGGACGCGATCAAAATCGACACATGTGCTGAAGATCGAACAAGTGTTTTCTATGGTGTGTCTTATATTGCTGATGACGACATGGATAATTTTGGACCTGCACATGTCGTCATTTCTTAAGCTCTGGCAAATGATCAGGCTGCGCTTTTATTAGGCGTACTACTTCGCTTTTGAAACCAATGCCTCCTCAGCGTCGTTCTTTCCTTTTTGTCTCAAAAGCAAAACGTCCTGCGCCCAAAATTACATCAACCGGTTGTCTACTATGACTGCTGAAAGGACGACTTCCCGATCGCTTCTAAATATAATCCAACAAATTGTGGACACTCTGTCGTTCAGCAGATGCAATATAACTCTAACTGAAAGGTGCTTTTACTCTATGTGAATGAGAAAATAGTTTCCAAATATTAAAATACACCAAAACCACACGCGGTTGGATCTGGTGCGGCAACCAGTTGTGGGACATCTTCCATCACCTACATCTCAGAAGAGTAATAAACATTTAGGAATTCACTGGATGGTATAGCAAAAGAGCGTATATTAACGTACGTCAGAAAGACATCCATGCAGGTCTACGGGGAATATATTACTGGAATACGCACCGCGATGCAGAATGGAGAAAGGGAAATTGCAAATAATACTTTATCTAAGGTTTTTACTGCCACTCTTAACAGACACAATTAGATATTTACACGAACGCAGATGGTGCGAATGCGTCCAAACGGGTGTAGCAAGTTTAGATTGACTCGCTAAGTTTAACAGCAACATTGCAACAAAAATATAGATAATTAAAACCTTATATCGCAAAATCAACAAGTTCGTTACATAGCTACAAAAACACGAGGCACTGTATCAATTACCAATTTTTTAACCAAAAGAGTCAAAGTCAGTGAGGAAACTTGAATACTTCGAAATACTGCGAGATGATGGTCCTTAATACAGTTAGTTAAAAGAAGCAAACTACAATCTCATCAGGAAATCGAAACACTGATCTTAAACGCTGGTTGGTTAACCCAGGACATTTCATTTACATTGGAATCAATCAACTAGCTTTGCCGCGGTCAGATGTTACATCCCAGTACCTAAAACAGGGAGGTCCAAAGTCTGCCCGGGGGCCAAATGTGGCCAACGTTAGCATTTCAACTGGTCCGCGGCCTCATCAAGAAATAAGAAATCCAGGCTTGTGTTATTTAGTACATGTCTATTTTTTATTACTATAGCCTCAAACTAAACATAGCTTGATGTATTTTTACCTAAAATATGTGAACATCCTTGAAGATGTTTGGACTCACCTGGCATAGAAGAGCAAATGAACTATTCTGCAATATTTCTTTGAAATTGATAGTGATGGAGAACGCCAACGCTCCCATAAAATCATCAACACGACCGGGCATAAATGGGATCCCTATCTGTCAAAAGACTCAGGGTAGAAAAATCCTGTTCCTGCCAGAACAGATTTTGCTATCAGAACAGCAACTTAGCGAACAAGCCCGTTTTCGGTGACTCTCGTCAGGATAAAGCATCACAACTGATAGGAATACGATCAACACACAACATCAGATAATGGTAAAGTTCAAAGTTCAAGGTCATAGGAATGAAAATGCTAGGTAATCAGATCAGAAGTGATCGATGACTTATCGGCGGCATGTCCCTCGGCATGAGTCGCTGTGATAGCACATCAGGGCAAACACAGAATCTGAACGAACGGTTTTTGAATACATAAGTCTGGGTTCTGGTGGCGGATAGCAACTGTCCAAGCTGCTTCTAGTAATCGACATTTTACCGCTCGTAAATGGGTTGGAAATATTAGCGGGTGCCCATTTGGTGATTAGAATCAACCAACAGCGCCAACAAGGCGCTCCTCACGGTTTTTCTCCCACCATTCAGTAGATTAACTGGACAATGCTCACGTAGTCTCTCAGACAGCCTCCTAGTAGTTCTTCCGATGTAGCTTGCTCGATATGAACAAGAGAAGGAAAATACACAGTGAGAAGCAAATGAGCAAGGAAGTCAGCCTTTGAGTTCAGGCCTCACGATTGGTGTCGGAGTAAAACTTAGTCGCAAGCGCGCTGCGTCGTAGGTATGGCTCATAGAGTCGGATAACCTAAATGTTGCCTGCGCTGTACTATCCCCCTTGAACTGCAACGGCAAATAAACCGGTTTCTTTTCTACTGAAGCTGGTTTAGCTCTCATTTCTCTGCACTCCATATCTTTCCGAACAAATTTTTCTGGATAGATATTTCTGTCGAAAACGTCACTTAATTAACTGAGCTCGTCTGCAAGTGTGTCCTCACTACAAATACTTCTGGCCCTTTTGATATGACATCTAATGAAGTTGCGTTTCTGATTTATTGGGACAAAACAGGCAAAATGTATGTGTTGTCCATTCCACGTTGATTTTCTATGCACCATCCGTCGGACCGATCCATCTGGTCTTCTACTAAGCTAAACGTCTAGGAAGAACATCGTGTCATTGCCTTCAGTTGCTAGGGTGAATTTGGCGTTAGGGCAGGCTGAGTTAAAATGGGAGAAAACTCTCTCTGAGCAACAGTGCCTGTCTGTCATGCAAAATGTAATCAGCTTTCTCCATCAACACGTGCTCTGCTTCCTTATCCGGCCTTGTAAAGAACACATCCTCATTTTGTTTGAGAGCTTTGAGAGCATCTAAGTTTTTTCAGCAAATACCCAAGTTTAGGTTTGTACTTCAGCTATTGGTAACAAGTATTGACCAGGGTGGATTTAAAATGTTCAGGCGCTAATGCTGACGAAGGCGTAAGCATAGAAACTTGGGCATACAAGTTTTCAAACTACACTTCTAATTCTACTTGTCTTGAATAAATGCGGAGACAGCAAAAGTTTGAACCAAGTGAGGGTACCTCAAGCAATGTCTTATACAAGTGCTGAACGTATCCCACACACCATGGGAAATGTCCACTATTTTTACAGCAGTCAGGAACTTCTTCCTGTTGAGGTAGGCCCATCTGTGAGATAAGCTACTGCTGCAATTAAGGTCCAGCAAAAGTTTGTTTATATTTATGTCCCATCTAAAACGTTTCACATCTAAAACTTGTTCCAACTTTCAGCCATAAGCAATCCGGTCCGAAAAACATATGAAAAGCAACTTTTCCAATAATCTGTCACTGATAACACATTTCACAAACCATTGCTTAAATGATGCATATTAAGTGCAAGTACAAAATGAAACGATAAAGAAATTTTTGTACAAATGGTTGTTCTACAAAGGGAAACATATTCCGCAAGTCTGATATACATATATATATATATATATATATATATATATATATATATATATGAGAGAGAGTGAATACATCCAAGTCAAACAGAAAAATGTTTGTTTGTTGGTGAGTCATATTTCTTCAACCTCTGAAATGCGTATCATTATACCCGATCAACCGCTTCACCTGACACCCGAATCTATTTTTAGCCATATTAGCTTTAAAATAAGCCCACTGAAGTGTAACTCATCGTGAAATGGTCAATGGTAATTTAACTGGTAGTGTAGTTGCCACTGTTTCATTTGCACTAACGGGGACAATGGGGGAGAAAGTAGTTATACTTGGTACTCAAGTTAAATATTGTGACCATACTTTGGCACACATCTTGTACGAATCACATGAACATCTGCCTTGCGCTTTTTCCTACTGATGGACACCATGCAGCAAATTAACAACTGGGTTCTACGGGCTAGGTAGATAAAAAGTATTGGACGAATCGTGAGGGTTACTTAGATAAACAGAAGATAGGTGGAGACGTAACAATTTTATGACAGTATCAGCATGCATCCTAAACTAAAAGAACCTTAAACCGGTACACTCAATTTGCTATTCCTCTG
Source organism: Dicrocoelium dendriticum (assembly GCA_944474145.2). Taxonomy (NCBI): domain Eukaryota; kingdom Metazoa; phylum Platyhelminthes; class Trematoda; order Plagiorchiida; family Dicrocoeliidae; genus Dicrocoelium; species Dicrocoelium dendriticum. The sequence goes on from OX104063.1 coordinate 234,637,057, forward strand.
CCGGATGCACAGTGGGTCACGTTTTCCGAATCAAATGTCTGATGGAAGCAGCAGTCCATATTTTATGACTTTGCACACAGATTACTTGCAGGTGATTACATAGACCATAATTGTGGTAACAGGTGACCGCATTCCATTGAAGTTGAGTGTATCAGCCGTGCTAGATCTGTCCTGTGTATTTGTCATCAGTAGGGCTCATAAAACATGCATGAGACCAACTGTGGCGTTGTTAAAGGTAGTAGGTTGGGCTATTTGGCGCTAAAAGCTACTAATGATGCATGTCGACTAGCCCAGGCTTTAACCTTTTCTTTGACTAGATTCTGCTTGACGTTCTGTTTTGTATTAAGATAAAATAGTGGAAAAGAAAATTAGTCTATCGTCTAGAACAGAGGACCAGTAACTCCGTCAAATTGGTGGTTCGGAGCGGACGATTTCACCTCAACAACGCCTCGCCCTTGAGCTCACTTTGCCTGTGAGCTGCGTTGTGCAAGTCACTTTTGTATTCACTTTACTGCACATATATCTGCGAATTCTGCGCTTCCTTCTTCTGAATTTTCCGAAGTTGGCCCATCCCCGTTTGCTGATACTGGCGCTTGCGTACTATTGACGCTTGGCGAAGTAGCATATGTTGTGGTACACAACTAATAGTATTATGGTATGTGTCTCCAAAACACATACGCTGCACTACAAGGTGATAAAGCATTTAAGCGTAAAGGATTCGGGGCTCCATGACAGAACTAACACATTTTGATTCTTCGACCGTGTCAAGGAAAAGGCTGCCGTCACTTTTTGCTGGGTTGCTCTTCACGTATGTACGGTGATCGCACTTTCAGACCTGATATTTGTGAACATCCACAAGTCGGTTCTTCGATTCACAAACTCCTCTGGGCTTAACAAGCAGTGGAGGAGGTCTATGTGTTGCATTTGCCTATGATCTAACCATTCCAGCACTGTAAATGCGAAAGAGGAATTCCAGCAAAATCTTAACACATTCGTATGACTCAGCGCGTAAATGTCATGAGTGTTGTAGTGATAAGATTGTCCAGATCAGTCGTAGTCAGATTCTCGCCATGGAGTAGTATAAGTGTCGACACACAAGCACACCCATATATATATATATATATATATATATATATATATATATATATATACGTTGTGTGTGTGCGTGCAGCAATCACTGCACATGCGGGTGACCCTACCAATGCAGAGAAGGAGAGCCATTTAATTAGACCCAACACAAGCAAGACTGTTTGTCTTGCTCAGTCTACCCCAGAAACGGAATCATTATGCTTGTCAAAAATCCAGATTGGTAACCACTTTTTGGAAACTACCTACAGATTTTCGTTCGTGAGGTCCGTACTTTCGACCTACCTTCAGATGATGAGCGGGCTGCACATCCGCGTATCGATAGTGTGTGCCGCATTTGGAAAAGCGGATAACCGGGTTTGGAACTAGCATCGATTGATCCATGGGACGAAGCTGATGGTGTACAAGTCGACGATGCTGCCCGTCTATTTGGGAAGGAAATCTGGACACTTTATCAGAAGGACATCCGTTTTCTGTAGCGCTTCCCTTGGCAGTACCTAAGTCAGATTCTGCAAACTGCTTGTGGTAACATAGCTACACACACGGAAGAGGTGTGCTGCAGTGGCATTTATGCAATGGACTGCATACTTCTGCTGCAGCACCTGAGGTGACTGGAGCATCTAAGTCGCATGGTTTCGATGCCTATACCCAAGCAGATGCTATATGGACAACGTAGTGCAGGAAAGCCTTATGCGCAAATAATGAGGCTATGTTAACGAGGCATGCTCAAGGTGAGTTTGTCACGAACTATGGTTGCCTTTAAGTGTCGGAAAGCTGTGGCAATAAATCGGCGCTGATAGTGAGATCATATCAAGATGGCGGTTACCTATTTGCATAAGGAACCACTACTGTTTATGGATAACAGATGCCGTGTACGGAGGCGACATTGCCGGTTGAGTCAAGCGCATCAACGTCCCACGCATGGTGCTGCAGCATCTGTGATCGTGAGTACTGAAAACAATAATGTATCAGCTGTACGCCGTTACCCTGTTTCGCTACGGCGCGAAAACCACCAGGTGCGCGCTGGCTAAGTATACATAGAGGACGCAAGCCCCTACGCGGATTCGAACCGATGACCTTATGATAGCAAGCCAGGCGTGCAGACCGTTTGGCCGTTGGCTGATATTCTGAGTGATTCGACAGTCATGTTTCAATGTGCTCTATTATGAACACAACCCGGTATTGGATTATCAATAAATACATGAGCGGAAGGGATCCAGTCGTTAATACAGAATCTAGGTTGTTAGTATTTCTGGTGGTCTCTCTAACATACTAGGTCCAGTCATTGAACTAAATACGGTAGCTTATTTCCTCAAGCCCCGCATTAGCCCTGGATGTAGACAACAAACAGTCAACATGTGGCAATTTGAAATATCTGCGTATAGGTTAGGAGCAGTTATGTGTACTGGAGACACTATCGATAACCAGTTAGCTTTTGGGTTTCACTTTGAATGGCTCGAGGTGACCGTTAGTTATCACCCCCTAGAAGAGCAGTAGATGTGGCCACCAGCCACAGTGTATCTGCTGGGTCAATAAGGTCATCTTGATCAGCAGCAAGCACAGAAAGTCCATAACGGAGGTATACGTTACAACTAACGTCCCGTTTTGCCGAATGATTTTTGTGGAAGAGGTGAAAGCCTAATAGGTTAAGCTGTGGCACTAAGTTCCAATGTGTATAAAATTTCATTAATAAAGCAATGCCAGGCTATTTCCCGAGTATAAATACTGAAAGTAAATCCGGTACGATTAAAAAAGAGCGGATGCACATAATGACCGATTTGAAAGACTATTAGACAGGAATAAAAGAGGTGGGTAAACTTAGAGTCTACTTCAATGTACCTAGAAACGGTGTTCCTTGAAGTATTTAAATCACACTGTGCCGGATTGAATGAAGTAGGCACTCCAATATCTGGGGCACTTTCTGACTCATTATGAAACGTAGTGTTGGCTCGATTGGTGGGGGACGACACGGGGAATACGACAGTCTAAAAGGACATACCATCGTGGTATACAGAGATAGGCATACTCAAGTCCAAAAAGTTGTTTTCGCTCGGATTATATTGTTGCCTGTCCATTAATGAAGCAGGTAGTTGCGAGTGGGTTTTGAGTTGAGTTGGGTAGCGGTTGTGCCTTCGTGTGAGTCCGAAATGTCTACGGCCATTCTGTTGCCTATTCCGGCGTTGTACATATACAGATTTTGCCAGTTTAGCACCGCGGGATTTGGACTAATAATCTAAGTTAATCTTTGTGCATATTGGGTCGAATTTTTGCTCCTTGTCCCTATATCCGTTTCAAGGTTACAGTCGAAAGTGTAAAATCTCACATTTTATGCCAACTGGTTTACATGGATATTGCTACCTTTTTGTAGTGTTCAACTCAAGTTTGTTGGGCGTCGAGTATTACTGGAGTACATCCCCAGAGGGTGCTTCTTGCTGCATCTGCGTATGCCTTAGTTGCGCAAAGATGAGCCATAACTTGCTTCATTTAGGCCGGATTTAAATTTGTTTTCATTAATGGAAATATTATGATCGGAGTTATGGTTTTGAGGTCGACAGGTCGCAGGCATGCCTAATGACAAAGTATCTGGCAGCAGCATCACAATGTTGGAGTTTACTGACATCATCCTGTCTTATCACACTCACGCCTGCAAAAACCTAGAGTTTAAAACACTCATCGATACCAGTCAACCCCTCAATGATGCATTGTCGAAATGTATTTCGACTTCCACCAGGCAAACCGACAAAACCAATTCTGCTTGCACACGGGCTTACGGTATATCAGCTGTTCCCTATTTGTCACTTGTTGAGGGATCAACATATAAACAAACAAGCTTATTGCCAAACTGAATCGTTGCTATCGACCTTAACGTTTTCAACTTGCTGAGGCACCCTGTTCATTTGCTATAATATTCTTAAATGTTATGTCTTTGGCATGTTCCTTATGGCTGAATATTCATTCTTCACGGGCGCACAGAGCGCACTGTGGACTTGAAGTAACGGAATGTTAGGGAGTGGTTGTGCAACCTACGGTTATCTCATGACCCGCTACATTAGCTACTTGGCTGGTATTGGGGGGGAAGGAGCACATGATTATTAATATTTGGGTATTATTCACGAAGCCGGTAAGGACTGGAACGCAAGTCATCATCTATTCTGGATGACGCTTTTGACTTGAAAGTCGACATTACTGATCCCTTCAGAATTGTTTGTTCAACTAATTGAACATGATGAGTTCGAGGGGCTGTAGGTCATGCTTCCGGGCTAATCGTCTTTGAGGATGCAATTGATCATTTTTGAGCACCATTTTTTCAAGTTAGTTTTGTGACAGTTAGGCTTTTACTGCGTACAACTTGTAATGCGCTCGAATTGTCTGGAAACCACATGATTATTAAGCATGAAGTCAAGTCTTCCTTCTTTCTCAATGTGAGGCTTTAGCAGATCATACAATTCATCTTGCATGCTGTTAGGAACATTTTTAACCCTGTCAATATTTAGCTTATCAGGTACACTGATAATAACTTTTGCAGACTTGTGTGGACGTTTTCATGTCTTGGTTGTGATTGAACTAGAGACGAACAACCGTGCAAAACTGGTCAAGTGTAACGTGTTAATAATTAGGTGTTTATCTCCCGAAAGTACAGAAAGCGTTTCCTGTCATATGGTAGATTTATAGGCACAATGATGATCACATTGTTGCATTGCTGGCATTCGTATCCAATGGTGCCAACGCTGTGAAGGTATTCCGAAATACGCGGGTTTTGCTGGCGCTGAGTTTTATGTCACAGTTTTCCCATTGAATGTATATTCTCTGTTCCATCTAGGACAGGTAAATACAAATAAGTTTAAATTTGCTAGCCTCACAGCACTCCAGTAAATGTGCATTAGAACAGAATTACAAGTTGATAGTTTGGCTAAAAGATATACATGTGCTTCGAAGTTGGGAAGCAACGATTTCGCACGAGGACACATTTCCCACGGTTGCGATGCGCCAGTCTCTGGTTGCTGCATTCATATGAAGTGAAAGATTGTATTACGTTTCTGTGAAGGTATTCCTATTCAGGTACATAAGGGAAAACGCCCTGTACACCCGGAAGTTTTGCAAGCTTTCTCGAATATATATACCAATCCAGCATCAAGAGCGGTGTGGCAGAAAGATTTTTGAAGTCTGATCTTACTGAACGCAACGGTGCGTGAAATGGCAACATACGTAACACGCTTACTGATTATTTAACCATTGGATAGCTTTTCTGGTTAGGAATGTGTGGGTGTGATTTGCGGGTGGATTATTTAACGCGTGCCATTTCAATACGGTAGGACCTCTGTACCAGCTAAGGGTGAAGAATTTGACCTTAACGTTTGCACTGAAACTCGTCTGCGATGCAACCATCGGATGATCGAAACAGCAGGGTCAACTGCGAAAATATCAATCGCTGTAATATTATGGCCCATAAAAACAGTGTCATTACATAACTTTTGGGATCCCGGCGGGCGACGTACCTATCCACGCACAACCGACACTTAGGCTACCAACCGGCTGCAACGGGATCACTACGAATGGGAATTTAATAACACTCCACGGTTATCCTCTTAAGATACCTTACGAAGCATCCAAGCAATGGTGTGAAAACTTACGTCTTCATGGAATTAAGTCTACATAAATAGTGAACATCAATAACGGCATATTTGATGCATGAAGAAATGGTCTGCACAACTTCACCAGGAATCAGTCGTAAACATCTGAAGCGATTAGTCATGGTTGAGCAGTTAAGTTCGCTCTTATTTTTTAGAGCGAATACAAAGTGTTTGACAACTTTTTAATCACGATAACATTCTGTGAGTTGGTCATTCTTAACATGCAGATCCAAGGTGTTTTCACTTATTATCACGGTGTTGCCTCAGTTGTTTTCCCAGTAGATAGCTCCATCTTTTCACCTTGCAATGTTAAGGTTACAGATACCGCATGATTTGGTTCGGTTCCCGTATTACAAAATTGTACTTGTATCCATCTATTCTGCATGGCGCATGCAGAGTGAACAGCGGGCTCAACAGGAGGAAACAACAAGATGTAAGACACGTAAGGCCATATATATATGTATATGTATATATATATATATATATATAAAGGGAAATATGTGGGTTTTTGTAGGGAGAACGCCTGCCTTCCCGAAAACCCACCACGTCCTGGAACACTGCCGCCAAATCATTTGCTGGAAAGAGAAAATCCAGAACCACCCAGCTGGCACCACAAGGAGGTCGTTCGGCAAACCAGCCCAAGTAAGGCCACCATGTAATCGACTCGAATAGGATAATAGGGTAGAGCATAAAGTCATATTCCCAAGCACCGCTGTTCGCAACGGACATTCATTTACTTGAGGATGAGTCCGCCATCACAAGCTACCGGACCATTTCGAGCTTTCGCACCTCAGGCAGGATGAACCATTTCTATCACTGATCTCATGTTGTAGATGAAGAGATGAGTGGCGACCTCTTCATACTAAGTACAGAAGCTGCGTATGAGAGCAAAAAGCGCTCAAAATCCATACACGTATAACCTGTTTGAGAGTAGCATGGACTTCAAGTCTCAAAATGGAAGTAACCTGCGACAATGTAGGCTATGATCGTGCTGGCCGCAAATTCGTGCAGTCTTGTTTTTCCAGAGTTACTACGCTGCAATCTGTAGGTCAACTTTGAATCCATACTTTTAGGTCATGATTTGACAAGAGCTACCTCAGTACCATTTTCTTGAGAACACTATCAGTACTTCTTACATTTACCAGGAGTTGACATTCCGAAAACAGTCTTTCATTTGTGCTCTTGCGCAAAAGTTTGCGTAATTCCAGCCATCCAACTTTGAGTTTGCTCTCATTCGAAAGAGCATTCCAACGGTGTTTGAAAACTCTCACTCGTTTTAGTATAATACTGTGTGGATCCGCTATAAATAAAACCGCGTTTTACTCGCAGCAAACCCCGCTTAGCTTTCAAGCAATTCCGCTTTATCCTCCAACATCTTTACCTGCGCGTGATCAAAAGACAAAGTTACGAAAACCAGTCTACCACACCCACTTGGGTTTTGCAGCACGGACACAGCCGCAATCTGCCGACAAGCCAGCGAACGCCTAGAGCAGTGGTTCTCGAACCTTTAGAAGTTGTTACCTACAGCGCGGGGTTCTAGGCACCCCTTCCAGGAGGATTCAGGTCAATCCCAAACTAGAATCATGCACCACGGCAGCTGTTTCAAGAGGACACGTATCAGGCAAAGGGTAAAACCATGAAGGAAAACCATTATTTTAGCAATTAATCGATTATCTTCCATCGTGCATTGATTTCGAAAATTCTGGAACATTCCATTCCTTCACTTGATGGCCAGCATACGCAGTTTTGGCAGGGAGGATATTGATTTTACCAGATGACCTTCGTTTTCTAGAAACCGAAGAGCGTTGAGCCCACTACATATTTGGCTTAGGGCTGGTGTAGTGGTGCAGCGTTTTGGCGACATTTTTGGATATGTTGGCAGCGTTTTGTTAATACGTTTTCCGTGGTCAAGGTCGTCGAACTTTTGCTTTTTCTTCGGCTGTGCCATAATTTTTGAGGAGAAAGTTTTAGATGTTTAGTTCAGAATAGCGTGAAAACGTGATGATCTAACAATAGCGACGGACAAGCAGGAAAATGTTACAAACGTTTCCACCGAAAAATTTCAAATGCTGCTTCTTCAGCAACAATCACAAATGGAAGCACAAATGAAACTGATTAAAACTTTGACGCAGTGCTTAAACGTACAGTCTAACGAAGCCACTACACGGAACACGCAGGCTGTTTCACTTGATCTTCTTACGAATGCAATCAACGAATTTTATTCTGATGCTGATTCCGAATGCACTTTCGTGACGTGGTTCAAACGCTGGGAGGACATGTTCCGGACGGATATTAGCAGTCATGCTGATTCACGGAAGGCATCTTTTGCTCCGCAAGCTCGGTACTAATGAACATACAAGATTCGTTGAACACATCCTGCCCAAAGAGCCGAAAGACATCACATTCAACGATGAAGTGGCCACACACAAAGAAGTTTTTGGTGAGTCGACGTCTTTGTTTAGCATTCGCTACCAATGTCTAAAAATTGTTAAGCGTGATACAGAAGATTACGGGGCACTAGCAGACATGGTTAACCGTGAAGGTGAACGTTTCAAGTTACGCTGTTTGACGGATGACCGGTTTACGTGTCTCGTATTTGTCAGTGCTTTACAGTCTCCAAGCGACGCGGAAATCCGCACCCGGCTCCTTGCTAAGTTGGGACAAGATCTAGTTTTGACATTGAAGTCCCTTGTAGGCAAATGCAAACTGTTGATTACTTTGAAACTCGACACCGCTATGATTGTGCAGAGTCACTCCAGCATTGCCGATACTGTTCATGCTGTGCAGAAAGCATGAGAGGCTGGCTCGAACAAGCCGTTCAACAGAACGCCGAACAAGCCGCCCACACACTGTTGGTCATGTGGTGAATGGCATTTCGCACGATACTGTCCGTTCAAGCGTCACATTTGTGATAGGTGCCATTAACGAGGACACAAGGAAGACGTTTGTCATCAGTCACGACCAAGAAACGTGAACAGTCCTACCGAAGAAAGAACTTCAGGAAGCCTGACGCAGGATCACTATCCGTGATTGCCAGGTTCCACAGAGATTCTAGAACACGCGGCCTATTTATCACTGTGCCTATCATCGGAATCCCAACTCGGCTACAGTGCGATACAGCCTCAGATACAACGATCATTTCCAAGGACACTTGAAAGAATATAAAGGAGCCAAAGGTGCTTAATTCCAAAAAATGTCACCCATAACGCATCCGGTGGAGTGCTGAACCCGGTCGGAGAAAAAAATTGCAAAATTGCATTCAACGGAATGGAACAGGTCGGAACCTGCTACTTGTCTGACCGACCAAACTTGAACCTCCTTGGGCTTGGCCGGATGGGAAAGTTACAACTGCTTGATGTTTCATGTGAAATAGAGTCCAAACCGACCCAGTCCATGCAACATTGTCGGTAGAAGATATGGCAAGAAAGCTAGAGCAGAAGTTTGTGGCCTTGTTTGAAGATAGTCTGGGTCACTGCACTAAGTTCAAAGCAAAGTTGGACCTTCGCGAAGAAACCAAACCAGCCTTCAGAGCAAAAATAACCGGTGCCATATGCAGCCATGGCAGCAGTTGATCAGGAGCTCGACCACCTGGAACCAGCAGATATCATCAAACCAGTGAACTACTTATCATGGGCTGCGCCGATTCTTGCTGTGAGAAAGCCGAACGGTAAAGTGTATGTCTGCGCCGGTCTTCCGACTGGCCTGAATGCCGCATTGGACGACCATCAACACTCGCTTCCCATATCAGACGATATATTTGCCAGCCTGAATGGTGGAAAGTGTTTCGCCAAGCTCGACTTGTCCGATGCCTACTTCCAGGTTGAGGTTGATGAAAGCTCTAGAGAATTGCTGACCATCAACACTCATCTTGGCTTGTACCAGTACAACCGCCTCCCTTTTGGAGTGAAAACAGCACCACACATCTTCTAGCAGCTGATGTACAGCATGCTCGCAGGAGTTTCTGGAGCCGCGGCGTACATGGATGATAGCATTTTAATGGGTAGCATGGCAGAAGAGCTATTTGAGCGGATCGCTGAAGTGCCTGTAATCATCCAGTCATATGGTTTTCGTATCCGTGAAGACAAGTGCAAATATTTTACATCAACCATCATGTTTCCCGGCTTCATTTTCTCAAAAGAAGGTTGTCGCCCTGATCCAAAAAATATCCGAGCTATTCAAAAGATCCACCGCCTGCCAACTTGCAATCCCTGCGTTCATTCTGTGGCCTATGCAGTCATTACCCGAACTGCATCGCCTGCGTGCTCCACTGAACAATTTGCTGAGCAAGGGCCAAACCTGGAATGGGAAGACAGAATGCTAGAGTGCGTTCGAGCGTTTCAAGTCATTGCTGGCTTCAGACCTACTCCTAACTCACTTTGATCCCTCCCGGGGAATTGTTCTTGCCACGGAGGCATCGAGTCTAAATAACGGTGCCGTAGTTTCCCATACCTTCTCAGATGGATCTCAGAAGTCGATCGCACATGACGCCAGGACGTTGACGAAAGCCGAAAGAAATTAAAGTCAGATCGAGAGGGATGCATTAGCCATAATGTTTGCTGCGAGGAAATTTTACAAAATGCTGTTTGGTCGCCGCTTGAAACTCTTGACGGGTCACAAGCAGCTGCTGGCATTTTCAGTTCGAAGAAAGGAATTCCCGCCTATACGGCCAATTGCTTCCAAAGATGAACACTCACCTTGCTGGGCTATGATTTTGAAATCCATTATCAGTCTACGGATTCGATGGACTAGGCAGATGCGTTGTCATGTCTCATTGATTCCCAGCAGCAAGAACAGAAGGACATCATCACTGCTTCCGCTGTGATCGAACCTGATGTCAAATTCCTAGTGAGCGAGGCACTACATGGTCTGCCAGTTACGGCTGATGCTGTGCTGGCCGAAACGTTTCGAGACCCAGTCCTGAGGAAGGTGACACACTTCCACAGAACCAGCTGGCCACGTTCGATTTCGTCTGCCGAAATGCAGCAGTTCGATCATCGAAGACATTCTCTCTCCATTGTGAACGATTGCGTCGCTTTCAGAGAGAGTAGTCATCCCGCCGGCGTTGCCAGAAAGAGTGCTGCGGCAGCTCCATGCAGGACATCCAGGGCTCAACCAAGCGAAAGCGCTTGCTCAAAGTTATGTGTATTGGCCGTTTATGGACAGACAACTGGAGCAGCTAGCTAGAAGTTGTGGCAACTGCGCTACCGACTCAAGGGCACCGCCGAAGTCTGAACTCCACTCTTGGCCTAATCCGATTAAACCTTGGAGCCGTGTTCATGTCGAGCTTGCTGGCTCAATCAATGGCCAGAAGTTTCTCATAGTGGTCGATGCTTACAGCTAATGGCCCGAAGTGTCCCTCATGAGCAGCACGGAAACCAGCGAGGTTCGACTGCCCTGAGATATTGGTGACGGACAATGAAGCATAGTTTACTTCGGCAACATTCACGGAGTTCTGTCAACGCTGCGCCATCAAACACGTGCCATCTCCACCATCCCACCAGTAATCGAATGGCCAAGCAGAGAGGTACGTGGATACCTTCAAACGCGCTCTCCTCAAATCAAGGAGGGAAGGAGACATAAAGGATGTGATCGACCGCTTCCTCTTTCTGTACCGATCTATACAAAATCCAAAAAACGCCGTGTGGAATATCACCAGCAGAGGCAATGATGAAGCGAAAGCTTCGCATGCCATTTGATGTACTTCGGCAGTCCGCAGAGTCCACAGCTGGTGAAAGGAACCTCAAATGGAACGTGACTTCAATCGGCGATATGGGACTAAACGACGTTCTTGTAAACCGGGTCAGCCATTACTTGTACTGGATTATCGGGACAGACACGCAAAATAGACGTCAGGCACGATCCAGGGCAAGCGCGGGAACCTCATTTACGACGTGCTGGTTATAACGCAGTAAAGTACATCATGCGAACCACTCGGTAACTCCGCTGCATGCACCATAAAAGTGTGCCCCGTCATTTCTGATAAGACTCACACCACTTTATCGGCTACTAAGCCCTACAACACTGCGAAATGTCGAGCTAGTTCATCATCCAATATTGCGAGACTGCTGTAGGACTAGCTAATACTAGTCCGATACGGTGCGCGAAATAAAGCGCAGATATCAGAAGGCAATTGAAGTCGGACACCGCGGACTGTATCCAATGAGCCACAAGAAAACGCGGACGGATGAAGCGAGACAAGAGTGAACAAGTGAGCGCGGGAACTTACATGGTGGACGAGTGTCGAGCCGGTTGTAAGGACGATGAAAACGAGAAAGAATAATGTACAATCGGTCAACAATTAAATTGTACGTGAAAGCTGCGAGTTATCTTTTGGGCGCTACAGAGCTCCCCTCTAGAAGGCTGAACATAGAAAGTCTCCGATTTCGGAAAGGACTGTCGAATTAATGTTCGTAAGGCAAACTCGTGCGGAGTACAAATGGGCGAGCATTCGTGTAAATGGGGGTTCGCCGGACGTCGGAGTCCGCTGCGCCGTTTGTAATTTGTTATTTATTGATTGCAGGGTATGGTGCATTTCGGCGAGCCGTTGGAGCGGGCTTGTCGGACTACAAAATTCTGGCTAGCCCAGAAAAAGGCCGACAGGACCACAAACTCCACTACTGCCAAACGGTGCGCTTGGGAGTGGTCTCTCCCCCCGCCGCACCCCGCCCTGCACCAAAACGACTCTCGTCCCACGAAGAAAACGACAGTGGTCCCACGGAGAAGCGACTCTCGTCTCGTGGAGAAGCAACCCTCGTCCAGCGAAGAAGCGACATTCGTTCCGCGTAGAAACGACCAGCGTTCGCGTCAGGGTCCTCGAAAACATTACTCGTGTGGGCCGGTCGATTGAAGGGGAGGGTTAGGGCATGTAGAGACGAAAAATTAGAAAAACACGCGCAGAAAACGCCAAAAAGAACTAACGAATGATCTGCGTGTTTAAATATTTTTTGGTTTTTGAATAATTTTTTGTAAAAGGTTTTTCGGAGGTTTCTTGATATTTTTGTTTGCTTTTAAAACGTTAATCGACCAAAAATGGGGCAGATATATACAATATCTACAAAGTTAAGAGTATTTACACTGTACATAGTCAGGGAAACGTACGGGCTTACGCACCTCCTGACCACGGCGATTGGTCGTGGAAGGCAGCGGACTAGGTTCGGGATATGTCGGAACGGCTAAAGCTTGTAGACCGTGATGGTGGTCTGGTTGTACTGCACTAGAATGCTGTAAGTTGGCGCGGTGAGTTGTGACCTAGCACGAAGCACTACTAGACGAGCTAGGCGAGGGTTTTCTACCATAAAGGCGGGTTTTAGAGGGTCGATGGTGACGACTTCGTGTCGACCACCGCGGTCAATAGTGTACGTCTTACTCGAACGGTGTAGCACTTTAAAAGGTCCTATGTACGGCGACTGGAGAGGCTGTCGAACATCGTCTGCGCGAAGAAGGACATATAAACACGTAGACAGCTTCTCTGGCACGCACACTGGTGTCTTCTGCGCCCGAGGCGCGAGTGGACGTAGCTCACGCATCAGGTGCGCACTCGATCAGTGTAACTTCCGTAGTCAAAACTAGAAGTACATGGGCTGGTGCTACCAGCCATCCGGGGAACTGCAGCGTGCAACCATAGACCAGCTGCGCTGGAGTGGCGTGGAAATCGGTTTTAAGAGTGTTTCTTAAGCCTAGGACAACGAGGGAAAGCGTTTCAGGCCATGAAGGATCTGCGTGCGCACGTAGCGCTGCCTTCAACTGGCGGTGAAAGCGCTCCACCATGCTGTTAGCGGCCGGATGATACGCCATCGTCTGAACGTGGCGACAGCCTAAATCCTTAAGCAATGTGGCGAAGGTTGACGAGAAATGTGACCCTCGATCGGTGGTCACGATGGCAAGGCAGCCGTAGTGAGCTACCCAACGCTCCAGAAAAGCCTTCGCTACCGTTTCCGATGAGTAGTTAGGTATGGTAATAGATTCCGGCCACCTAGTGAATCGATCCACACAAGTCAGTAGATACACAATGCCTTTGGAAGGCGGTAGGGGACCGACGAGATCGAGGTGCACGTGAGGAAAACGTGCGACTGGTGTCGGGAATGTGCCTAATGGGCTTCTCGTGTGCTTGTGCACTTTCGCGGGTTGACACGGAAGGCAAGCAGCTGCCCAGGTACGGACGTCCCGATTAACATTACGACAAACGAATCGTACGGTAACGAGTTTAACCGATGCACGAACGCCTGGATGAGACAAGCCGTGCAACGTGTCGAACACGGTCTGTCGAAATTCGCGAGGGACGACTGGGCGCGGCGTGCCCAGAGATAAATCGCAAAGTATGGTGCCGTCTGAGGATGTCAGCGGAACCGGTCGTATGTCTAATTAGGGAGACCTGCATAGTAGCTCAACCTCAGGATCGTTGAGTTGCACTGTGGTCATGACTGCCAAGTCGAGAGAAGTGCCAGCGTCGGAGGAGATAGCTTGGGTGCGGGAAAGTGCATCGGCGACGGCGTTGTGCACACCTGAGACATGCCGTATATCGGTCGTAAACAGCGATATAGTCAATGTGGCGCGACTCTCTAGGAGAGTATCGGTAGCTAGTCGAGCCGAGCACGTAAGTCAGGGGTTTGTGGTCGGCGAAGACGACAAAGGAGCCTCCCTCTAGGACGTGCCGAAACTGACGTATCGCTGGATATTCGGCTAGTAGTTCTCTACCGAACGTGTTGTAGCAAGATTTGGGAGGTTGTAGGCGTTCGGAGAAAAACGCTAAGGGCTGCCACGTGTCAGCTACTCGTTGCTGCAATACAGCGCCGGCTGCCACGTCCGAGGCGTCAGTACTGAGGGAGAGTGGAGCGGCCGGATCCTGATGCGCAATAGAAGCTATGTTGGCGATGACCTCTTTTAGCGACGTAAAAGCAGCGAGTGCTACTATGGGAAATACGAATTTCTTGAGGGTTGCATCAGCGAGGCGCAGTTGGGTATAAACCGTCAGTAAAAGTTGACAGCCCCATCAGAACGCCTGAGCTGCTTGAAAGAATGAGGATCGGGTAGTTGATGATGGTTTGAATTCTATCCTGCAGTGGCACGATGCCTGCAGAGGAAGTACGATGGCCGAGGAAGTTTACTGAGTCGACACCAAACAAACACATTTCTGCGTTGATCGTCACCCGGTGTTGAGATAAACGATCAAAAAGTGTTTGTACGTGGCGCATGTGCTCTTCTCGTGAAGAGCTCGCGATTAAAATGTCATCGAGATACGCGTAAGCGAAGTTTAAACGGCGACAAACTTGGTCGATGAATAGCTGAACGGTTTGTGCGGCATTCTTTAGGCCAAATGGCATGTGCAGAAACTCGAACAAACCAAATGGAGTCGTCACGGCAGTTTTAGCGATGTCCGCTTCGGCTACCGGAATTTGGTTGTATGCGCATACCAAGTCGATTTTGCTGAAGATCCTTTTACCTGCCAGACTGGCGGTGAGATCCACTATGTGGGATCGGATAACGATCGGGCGTGGTAACTGTATTCAAGGATCGATTGTCGCCGCAAGGATGCCAGTCTCCCATGATCATCTTCGGGACCATGAGCAGAGGTGACGCCCAATGGCTTTTGGTCGGTCTGACGATACCGACCTGAAGCATGTGGTCGAATTCAGCTCGTGCCGCACTTAGGTTGTTAGGAGCTAGCCATCTTGGTCGTGCGCTAACTGGCTGACCACGCGTGACTATGTGATGAGCAACCTCTGTCGTGACTGGCGGAAGCTCTGCAGCTGATCGTACCAGTAGCGGGTATTCAGACAGTAGGTTCGCATAATCTGAATGTACGTCGTCGATTCGACAAACGGAACTGATTATCGGGGCCTCCGTAAGAACGCCATCGACCCCTAGTTTAGTACGTCGTCTAAAAGTCTGTGGCCACCAGCATCAACAAGCAACCCAAAATGTCGGAGGAATTCGATACCGATAATTGCGAAGGGTACAGGCACATCCATGAAGACCCACCGAAAATGTCGGCGAAGATTGCGGTCCAGGTTCATCACGCGCTGACCGAATGAAGCTATCTGAGAACCGTTGGCCACACGCAAATTGTACGTAGGCTCTGAATGCTTGTCGTTAGCGGTAGCTGGAATGACGCTGACTTCCGCTCTCCTGTCGATTAGGAACGTGACATAAGAACGTCGATCCTTAGCGTAAAACAGGCGATTTACTGGGTTATTGGCTGATACGTTTGTCGTGCTAGTATGCGAGTTATTCGCTTTTCCTGAAGCAGCTGGGTCGTGCATAATACAGGGAGCCCGACAACGTTAGTTCTTCCACCGTATTGGCGGTAATATCAACATACTTCTTTGACTGGTTTGGTATTATCTGACTGAGAACGTGCAGGGAAAATCTTGCGCTTCCGTGCCGAACGAGACGTACTCGGTGCAGGAACAGACGAGCCGCAATGAACGGTGGCCAAAACGTGGTCAGTATTTGACCGTGGCAAACGCCGCTTCGAAGTCTGCATTGCTGAAGTAGCGCAAGTTCCTTGTCTTTAGGGTCAGATCGGCCTGACGACTGGGAGCAAATATGGGAATCGGTTTTCCTCGGTGAGAATACGTCACTGTAGCTAGTGGTCGTCTGCTGCGGAAGACTTACGAACGCAGCGTCTGCCTTGGTAGCTAATTCTTTCAGTGGTGTACCTACAAACATAGACAGCATTACCGACAATGGCTCTGGGTGACGTAAAAACCACAGCTCCTTTATCCCTTCTTCGCTCAAGAATAAGGGACCAGCGATGCGCTGAAGTTCGCAGAACAACGCCGACTGCTTGCAATCTCCAAGCTTGAGACCATTGAGCTGTTCAAATCGAGTTCGTGCACTGGGCCGCAACTTTTTTAAAATTGCTTGTTTCATCGTTTTATACTTCGCCTCATTCGATGGGCAGAGTAGAATGTCCTCAATCAGCGTCACAACCGACGAGCTGATTGTACCTCGGATGGTCCGCCTTAATACCCTTATTTTCTAGTTCGCTCTCGAATATCGTAAACCATACCTCTGCGCTGTGTTCCCTGGAACATGGAACAGCGAAAGTAAGTATTTTTACGCTTCGGAACGACTCAGATGCCGCTCTCGAAATGTGAGTCAAAAAGATATAGGATAAACAAAAAGTTAAAAGTACTAAACTTACGCAAGAAACAAATGAATGCAGGTATATAATCGAGAAAAAGGAACGAACTCACCAAAAAATACAAACGAGGAACAAAGTTGAATTCGCGCGTGCGAATCGAGGTCACCCATTTGTAGGACTAGCTAATACTAGTCCGATACGGTGCGCGAAATAAAGCGCAGATATCAGAAGGCAATTGAAGTCGGACACCGCAGACTGTATTCGATGGGCCACAAGAAAACGCGGACGGATGAAGCGAGACAAGAGCGAACAAGTGAGCGCGGGAACTTACATGGTAGACGAGTGTCGAGCCGGTTGTAAGGACGATGAAAACGAGAAAGAATAATGTACAATCGGTCAACAATTAAATTGTACATGAATGCTGCGAGTTCTCTTTTTGGGCGCTACATTGCGAGGAATACTGACTTGATTAACTTACAACTTATAGCAAAGAAGCTTTGTTTTTCCATGGTTGCCATCTTACTAACTATCCTGACTTTTGCTTCGATCTGTGCTCTCCGGTCGAAACCGTCTAATTACCAGTAGTTAGATACACCACACCATCAAATAAACAAATTAGAAGGAAATACGAGCGAGCCTACAAATTTACAATGGCTTACCGTGATAAACAAGTCACATTACCAAAAAAAGCTGAATTTATGACTGAGTACTTCATACATTGAAACCATTTTTGCAACAACTGCCGAGACCTGTGAGGAATTTTAATGCGGCCTTACGGTACAAGCTCTACTAAACAGCTCGAATCTGTGGATGTAGAGAAACCCAATTTTTAATTCTGCTCCATCCTACTCAGTTTATATGCATACTCCGACATTCCACCTTAGATGACGTAGCAAACTTTGCACACTCTACAGCATCTTCATTGGATGCAAAATGCAAGATTGCGCAGCGCCACTTCCTTGAATGCAATAACGCTTTTGGAAGCGTCCACAGTTTAATCATGCTTAACCAGCTGTCTACGAATGGTGCTCAACCAACAGCATACAATGTGATGAGCAACTCCCTTGTAAACGCATCACGTTTTACCCAAATAAAGAGAAAATTACCTCACACCCTTAATGAAGACTGGTGCGTCTTACAAGCAGCAATCCTCTCTCTTCTATTCTCTCTATACATCAAAATTATTCCAATTCCCCCACCTTCGTTGGATCTAAGTACGCTGACAATGTAGTCTTAGGTAGCATTACCCCAACTGCTAAATCATCAGTGGCTCTCCAAATCGGGCTGGATGAGTTTCAGCGGTGGTCGTCGTCCCCATCCCTTAGTTCCTGCGCTTCTAAATACCGCGATGTAACTTTCGTTTCCTCGCACTGACAAACGTCTGACTGAGACAAACGCTTTTCACCCCATGGTCGTAAGTGACCATAATGTACTTGATTCACCCGTTGTTAAGTATCTTGTTGTATATTTGTTTCATATTATCTCTTGGTCAACACATGTTTACGAAACATTCCGCAAGATGCGAAAATTATTGTTCCATGCTCTCTGACTAAAATTGATTTTGGTACCCTGCTGTTTTATTTGCAAATTCGTGACTGCCTGTATTCTTCCCCATTGATTATATTGCTTATCTATCATGTTTCTGGTCTTCTACAGAAAGACTTCACGTTGGCCGTGTTTCCAGTAAGCGCATTTCCAAGGGTAGTCGGTTGTCCAGAAAGTCTCTG
The DNA here is from genome assembly GCA_944474145.2 of Dicrocoelium dendriticum. Taxonomy (NCBI): domain Eukaryota; kingdom Metazoa; phylum Platyhelminthes; class Trematoda; order Plagiorchiida; family Dicrocoeliidae; genus Dicrocoelium; species Dicrocoelium dendriticum. The sequence goes on from OX104063.1 coordinate 234,655,587, forward strand.
GTTGACTTCATCGTTACTAAGCGCTTTAGTGCATGTGTCAACCTTTCAGCAAAGGTTTTGATAACCCATTTCACCAACTTGCACGCTGATTTATCCAATGCCCTCTCCTGCTTGTCTATCTGCTCTAAAGTTAGGGTTTTGTTTTCTCGCGCAACACCTCACCATAATTATTTTTTTTACCTTATTTGACCCGTATTTTTATGGAAGCCAAGAAACTTAGCAGTACCTCGCGTGAATGGTTACTTGAGTGATGTGCATGCATGTTTTCTTCTTGTTACGCTTTGATTGCGATTTCATGCTATTGATATTCCTCACTACATCCGCAGTGACAGTATAAAAGAAGGAAGATGTTACCATTCGGGTTCATGAAGCATATTTTGACTTTCACTTGACTTTGACTGTTTAACTGTTTTTTGAAGAATTCTTTAACTGATTCAGATAAAGACTCGGATGGGACTAGAACGATAAGAAAATCCTTTGAGTATTCCTTCTTGAGCGGATCATTGAGCCAGGAACTGATGAGGTGTTACAAGGTCTTGATAGATTTAAAACGAAACACCCGAACCATACCCTGGTCAAACAATTACTGCCAAGGTTTCCTGCGCCAGCAGTCCCCGCTGTGCATGTCACGTGATGTAAGGAAGAGGTAGAAAGCACATGAAAGATAAAGAGGGAGGAAACTCATTTAAATGAAGAACAACACAAAAGCATGAGCAGAATGACAGGATATGAACAAAGTTAGAAGACAGATGTGGTTAGGAAAAGGGAAAGGCTTCGTGTTGGTCCCCAAGAGCGTCTAAATTAAGCCCGAAACACTTACCCGTAAGTTCACTGAGTGCACTTTCTGGAAGCAAGTTTCAGCGCTCGGTAAATCTACGCTATAACCGAGTTTCCACCCTGATGCGCTCGGATCGCAGCTTGTGTAGATTCATTGGGTGACCGCGAAGACAGGGCAACCTAACCGGGCTAAATAGACAGCCCAACTCCGATCCGACCTTGTTAAAATGCGGGAAGCAAGGATTAGGTCCCCTCGAAGCCGTCGGTCTTGCATTTAATACACACACAAGCTATGCAAACGCTCGGGGTATGTTTGCCCACATAGCCCTTCGAACAATTTGGTACCTACTCTCAAACCTCTAGAGCTCCATTTCGTCCCCAACAAGACAGGAAGGACAAGTCTGGACGCAATATTACAGATAGGACCGAACAAAAGCTGAGAACAGCTTCACAAATATGTCGGTACTTCCGACCCCGATAGAACGACGTATTTACCATAACATTCTGAAACCCTTACCTACGGTCTTCTTCCAATTGTCGCCATGATGCAAAGATAAGGAATAGATGTCGCTTAGGTCTAGCTGGTTGGAGACAAGGGGAAGTTCGACCTCATCGAGCACGTACCACGAAGGTGGGAAAGTTGCGCCTATACAAAGAACGGAACATTTAGCCTGATTAGTGGACAGTAGACGTAAAGTAGACCAGTCTCAGAGTTTATCCAGGGCGTGCTGAATGGCCACAAAACCCCCAGAGTCATTTACAGCATTCCATAGCTTAACGCTTTAAGCATACATTAGCGAAGATAAGCTCCCAAGGGATGTTGTTTACGTAGATAGAAAACAGCATCGGTCCAACGACCGAGCCCTGTGGGACACCGCTAAGGACCGCTTGCCTAAAAGATAAGCTGCGACCCGCACGTACACACTCTATCTTCCTTGCAAGAATGCAGATAACCATCAAAGGGCCAGGCCAGATGCAACGTAGGAGCGCAGTATTGGTGATAGCCTTAAATGCGGTACCTTATCAAATGTTTTCGAGAAGTCGACAAAAAGCACATCCACTACGTAGCCATTGTCCTTTGCCTCTATACAAGCCTCAATAGCAGCCAACAAATTCGTCAGACATGAAAACCTCCTCGGGAATCCGTGTTGTGCACTATTGAGTAGATTAAATCTACTCAGGGGACCTTCCGACGAACCTCTCACCAACTTCTCACACGATTAGACCAAGACGTTAGTCAGACTGACTGGCCCATAATTGGCTGTCCGACTCCTGTCACCATTTTTGAAGTGTGGACAGATGATAGCCTTCTTCCATTCAAAAGGTAATGTACAGCTGTTAAGTGACTTTGAAACACCATCGTCAGCGGTACGCTTAGTTCCACGACCAATCCATGCTGAAGCTTCGGGGGAATTGAATCAGCCCCAGTTGCTTTGGAAGGATCCGTTTTTGTAGCAGACTTAGAACTTGAGCTTCCACCACAGTCAACTCAGCTAACTAAGAAGCCACCGGAACTCTAGGGAAAAGTTCAGTGCTAATCAATGCGGCTTCACGTACAATAGACCCTGCATACTGCTCACCACGTACACCAGTCAAATCAGAGTCTGCATATGCATCAAATTTGGAACTACTACTAATAATAATAATTTGGAATTACTGAATTTGAACCACAGCGTCTCTTAACATAAGCGAAGAATTTCTTCGGGTCTTTCGAAGCTCCATCAGCTAATCAATTTTCGTACAACAGCCGAGCTTTCTTCAAGTGTCGTTTACAACTACTTTGAGTCTTGCGGTACCTATCATAAGTGCTGTTTGATGGAGCTGCACACTAGGTCCTCCAGCACCTAGAACGCTTCTGGAGTAGGGAGTACTTTTCAGTGGTAACTCTTCAAGGGAACTGTGCTCGTTTCTCTTTTCTTCTCGCAAGCGAGATGTAGGAGGTAGACACTTCCGCGAGAAATGACTTAGATTTATCCCAGGCCTCCTGAACCGTATCGGCCATCGCGATTTCGCTACGCAACCCAGAAGCCTTGATAGGCATTGCCTGATAGGTAGCAAGCCATACGTTTGGATATGTCTCAGTAATGTTCTGGTGAGGTCTGTTCAAAACACAACTGAATGATAAACAGATATGAGCACCAGCACCTAAGGCAGAGTCTTACGTGATGTCACCTACGAAGTCTAGGGCCTTGGAAAAACTGGGTCAAAAATAGACGGTACTTGGGCGTCAGTGTACCTGGTGGGAAGGTCCAGGAGCTGATACAAAGGTGCTTGTAACGTAAGCCCAAGAAGATTTGCACCGGAAGTATCTCCCGCCGAGTTACAAAAAAATCTGCCCAGCAAACTTCCGGTAGATTGAAGTCATCCAGTATCAAACATCTGTTTGCGGTTTAGGAGCGAATAAAGTCAAGCACCACATTGGATGCACTCCCATGGCTTCTATACACCATTACAACGGTAAGTGGACTCGAGGAAGTGGCAATCACTGTTAAAGAGCTTCGACAGTTTTGTATGCCAACTGAACATGTAGGTACGCAAAACGTCAAGTTCATAGCTAACATTGAGCGCAAAGTCCCCGCCTTGTCGGCCATCGAAGCAATCACACTTAAGTAGTGCGTAGCAGGACAGATGTGCTTCACCGTCCGTGATGTCTTAAGACAGCCCTTCTTCAGAGAACGCGTGCACATCGGGATGAGACAGAGCTACAAGCAGACCTCTTTCGCACATCTTATTCCTGAGGCTTCGCACACTGCTTAGCACTATCTGAAGCTATTGGTAACGTCCAGCCCTGAGTCGTACTCTACCAGTACTGGCACTGGCAGGACGGAAAACGACCGCCGGTTGACTATGTAAAAATCCACCGACCGGGGACCTTGTTCACCGGCTGTTCGCCTGATTTTGTGGTTTTTGAGGACCACTTTTATATTCAGTCTATCGGCTAGCGGGAGGTCTGGTTGAACGCTAATATAAGTATCCTTCAGAGTAAGAGCAAACCGCAACAGCGCGTTGTTTTCCTCCGGGGTGGATAGGACCAAACAAAACAAGCGCATTCGATGGTTTGTGGCGTTAACTGACGGTCAGTCTCCTGACAGTAACACCAGGAAACCCAGGTGGAAGTATCTTAGTTCCGCACATTTTAAACCACTGTAGGTAGTCCAACGTACATCCAGAGGGATGTGCGACGGTGGATTTCACTGCTTTACGGAAAAGCAAGTTGTTATCTATGAAAGAAGCAACTTGACGGGGTGTATTTAACCCAAGCTATTTTGAATTTACATAATCAACTGCTGGCTTAGCCATAGGCACTGAGACTAGGCGCAAGTTATCCGACGACGCTGAAGCAACTGCAGCGTAAGCCTTATGTTCCAGTTGTTTGACATCACGTTGGACGTTTTCGAACTGGTCTGAAGATTACAGGTATTTCTGTTCCGATTGTTTCTTCGTCCAACAGGCAAGGAAATCCTTGCTTCAAGATTGGTATCCGTTTCCAGGACCTGTACCCCCAGAAGATAGAGTGATAGGTTTGGAATATGCACCACTGCAGTTTGATTAGCACGCGATGTGGACATTTGGCGTTTTTCACCGGCTGCCTGCACAGCCTTAGATGAAGCGTTGGTAGCCGGCTTGTGCAAAGTTCTAGTTCTATTTTGTTCCATTTTAGCGCGTTTTTTAGCCAGGAGCACAGCATCTTGCTGGGTAGAGCCAGAAGTGTTGACAGCATTCGTTTCCCCATCCCGACTTTCTGCCACAAGTGTTGATGACACGATGGTGGGCACCAACGTTTGACTAACAGAGCTTATGTGCCCGTTTGGCTTCATCAAGCTAACACCATTGGGGACCGCAAGTGCCTCTAGCAACGTGTCTATCTTACGATCGAGAGCGATGCCCAAAGTGGTGAGCCCTGTGACTGAATTCTCCAAACTTTGCAGTTGGGCATCAAGAGCTTCAATGTCTCTACCGTGGTGACCCAGACGACGTTGTCGGAGTCTACGATAACGGATGCAGCTGAAAAGCATACTATCGGTGGTAGATAGCATGGCGGATTGTTCAACACTCAAAGCTGTGCACCGCTGGGGATACCAGTGGTTGCACTTGTTGCACTGCATGCCGCCAGAATCGTTAGTTACTAGCAATGCACAGTTTACGCCCCAGCAAGCAATTTAAGTTCACTGAGGACGCTTAAATCCACCGATCCTTCGAAACATTATCCGTCGCACCGCGCATAACTCGCAGTTTGCGACTTTTGTCCAAGTAAACCTAGTTGTCAGAAAACGTTTTAAGAAAAGTTCATCTCGTCAACCGGATAAGGAACCTTATAACTCTTTCCATCGCTATGCGATCGTTGATCAAAGATGCGAAACTGTTTAACCAGTTGACATCTGTGCACGCTTTTCCCACTCTGTGTTTACGCTACTAAAATTCACATGTTTACTGGTGCTATTTTAGCACATTTGTGGTAGATAGTGTGAAATACTGAAAATGCACTCAGCTGGTTCTATAAAGCTTATGTTGACTTGACTTTACTTTAGCTCTCCTGGGGCGGACGACATAAGGCCGAAGGCATAAAACACAGCCACCACAGTGACTCTTTAGAAAGACTTATCGCAAGTTCCAGCCATCTATCTTTCCACAACAGCTGAATGCATACGAATAATGGAACAATGATGCATTACGGGTAAAAAAATCAAATAAATAATCAGTCGCGTAGGATGGACAGAATGAAAACCACAACATGGTGGAAAGAAAATGGTGCTAAAATGAAAGTCGCTTTGTTGGCCTCACCACAGATTTCAAACTGTGGCATGCATAAAAGAGCCCTTTTTGGCTGTGTGGGTTAATGTTGCGTGTGCAACGTTCGTCATCTTGCATCGCCTGTTAATCTACTCAGCCGATATCTCATAATGTGGGTGTGTTACTGCAAGGTTAAAGTGACTTTTAAGGACAGGTCAACTGGGGGCGGTAACAACATAATTTGGGATGGCGTTCCATGGCTAACAGTCACAAAGAGAGCAAATGTTTCGTCAACATTATAGTCCTATGTATTGCGTCGCCAACTTAAATTGCTGGCCCCTCAACTTCGTGTAGTGCCAATTTTACACTAGGTGGCGGCAGACGTGGTTGGGGTTCCTCATAATCTTGTAGGCCATTAGTAATTCTCTTTGTAGGCGTCGATAGCGACCGCTATACAATTTTATGGTCAGCCTAAGTTGATTTGGAAGGGGAAACAACCCTATAACATACTTACTGGTTCTTCACTGTGGAGTCGCAAGCGTTGCAAGACCCTGCTTGTGCCAGGGTCTTGCAACGCCTGCACTGTGTATTCCACATGAGCTCGCACGTCTACGTTACGCATCTGCGGACGAACATACGGAACAAACCACCCGTATGCCCTTCGCAGCGTGCCAACGGGTTGATTCCCACGTGAGGCCCCATGTGGGTACGCGATACAGACCTGGCTTCCCTGGTGCAAACACGATATTAATGCGCTTGAAACCCCGCGACATAGAGGACCAAATTCGTTAGATAATTGTCATACTACCCTCAATAATGCAGAATGTAAACCCCGGAATTTTATAGAGGTGAAGATCGGGGTCATAAAGAATACCACATCATGGTTCATCCAACTAAATGAAGGAATACGGGAGTTGTATGGTATGAGTAGCGATTTATCATAACTAGACACACTCAGGCAGCCGTCACATGACCGGCGATTCTCTGTAATACCTCTCCCTGGTTTCGGGAATCGTCAGCGGTGCTTATTCTATCAGAACCCTGTGGGGGCTAGAACCAGCAATTCTACTGTTGCCCTTCTGTGTTTGAGGCCACTGAGCCACGGGGGACGGGAACGAGTTTCGTGTCTAAGCTACTGAATGAAATATAGCGCCGTTCACTGTCAACTAACCCACATGTTACTTGCATGCAGTGGATTGCGTAACCCCCTCACCAATCGACGAAACTACCAAAATCTAATGGACCAAAACCATCCCCATCTTGATCTATTACAACTAAGCCAAAATATTAACCCCATAGTCCATCAACTTAAATGGGTATTACTCTATAGTCAAATTGATTACGGACAAATATTGTACTCTCTTCGGATTTTCCGAACATGAAACGCCCTTCCAGCGTAGGTCGCTTTTGTCCCAACACGAATCCTTTTCATAAACCATCTTAGCGGCAGCCATCCCACTTGCGTTACAGGATATATTTCGTTAACTCGGAGGACGAAATGACGTGGACCAAACCGTGTGCTCACCATCTGTCTATGTAACGTAAAGATGAGGAAAACTGCATCAGCGTTCATGTGAATAGATTAGTCAGTCCCTTAAAATCCCGAAACTTTTTCTTTTTCATGTTCTTTCTGCCGTTGGTTTTCTAAATCTTCACCTCAGTCGTCCTACGAGAGTCATTGTGTTTCCGGTTGTAAATCGTTGCGCATTTTCCCTTGTCTTTGACGGGTGTGTGACGAGTTGGTCTTTGTCCAAGGCGGACTTAGGCAGACCGCATAGATGCTTGGGGTTTTGTTGAAGTTACCTGCAGTCACAAGAAATACTTATCACTCTTCAATCTCCCGGTTGTCAACCAACGATTTTCATCTTGGACATCCAATCCGCAGTAGATCATTAAAATAGATCAACAACAAGGAGATGATTTCCAGTGCGGTCTTGGCGTGCTGTACTCTTTGTTGGATACAAGTCGACCAAATACGCATCAAGAAATGCCTTCTACCTCTTTCTAACCAGATTATCGCGGATCCACGGCATACCAGCATCCTTCATGAAAGGAGCTCACCTCCTTGTCGCTTGCTTTAATGAAGCAGCTACAGATAATTTCAAATGACTTCGCATGGTTTAGTACTTACTGGTTCTGGAAGAGAGGCCTAGCATAACAGCGCGTTGTGTCGGCATGATCTTTCGAATGAAGTTGCTGGAACAAAGCATTCTTCCCGGTCTCCTAGATCACTTGGTCAAAATACGTGGCAGACTAATTGGTCGAATTTGTCCGCTTTTTTAGGTCACCACGATTTGAAGTTGGCTTCACTAGCAAGTACCTCCAATTGCTGATCAATGGGCTTACGCGCAATTACCCGTCGAACAGGCCAGCCACCTCAGAGCAGGTGATGACAGATAAACACTAGTGACTTAGTGATGAAGCCCGTTAGACCTGGTGGGCTAGGTGCTGTCAACGTTGGTGAATATCTGAGGTTACCCGTCAGTATTTCAACTCAGGATGCAACGTTTGGTGTGAAAATTTAGTCACTATCAAAATGCAAAGATTAAGTGCACTGTTTTAACCCGGGCCTCCGCGAAACATCGATTATGGACCCTCCGTTCCAGAACTCTTTTTACTATTAACACAACCGTAGCCTTCAGTCATGTCTTCACAAAGCAAAGATTTTGCTGCGGTAAATCACAGCTGCAGTTACAAGTTGCTCATCAGGCTGCTCGTTCTTACCCCATTTCACATCGCTGCATACATTTCGCTGCCACTTATGTGTCCCGTGGAGGTCGGCAGAGATTTGTCCCAGTTTACCGTACTCATCATTGGACCAATGTGATTTTATCGGCTCAACATTCCCACATTTAAAGAGTACAATCCAATGGTGTCAAGAATTTGCTCATTTTTATTACCGTCCAAGCATTTTAAATAATACTTTTGCCGGTGGCCACAAATCTACTTAACTCGCAGTTCTAACTAGGACTTTATAGCTTGTCTTCCAGCTGTTTGACATTGGCTCTGGAGTAGGAGACGGTGGCAAAGGCGGGCCGCGGCTGGTGGTGGATAGCTAGTGGTCAGTCACTGTCACAGGTTCCATGATTTGAATGTCCTACTCGGTATTTTTGTTACTAGTCCATATGAGATTATGGCACAACGGAGTTGAACGCAGTGTTGGACAAGTTGGTTCGACGCTATGTCGTTCTGTTCGTGATTCAGGTATTGTTACCATAAAATTTACTTTAATGTCACCATATCCGGGTCGGAGTATTCTACCATGCAACTCTAACCGGATATTCGCCCAAATGGAGCATTTTAACAACTAGTTATTGTAAGACCCAGACGCTGCGGTCATAGTGTATTCAGCTATTTGGATCAATAAAATGTGTCACTTGAATGCTTGTGCAATTAAAATGCTTCTAAACAGTCGAACTTGGTACTACAGGAAAAATATACCTTGAAGCTCGCTTATACTAACCAGCTGTTGACGCGTAGCAGTCAGTCACTCTTCTTTCCTTCTTTCTACCGCTTGCTTTCACGGGTACTTAGCACTTTGGTTTTCGTAGATTAAGATTTTAGTTAGGGTCGAGCGCAACAAAAACAAAGGATTTGAGCCAAACGGAATTTGAATTTTTAGAAAGACGGGAACGCTTTTCAAGGCTTTGCATATTAATGGTATGAACGCAGGTTTAAAACTTGTAGAGGTATCTGACATAAAGCAAAGCTTGTTTCATGAGTGAAACGGCGCTTCTAAGCAGACGTAGACAAAATTATTTACATTCTAATCCCTACCGATGTTATAATTCTCTCTAGGTTACAGGCTTATTATGAGGTATATGTTTAGATTTTGGTTCCAGATACAGAGCTATCCAATTCGGTGGGACTTTTTATTCCAGGAGGTGTGCTGACTTCATGGCGAGTATTGAGCCCTATTTGCTAATCTACCAAACAAAGACGCATGAACTAATCATTCAGGCAACGCCTCCCAATTTGTGCGATTCCCTAAATTCGCCCCGCTGCCTTGCGGGTAGGTTATTTAGCCAAAGGCTCAGGGTGGAATCTCCTAAGTCAACTCCCTACTTCGGCTTGGTCAACCGGAAAGTATCAGGCCCTCTCACAAAACCATGGACTGTATTACAACGTGCTCATCAGCTACTGTTTCTGCTAGTCACTTTCAGGCTATTTCATCACACGCCAATTGTTTGTTTGTTAACAATCCTTACTTTCCGTTATCCGAAACAAGTGTTCAACAATCTGGTTGCGATTCCGGTTGCGCCGCAGACCAAGGAGTTCAACCTATGACTCTCCTTCTTCTCCGATCCTCGTTTCGTCTGGCGTGCTTCAACCTTCGGACACTCATGGATATTGGACAGCAAGCCGGTCTAGCGCGCACCCTAGATTCCCGAGACATTGATGTCTGCTGCCTTTCAGAAACCCGATTGCAAGATCCCAGCACTGTGCTTACACTGACATCCCCCATTGACCACGTAGCCAGATAGCACCTGCGTCTTTCTGGAGATCCAGAAGCAGCCTCAGCGGGTTTGGCTGGCGTAGGTGTAGCACTAAGTGGCAAGACCGAGGAGGAACTACTGCACTGGTGCGCTAGTAACAGCCGACTATGTGCAGTTCGGCTTCGGGGTTCATGTAGAATCAACAGGCACTGCAAAGAGAGACGCAACTTGTATGTGACCTCCGTGTACGCTCCAACAGACTGCAGTGGCGACTCGGTCAAGGACGAATTCTACCGGGATCTACAACAGCTCTTGATTAATGCTAAAATATCGGATGTCGTTATCCTTGCTGGGGATTTAAATGCACGGGTTGGCCGCTTGTTACCATACGAACGCCACCTTGGTGGTTATCACGTGCTAAATGAGAACCGCTCTGATAACGGAGAGAGACTTCTCACATTGTGCGAGGACAACCGTCTGTTTCTTTCGAGCACTAACTTCAGGCGTACGAAGAAGCGTTCTGCAACGTGGCATCTCCCTTCTTCAACACAACCGTGGTCTCAAATTGATCACGACAAATTAGCTTCAGATGGCGCGGCAGCATACTAGACTACATGTCCTTTTGGTCCACCTTCGTTGACTCAGATCATGCTCTGGTCTACGCGAAAATCCGTATGTGTTTTGGAGGATCCCGAAACACGAAGCACCGCAAGATTGATGTAAACACATAAACTGATTCCTCTGTCCAGGTGAGCTATCAGTCTTCACTGGCACATGGACTCAGTTGCAATCCACCGCAAGAAGTGGAACAACGCTGGACTTGTATACAGAAAGCCCTGACCATTTCCGGACAGTCATGCTGCGACCTAACTCGACGCCCCCCTTGAAGGCTTGGAGCTCTGCTCGTTCTCTGGACCTGTTCGAACGCCTCAAAGACATCCCCGCGGAATCAGGTTGTAGCGAGCAGCGCCCTTTCTGCCAACCGGCTACTCAAGCAAAGCCTACGCAAGGATCGCTAGGTATGGTGGTCTGAGCGTGCTTTAGAGATGGAGACCGCTGCCCTCTCTGGCAACACTCGCAGGCTTTTCCAACTCATTTGGTCCACTAGCCTCAGGAAGCCTGGTGTCAGTGAGGTCATTTGTGAGGTGGATGAGTCTCCGATCACCAACCAACAGAAGCGCACGGACCGCTGGGCCGAGCACTTTCATTCGCAGTTCAACTGGCCTCCACCATCCATCAGTACATACAGTACACCTTGTTGTCCACCCTGACTCGTCCCTCTGAATCCACCTAGCGAAGCAGAAGTCTGCCTCGAGCTTCGAGGCTTGAAGCCCTTCAAGGCTGCCGTCTTAGACGGACTTCCTCCGCAGCTTTTCAATTACGGCGGTGTGGCGAGCATTAACCAGCTGACCGCGCTGTTGGCAAAAATTTGGCATGAAGAGAAAGTGTCTTCCCTTGGGGCGAATCAGTTATTGTCTCGATTTTTAAGAAAGACGCTCGCACTTCAGGTGTAAATCATCTCGGGAGTAGGGATGTTTCGGTTGCTTCCAAGCCATTGGCATCCATTCTGCTCCGTAGGCTATCCCCTCGCTCGTGTTTGGTGGCAACATCAGGTTAACAGTACTGACCTTCGATGTCGCCTCTGGGGGAATACGAGTATTCCCTTCAACAAACCGGTTTTGCTGCACCATTTAAGATGGCTCGGTCACGTCCTACGCATGGAACTTAAGCGTCTACTGCGTCGCGCTATATTCGCTCGTCAAGGACCTGGCTGGAGGCGACCGCGTGTTGGTCAGCCTTCGACTTGGCGGCAGCACATGAAGTCGCTGACGTCGTGTCTAGCCGCTATTGGATACGTCCGTCTTCTAGGATGGGGGCCCCAAAGATAAGGAGCGCCAATGGATTAACACCCTTGAAGACATGGCCAGCAATCGGAATCAGTGGAAGAATTGTGTACAGTATTGTATTGATTTACTTGTTTAATACTACAAACATTTAAAATGACAAAAAAGAGCAAAATCGGCATGTGGACAACAAACTAAAAATGTTTTGTTCTACTTTTTGTCAAAATGTTCCATTCTTCTTGCGGTATATTAGTTGAAGTGTGTTGCTCACCTTTAACTAGCATGCCATGATGATTATGACGCAAACTTACGAGCCAGCTAATGTTTCACCACCATGCGAGTTGGCATCTTCAGTGCGGTGATAGGCAGTGTAAAATCTTGATTATTGAATCGTCAGTCCGTCATCCACGAGCAGGTGACTTTTGAAAGTGGCAATTTCGATTTGCGTCATGTGGTCTCTGCCCATTTGCTTTCGCGGCTGAACCATGACTTGCGATTCGCCGGAGATCATCCTTTCTGAGTTGACGGTACACGGGTTCGATGTCGATGCACATTTTGATCCAATTATTGGAGGAGTACCATGCTTCTAGGAATTCATTTCCTTTCTGTGTTGTTGTTTGAGCTAAAATCATCGTTTTGTTCCAACTGATGCTATGTCCCTCCTCATGCACATGCGCTGAGACAAGAGACGATGTATAATGTTTTTTACAAACCCTCTGATGTGCTTGTATTCTTGTGGATAGTTTCCTTCCTGTCTGTCCCACATATTTCATTTCACAATTATTGCAATTTATTTTATACATGACGTTTGTTCGTTCTTGTGCATTCCAAATGTCCTTTGGGTTTGACAGTATTCTTCTCAAAGTAGCGGTTGGCATATGAGCGACTACGATGCTGTGTTGTTTGAGCAATCTGGCAGTCATTTCAGATATGTTCTTCATATACGGCAAAACGACCCTCTTGCTTGCATTTGGTATCGGCTCGGTGTTCATAGGTTTGTGGTTTAGACATCTGCGGATGAAGCTGCGTGGGTATTCATTGTGCTGGAACGAATCGAACAGGTGTTTCTTTTCTTCCCGTTTGGCTTCCACTCTACTGCAGTGTGTTTCAATCCTGCGAAACAGTGTCCGCACGAAACTTATTTTGTGGCACTTTGGCTTGTTGATATAGAAGTTCAAATTTTGGTCTGACTGACGATTCAATAAGTAGGATTTTACACTGCCTATTACCGCACTGAAGATGCCACTTCGCATGGCGGTGAAACATTAGCTGGCTCGTAAGTTTGCTTAACTCCCCTCGCAGTAGTTAAACAACACCTCCCACCCAACCATTTAATGAAAAATCCAATTTTACGAATATGGCGACATAGATAAATAAATAACCGAAGATACAAGCTATGGAACCTCTCACGATGGAGAGCACATGTAAAAGCCTCTGTACCATGTCCGACAGGTGTGGAACAGGTGAGAATGATTAGGTACTCAACATGCCCATGTTATTTAATGTAAAATTTTGTCATTCATTCCTACGTGATTATCGGAGGTAGTAATCACTTGCTCCATTTTTACTTTGTCTTTATTCGTCAATTTAGAAATGGAGGACGTTGTTTGATCCTCAGAATACCGGCCAAATAACCTTTTCCACCATCTGCCAGACACTAGGCCTCAATCCGAAGCTACAGTAAGTGACCACTTTTACCAAAACATTTCTGTACCAAATAGAACAGTGCCATGTCACGAGAAAAGCGATGAACTTACTCCTTGACCCATCGACAGTAGGGGTTAATTTCACAAAATCAGCTAATAACCTACTTTCATAAGTGGATAATAAACTGTGAAGAGATTCAGAGGCATATTGAATTTGATACTCAAAACCCCTTCGTTTGGCTCAGACCTAATCAATGAAAACGATACCGTGAAGCGTCATTCGTCCTAGGCCAGGGATGGCTTGATGCTGAAGAGCGACAGTAACCGCGAATTTGGTGTTCAGTATGTTCAGTGTTTTCCTATACACAGAATAAATGTAAACGCAATCCAAATAACCGTGCAGCTTTGCGAACTGTTTTTTGTAGCCTCTCGTCATCATGTTGTGGCGCTGGCGTTAAATCGCAGTACACTCGTCATTATGGTCACTTGAATATATATCTAGCATATTATCCCTCGGCATGTGGTAAAATACTCGCACATTGTCGGTCAGTTGTAACTAATGAAGCTAGAATGAGGTGCCTTCCATATAGGACCAACGTACAGCGTTTGTAAAATGTTATATGGGCTTACTCTTCTAATGAACACGAGAGGGATCCACGACAGCAATGAAAACGATTAAGTGGCTACGAGGCTCGCATCAGAAAGGAAAGCGGTCGATGATGACCATACTCATGTCATTAAAGTGTTGAGTGTGTAGGTCACGCTTGCCAATACACGTTGTAGATATACACAGTCAGATGCAATTTGGTGTACTGACCCATTTTCGGAAGGACATTTCGGAAGTTAGGATACGACAATGCTTTTGTGTCGATATTCTAACAAATTCTACGACAAACCCCCAAAGTAATCCGTCTTTTTCACGTTGACATTGGAGCATAGCTCAGTGCGTCGATGATTACATAGCAGACTGTTTACTTGACTGAGGAAATGATGAGCCATTATGCAAGCGGACTGCCTCAATAAGTCGGTAGGTTATCCAAATACAATTGTTTAACAAGATACCGCGTACAGATATCGGAAGAGCTAGCAAGTGGTTGCACAAAGTGGATTTTAAACGAACTGAAGCAAACCTAGTGAAGTAGTAATATAAGTCGGTAAGTAGGCATGGGTTGTGTGAGATGCGAAAAGAAGTATCTAGCTGCAAATTACTGTTCAGCTACTAGCTTATTTGAATTTTCCAAACTGCCATTCTGAAATTTGTGATGGCAAATTCAAAGCAAGTGTACCTGTGGGGTTTATGATTCAAAACTGACTTTCGGACGGATATAGCACCAGGACACGGAACTACGCACCCAGTTAGTATGTCGGGTTCCAGGCCGCACGCTTCGACCGTGCATTATCCAATCTATCATACAAAGGATATGTGGCGCTTGACAACCCCATGTTACGTCTGGTCTCCCGCAAAGTGCCGCCTTGTGGTACGGTTCTAGCCATGTCGATAAGCAGTTCAGGACCGTCCATGTACTGTACAATCATGAAGACAGGATTTTTCTAGCCCTCGGTTCCTAATCCAGTTTGGTTACTTTTAATGTCCGGACGATCATGCAGGCAGCCGTTGCTTGCAATCCATAAAACATCGCCACTGATATCTCTTTCCTTGTCGAGACACATTTACATTGCTGCAGTACAACCCTACGATTGACATCACCCTCTACCTGTTCCCACGGTATGTTTATACTACGCTTATCCGGAGACGCAACTGATGAAGCCACCGTCCTTGCCGGTGTGGAAATTACCTTTAGTGCGCCCACAGAAACAGCGCCGTTTGATTTGATCCCAGTTAATATTCGGCTCTGTGCATTTCGGCCAGGAAGCTCCATACAAAGGGCTTGCTGTCAGGCTACCGAACGATGAGGGTTTGTCGTATTACTTCATGCTCTCACCGATTACAGCCCTGACTCAGGTAAAGCTGAATTCTACCCCCAACCTTCCTATCTTCTACATCTGAAGCGCTTCAGGTATACTATTATACTCGTTTAAGAATTAAACATGCGGGTTAGTAGACTCGAAGCTGATGAACAGTACCACGTTGGTCAGTATGGCCATGGTACACCCAGGCCAGATAACGTAGATCGCCTTCTGTAGCTCTGCTCTGGTCCCGGTTTGTTCCTCTCGAGCAAAATCTTTCGGCGTTGCCGGTGCCTGCGCGTCATCTGGTCAGTCCTTTCGCTTGAACAGTCGTGGAGACAGATTGGCCGCAGTTAAGTTGGATTTACGATTCAGGGACCTTTCCGCTTTTGTAGTCTCGCCTCCAGAACTCCCGTACAACTCTTTTACTGGTGAAGCAGTATTGTAGACACTGAAGTCTCTGCGCATCTACAGCTCCATGACTGTCGATACCACTAGCCCAGAAGCACCGAGCGCAGCAGCAAGCCAACTGGCAGAACCCATGGCTCAGTTCTTTCAGCGCTGCTTAGACAAGAATCAGACTCCTGCGATGTGGAAGCTTGAAACAGTAACTCCGAATTACAAGGACAGAAACAAGACCGAACCCTCAAACTACCGCCAATTTTCTCGTCATCCCTTAGGGTTCAAGTAATGGAATCAATCGTTGCCGATTCCTTGGTGTATTATCTGGAAAATAGTAACACTTGCTGTCAGGCAACACGGCTTTTGTCGGCGTAGATCGTGCGCAACGAATTGACTAATGGCACGGAGTAGTTGGACAGAGTCAGCTGACGAATAAGAGGACATTGACGTGATCTGCGTAGATTTGTCAAAGGCATTCGATCGTTTAGATCCTCAGATTCCCTTTTCCATGCTTTGAGGTTGTAGCATCGGTGACCTTCAAGGACAGTCAGCGCGCAGAGTCCGGAGATTTTTATATGACCCTATACAACTCAAGTGTGGGGTGTTTCAGGGCTCCGTTCTAAGGCCACAGTTGTTTTGGTGTTCATCAATAATTAGACACAGACAATCACTTCAAATTTCCTACTGTTTGCTGACGACATCAAGATTTGACGCTGGATTCAGGCGGATACAGAGCAAAATTTGCTTTGGTGTGAAGTAAATATGGTGTATCAATGGTAAACCCAAAATCTGTTCCCGTTCAAGGGGACCACATGCACGGTAATACGCTAGAGTACCTACTCCAACTGGCTACGAGCGCAAATACTGCAGCGATGGTCCGTCGAACGCGATCTGAGCATGCTGGTTCAGGATAACTTGGGTTGTTCCCGGCTATCTGAAAAGGCATCAAAAACTGGTGCCCAACACGTTGGGCTGTTTAAACGGGGGTTCGGACAAATAGATACCTCTAGTTTCTGGCATTTGCTAAGTGCGGATGTTCACCCGCATAGCGAATATGCAATTCAAACCAGGCAGCCATGACTGAAGCACGACTTCATTGCACTCGCTCAACCTCAAAGCCGGAGTTCCAAATACGTCATTGGAATGCCCAATCTATCATAAAACAAAGGCTGTAACATTTGGGATTATTCAGCAGACAGTATCGCCGACTACGATGCGACGTGATAATGGCATGCATGATTTTACACAATCCATATCATGTGTGCCGCTCTTTACTGCAACTCACAGCAAACACAACCTTGTGACATCACGCAATAAAACTGAAAGAACAGTACAGCAGTCTGGATTACCGTGAAACGTGCCTTTTTATTCACCTGTGGCACTCAAGGAACGCTCCTCCCATATTGGTCGCTACTGCACCGACACTAGCCAAATTTGCAAGTCGGTTAGAC
Source organism: Dicrocoelium dendriticum (assembly GCA_944474145.2). Lineage (NCBI taxonomy): Eukaryota > Metazoa > Platyhelminthes > Trematoda > Plagiorchiida > Dicrocoeliidae > Dicrocoelium > Dicrocoelium dendriticum. The sequence goes on from OX104063.1 coordinate 234,672,782, forward strand.
GACGCATTCAGCCACGAACATTTTTTAATCTGCACTATCCCTACTTGCTACTCCCGGGAAGTAATTTGTATTTAATTTTGCGCCAAATGAAGCTATGGAAAAATTCGGAGTGCAGTACTACTGTATTTTATTTGATAACTCCATTCGTTTGGCAGTAAAACTACTAAATGCAGTTTGTTCATCAACGTTTTATAATAACCAAGCAGACCACCCAAATGGTAGTATAAAGTATTGTTTCTTACCCCGCATACATTCATTCTTCATTGTTCAAAGCCATCATTCGCGGATGGAAAGGCTGTGTAAAGGACTACAAAGCAAATGGGAGTACTTAAGTCTAAACATAATTATGTATGTTCGAGATTTGTCCTGCTCTTTGCTGTCACTAAAGAGTGTCGTAGGTGACTGCTTGAAGTAGCCAAATTTGTCACTCCAAATATTTTCAATGCCCCTCAGAATTCGTTAGCTAGTAATCTGAAGAGTCATCCACTCTCAGATGTTGAGACGCATTGGACACATCTGGAGCGTCGTGCCCTAGTCTTCCAGCTTCACCTGCATTTTCGCTAGGTCACACATCCATAGATGGATTTTCAGTCGATCTGTTCATTTGATGGAAGGCTACCGGACAAGTCCCGACGGTACTAAGTATAAATCACTGCGATGAGCAATTAACATCGAGCTTAGCAGTTCCTCAGGACAGTTCACGAAGCCTGGTTGACACAGCGTGTCATCGATGTGGAGCAAACTGCATCCTCACGGAACTTCTGCAGACTATTCTCTATTATCTGATCTACAGGTGACAAAAAGCTAACTGTAAGCGAAGTGGTATGTAAAACTGTCAATGAACCAATTCGCAATTGATAACGTCAGATTGTACGTCGGTTAGGGAGCTCCAAACAGCAGTTCAACTGGCCATCCTTGCTCTGGAATTGCCATTCTTGTATTCACAGTGTTTTATATGAGCCTTGTCTGCTTGGTCGTTACAAATCTCCAGGTTCTCTCGAATTACCGTCGGTCATTTTTAACAATGAATGTCTGTCTCTCATTTTTAAACTGCCGTCTTTTAAGTTATTTGGACTTCATAAGTCATACCATCTGATTGAGGATCAGCGGACTTTTGGTCCATCTCCAGAAGAGGCAACAAATGAATTTCGTCAATTACCGCGAGATTACTCTCCTACACGTTGGGTCCACATTGCTGACATCCCCGATTTTACAGAGTCTCATTCCAGTAGGTTAACTGAACTTTTTTGAACAACAGAGTAGGTTTAACTCAGGTTGGGGCTGTATCGATCACACCTTGACGATCCATCAGATGTTACAACCCGGTCAAGCTTTTAGTCGGCTTGTCGTTATCTGCCTTCTGGACATACGTGCTGCATCTGACACAGATGACGGAGCCGTTTTCTTGAGTTAGCATTTTTCGAGCCAAGTGCTGGTGTAACGCTGAATTCTTCCCACTTTAGTATAGGCAGTGTTACTAACCGTCGTCCGTCTCGTTCAATTTCGCCATGGATGACACGTTAGATATTGCTTTGGAAAACTGCGATCTTAGTGGCGTCGGTTGTTGCTGCATTATCGGCCTCATATCTTGGAGTATGTTGACGACATCATTTTAATCTGTGACACATCACAAACTGTCTAGGACATCCTGCACATTTTGTAACACGGTTCGGAATGACCTTTGCTCATTTGAAGTGCAAGCTTTTCCTCCAGGACTTGTTAGAAGCTACTTCTACCCTCACCCTCCCCGGCTGTTCTTTGGAAGCAGTCAAGAAGTTCATATGTTTTCGGATTTAAAAAAGCATGCGTAGACCAACAGATAAAAAGAACTTACGCATTTCCACGGTCAGAGTAGTCTGCCGAATTCCAAAAGTTTTGCCGCCAGCGTCATCTAAGCGTTTCACTAAAAGGTTGAGTCTGCAACTCTGCGATATCAACTGTTCTCTTGAATGGCTGCGAGACCTGGCCCGTTAAAGCGAACGATGTCCATATACTGTCTGTTTTTTTCTCAACGCTGCTTTGGGAGTATTGCTGGTGTACGTTGGCAGCATCGATTAGTAGTGACGATGTTCGATGTCAGATAAACAAGTAAAACTCAGCTGACCGCTGAGCTGCATAATTTCTTTGCGTGATCTCTAAAGGCTAGGGAACGTTTTTCGTATGCGTGCTCAACGGTTATCCCACCGCCTCTTATTTGTATGCCTTGGAGTTGATTGGAAATGACGGAAGGTTGGCCACATGAAACCTAGTTCTGGGGTGTCAAGGCGCTGACGTCACAGTTGGCTAAAGTGGGATGTTGTAGCATGCTGGAATTATGGCCAAAGGACAGCGAGCACACCTGGATGGAAACGTTATCGGACTTGGCCCGGAACCGCTGCGAATGACGAATATGTTGTGAGATTTTTACCTATAACGGTCTTTTCCTTCTTCTTTTGCTGCTAAACATGAGCTATGGCTCTATGTTAGTAGTTTATTATTTAATAGTTGAAGATCTAGATGTATATATACGGAATGTCCAAAAATGGCTACACACTTTAAATACTTGTAATGTAGATGTTTATTTGGATTGGATCCATTTTTAAGATGTAAAAACATTTACAGACATCATTGTATTGTTTCGGCTTCGCTTGTTCTCAAACTGCTGCCGGTTATGTTCCAGACATTGCTGACAACATGTAGCAACGGAGTAGAATGCAGCAAGAAACAATTCCCTTGGGGTTGGAGCACATTCACGTCCAATGCCCGCTCTCAAATCAACAACTGTTGTGGTTTTTGTTGCGTAGATTTTGTCTTTTTAATATCCCCATAACACGGCTAGTGGTGTGAGGTCTAGTGGGAGCGGAGGGTATTCAACGGAAATCTTCCGGCCAATCCACTCGTTTGGCAAGATATTATCAAAAAAGGATCAAACATCATGATGATAGTGTGAGTGCCCCATCTTGCTGGAAAGGAAAGTTGAGAACAGGCGATAACAAAAAGATAAAATGCTGTTAGTAAATATTTTTAATGTGGAAAAATTTTACAATTTTAATAAAAAGCTAGTTTATATGCATTTAGTGTGTATAAATTAATTTGGGACACTCTGTATATCTAAGTTAGCAAAAAGTGTTCGTTTGAATATTTCAACGTCACTGCCAGCACCAAATGCATTAGACCGGTGTATAAAACGGGGGTAGTAAAATTCACAGAATGCTTTTGTAACAAGTTTGAAAATACAGCTTCCAAGTGCTCAGCGACATGCGTCATTTCTAAAAAGCAGTTGCCGTTAAGAATTTTCAAATAGGCGACAACGAGTATTTCATTAATAGTTAGTTCTACTGTGTCTTTGGACCATTAATTTTAGGTGATGGAATTAAAATGCGTTGTTTTGCATCACGTGTGAAGAGTTTGATTAAATCTGACAACGACCACGACCTGCGTAATATACTTTTCACAGCATCACAACATTACTACTGCGCACCGACAGCTTGAGTATCAATGTTTAGACAATTTTACGGGTAACATAGCACATAGTTTTGTTCATTTTTTCTTATAAGGTGAATGCATGAAGACATACCGTTTCTTTCGCCATTAATTTGTCCCTTCCGTTAGGAAAGACCAGCCGAAAATGGATGTTATCTATCAAACCAACATGACTGACTCAATGCGCGATGATGTATTTATGATCGCTAAGCAACACTACAACTCCGCGGCGCCTGAAGCAAGTCTTAATGCAGCCCTACGTCAGCTAGATGAAACATTTGGTCGACTCTGGTCAGGCCATGCTGTGCATCAGCCACCCGAGGGGACACAGAAGGCACCTTATCTAGTTTACAGTTGTGACGCTGGGAAGCACAAGTTTCTAGTATCCCAAACCCCGCACAAGAAGAAAGCATGTGGAAAGTGTAAATGTTGCTAATGATTTCAACTGTATTCACTGTAGCATTATGTACCAAAAATGATAAAAAAAACCACAAAAGCTGTTTTGTTCAAGGTAATTCAAATGAAACATTCTGTTCCATCTTTTTTTCCCCATTTTTCATATTACTGGCTTCTTACTATTTGTGTAAACTTGTTACCCCTGAGTTACAATGTCTTTTCGAAAAGGTTATTAAAAAGAAAATACCACGGATTGGCGGTTCCAATGTTTTCTAATGTTACCGGGGGTTGATGAGCGGTTTAGGCTGACATTCCAAAGAAACACGTTGTTTCGTTGACTCAATGCTCAATTGTTTACAATATCCAACACCGTTCAACGAAATACTATGGTATCAGAACTACTATGTGTAAATGCTACCTCAGCAGTAGCCGTGATATTTGTATCTTTGTTTGTATACAACCCAACAATGGCTATCAGCAGCACAGGGGATACAGCGGTGCATAAAACAGCGTAATAAAAATTCATTGCATGAATTCATGACATGCTTGGAGCATGAGATACGAACCGCGTACTGACTTGTGTCATTTATATAATACAGTTGCAGTTAGGATTTTCGATCCCGGTCATGGATGTTCGTCACTGCAGACCTAGACTTTGCGCAATAACCATTTCAACATTTTTAAGTGAGCACTTTTGTTTCTGTTAATAGTCACTCAGTCACAAGTTCATGGATCACAGCCTCGCTTACCTTGTGCTTTGCGCACTATGATCAAAACCGATCTCTTCTATTTTAATAAGCTTATCTAGATGAAATGTTGCATCAACGATAACAAAGTTCATTATTGCTGATGCTCGGTTTAGCTTCAGGCAACGGAATGCCCTTGTGTCCGTCTTTCCTACTGCAACCGTCTTGTCTTTGTATCTAATCCATCCTCCCGAATTTTGCATTACCTCTGATATTCAGCTCATCGATATAGGCCGAATTCTTTATACGCGCAATCATTGCTACTTAATTTGGCCTAGAGAACAACACCACCTCGATCAGTTAAGCGCTTTGAGAGCATCTTAGGGCGTATTTATCCGGCAGGTAGCTGAGTTTAGATTTGTGTTTCAAGTAGCAATTTGTCACCTCTCGACTCATTCAGATAATGAGCGGCGTTATATGACAACATGTAACCTAGTCACGACGAACGTCACCATCTCCCGTGTCTGAGTGGTCTTAACCACAGACTAGTAATGAACAATGAACAAAATTTTTACCGGGCAAGCATAAATGCTTTGCATGTCCGTTGGCTGATTTTGCAGGGTTATCGGAAAATAAAAAAACAGTGGGTTAGTTACGTTTAAAAGAGGGACCTACTTTTTTTTCGCTGTGGTCCTGCGATCCGTGTAGTTTCGCAGCACAAACATGTAACAGCAACCAAATCCAAAGCATATTCCAGAAGTGGGATGAAGATGTAATACTAGGTAAGCAACTGTAGGTGATTAAGTGAGTCATCCACACGCCTTTTAAATATGGTTAGTAATGACGCAAAAATGACCGATTTTGGAAGAGCATTCCACGGGTGACACGCGGACGGAAAAGAAATTCCTGCGGCAATTCAGACGGCTGTACTGTTCTACCAGTTTTAGTGAGTGATCTCTCACGTCAGTATTACTACTGAGTTGCAGCAAAGAGTGGCACACGTGAGGTGGATAGTGCGAATTAAGATCGCAAGAGGCGGTAAGCTCCGTTGAATGCCCCAATAGTTCCAGCTACTCCCAGTATGGAAGGTGGTGCATTTTAATAAAGTACATTGCTACTCGATGTTGGAGCTGCTCCAATGCACTGAGGCCGTCTTTTAGCCATGCGTGCCAAGCTTGAATTGCATATTCGACATGAGGACGAACATACGCACTAAGCATCTGCCGGAAAATAGAGCGATCTATTTGTCCGAACGCCAGTCGTAACAGGCGCGCTTGTTGGCCAGCAGTTTTGGATGTTTTCGTGGATTGCATGGAATAACCCAGATCATCCTGATCCAGTACCTCCAGGTCACTTTCGGTGGCGGCGCGCTGCAACACTTGCATTCCGAGCCTGTAACGGTGGTTGCGCTGGTGTCGTATGGAGAGCACCTTGCATTTACTCACAATGAATTGCAGTGAATTCTAGATGGACCAATGATGTACCGTGTCTAGATGGATTTGAACAGTTGCCGGTCATTATTCACCGACCCTTGCACCAGTTCTAGACTTCGTCAGTAAACAGCAGGAAGTTGGATGTAATTGCCCGTGTGAGGTCAGTGATAAATAACAAATCAAACGAGGACCTAGCACTGAGCTTTGAAGCACTTCACACTCAACTTGTATGGGCTCAGAGATGGAGATCCGAACTCCGACCACCAAGTGCCGCTGAAGGAGATAGTTGGCGATACAGTTTAGAAGAAGATCACTGAGCCCGTAACACTGCAGATTGGAAAGGAGTTTCCGAGGAGTTAGACGGTAGAGTGCTTTGGAGAAATCCATGTAGACCACATCAACATCCTTTCCAATGTCGACTGACTGGGTCCAGCTGCATCGTGCTATTAGCAAATTCGTTGTGCACGATCGATTTCGACTGAATCCGTGCTGCTCACCAGTACTAATGTTAGTTTTCCAAAGAGCCCAACAGCGCATCAGCTAGGATGGATTCCAGCACACTGGACAGTAAAGGGAGAAGGAAAACTGTGCTGTAGATTGAAGCCTCGGCTCTGTTACCACCATTGTGAATGTGTTATTATTACAAGCTTCCACATAACTGGAACCTGGTTCTGCTCTAGGCAGGGCTGGAAGAACTGGGCTAGTGACTCTGCCCGTTGAATTGCTGCTGCTCCTTCTGCCTCTGGGCGAATAGTATCGACACTCGGGGATTGTGCCTACCTAGAATAGTCAGCTTCTTTTAGACAGCTTCGGTGGTAAAGGAGATATGAGTAAGTCCCGGCGACGAGGCGAGAAAAGCTGAAGGATCTCTCGATGGCAATACCATCTAGAAGGTGGGGGCATATTGTATCCGCAGTGCGTTTGCTGCTTCCGTAGCCGTTCGTGTTGGGTCATCAGCCGTCTTGAGCGGCGGAACTCCCTGACTCACATTCCGTATACCATTAACGTGCTAAACAGCAATTTATGATTGGCGCTGAAGGTTTTATAATGCTTTGCTGATGCGCGGCTTTCGCCACTTTGAGCAGTTGAGTGCAGTGGTTTGGTTGGGATACGGGCTCATCCTAGCTTTCTGGTGTTTGGGATAATCTTTACTCTCGACACGCTGCTTTGCGTACTGTCGGAATTTTCGCGTTCTGCTCTTTAAGTAAGTAAATGTTTCAGACCATTTGCAAACTACTGTCTCTGAAGTAGCCATAGGCAGCCGTTTGAATTTGTTTACGAACTCAAGCCAGGCGACATACGGTGGGTCTACGAGAGGAAGGACCAGGTTGAGACACTACCGAGGTGGACTAATCGGTCGTAGCGTGTGGTGGTTCGCGCCGTTTCATGGTCCGCATCTCTATATTCTGCATAGCAGATGAAGTTGAAACTAATAACTGCATGATCATCCCGAGCTAACGGGCAGTCTGCAACCAACACATCAATCACCTGTTCTTCGTTGGTAAGTACAAGATCGGACACATATGGCCAATTGCATGTTCTGAACCGAATGGGCGGAGTGACATAATTATAAAGCGGAACACTGGTTACAAGCTCCTGCAGAACGGCTTTAAAATGTGCTACACTGGTGACAGTGGCTTCTAAACAATGCACATTGAAATCCCCCATGATCAAGATGGAAGTGTATGTTCATTTTAGAGTTCGCCGTAGGGCAGTCGTAATACGGTAGTTCGTTTCGGATGTAGAATTGGGGGGGGGGCTCTACACCAACGCTAAAAGGCGTGTCTCTGCCTCTTAAATACAGACGGCACCAACGCGAATAAGGAATCAGCGAATCTGAATCCCCCATGATCTCGCAATATAAGTCACTTCGGTAATCCAGAATTACGCCTCCTCCTTCTGTCAGTCAGTCATTCCGAATGAGTGACTGCCTAGTAGCGAAATTTCATCGGCCATCATTTCAGTGTGTAACCCCGTCTCCGTGATGCCGATGATTTCATATTTCTGGCGACCTTTCAGCTTGGCCAGCTTATGGAAGGGACCCTGAGCAATTTTGTACAAGCAGGCTAGTTTATCGGTCCTTAGTAGACTACAGGTGTTAAGGAAGTCAGGTGTGTGGGAATGTTGATCGATGTGAGGTCAGCCTAAATTCGTACCTTCCACTGGCCGTGGCACGCACAAACCCTCATCTAGATCTACATTAGCATTGGGTAAAGGAGCGAGCAAAACCGGGATGTCTGTTTTTTTTCAGATGGTTTCGTAAATGGCCGCTGCGAAGTATCTGCAGTCCTTAACCGAATTTCCGATGGAAAACATTTGCAATCTTTGTGCTAACTATGTAACACATCCGTCCCTGCTTACTCGGAGTAAACCAAAAATTTTAGAATTCGCGGTCCGCATCCTCTATAATTTGATGACAGAGCTAACCTTTTGAGCGAAAGCGCCACAACAGTATCCAAGGAATGGGCTTCGCGGATGAGTCGTCATTGCTCTAAATCGTGATTTCCGGCATCTTGACTATCGTGTGAAGGAAACTCTGGCGCACCATGGATGAAGATAGTGTTTAGTTAGGTTTGCTGTGTCCTTCTTCGGAGTTTCTTCTTGACTGTTGCATGTTCCACGGAACATCAGGGTAGATACGTATCCCACACTAACCATGCTGCAACGTGTTTGCAAAGTGCGGAAAGTTTTCTATATCATTTGAGAATTATAGTGTTACTCTACTACGTCTGGCCTCGCCAAAGTGTGCAGAGTTCGGATGAAGAGCAATTCCTACTAGGTTTTCAGATTTAGCTTTTACTTTCATCAGAAAGTACAGGGATTACCATTGGTTTAGCTTGTCGGACAATTAACCTTGCAATGTAGTAGCTGCTGTTTCGGGTAACTATGTGGAAAAAATCCAATTTACTCAGATAATAACCTTCATGGTACGCTTAATCACAGCCACATCAACCCCAACTAGATAAATCAAAAGTAGGATGAACTAGTTATGCGGGCTCTGTGACGAAAAAGGGGCTGGTGTTAAGACCTATTACTGCGATTCATCGCATGTAAGTGCTCAGAATGAGCATACCTCTACTAAGCACACAGCGGTCTTTAGGCCTCTTAACGACAACTGCCACCTGAGAAATCGGGGAAGGAATTTCGATCATATCGCCTTATTTAAATTATCATGGTAACGGATGACGAAACGAACTCAGCTGAAATTCCTGGTGACCTGCAGTATTCGGAACGTTCTACTTGCTGACGCTGATTAAGTGAACTCCAACCCCCGCCTTCACTGTCTTTAGGAATGCTCCCAGCTTGAAACTGATAGACACTTATAGATCGAAGCATATTCCTAGATTCCATTTAAAGCAGATGGAATAACTGTGGCTTAGTAAGCACCAACTGTGACTGAGCAGAGCAGTGATATTCTAAAAATATTAGAGCCTTCTTAGAAAATTGCAATACCCATGCTGTAGCCCGAGACATAAGTTAATGTTAATTGACTACCACGCGACGAATTTAATAGACAATTTAAATTAAGAACCACGGTGGAGTTTCCATATTTGTTCTTCAAAATAATCAGTAAATATTTACTGCACATGTGACACAGTGTGTTTATGGCGTTTAAGCTTCTTTTATCATGTTTTGCGCTTAATTATTACATAGCCGTTCGCAGGGTTTTAAATTATTATCGTCCGGGACTTCTACTTAGTTGGGTAATCAACTGCTTCTTCTATCGATCTTAAACACACAATTGCCCCGTTGTCCTTGTACCTGCCGTAAGTGTGCGCACAGTAGCCAAATATTTCAATGACACCGTCATAACCATCCGATAGTGTGGATAAAATAGCAAATGTTGTACGGTTATCAATAAAGTATTGCCTGGATCCTTGCTTCAGTTGAAGCGCAAACCTGACCCAATAATGACGGTGTTTCTGAGCAACTTTTTGACCCGATAATTTCTTGTTAGAACTTTTAGTAAGTAAAGGAAAACGCTGTCAGCTGTAGCCATGATATACTTTCTGTGTAGCCCTTCTTAGCCTCAGAGACTTCACCAACCCGCCTTAGAGAATACACAAAAGTTGCAGCCACTACCGTCTGACATAGTGTATAAGGATTAAAAAACTCAAAATCATAATCGAGGCGGTTAGTACAACCACTCTGTTCTATTTCCTTCTACTATTAGCCAATAGCAGAAAGTCACCAAGTCGATCTCATGTTCTAATCCCTGTCTAAAGTTATTAGGTATCCTCTAGTTAGCATTTGTTGTCTCAGAATGATGCAGCATGCCGGTCTTAGCGCCGTACAAAAGGTGGAGCAAAAAACAAGAGTTGCTTTCTTTTCGATTAGCGGCGTAAATGAGACGCTAATAGAGGCAATTGCAACGGGATTCTCCCTTTATGAATATATGTTTGGAACGTTGACATCCAAACTAAGTGAGGATAATAGGCAGGTTTGTCTGAAATTGGGCTCATTTACCTGTTTGTAATTGATAGTTATTTTTGCACCCGAAAACCGAGTTCTGAATGAGCTAAAGTTCACCACCCGTCCCTAAAATGTATAGATTATACTTAAGAAATGCTTAGTGGCTTCCACTTGCTGTTATTAACGGGTAGTGAAGAACTGTTAGCGCCTGCGGTTAAACATAGACCACACTGTTTTGAAGTACACACTCAGTAGTTTAGTTTACTCACTCCATCTGCAGTGGTAGTGTAGTACGCTACTTCCATTTTATGCCAATGAATGAGGCATCTCTTAAATCCTCAAATCAAAGATGACAGAGGAATAAGTGACTATGGCAGTTAGCTGCTATCCCAAACACTGCTTCCATAAATGAACGAGGTTGTAATGCGCATCGATGGGGCAAATGTTGACATCACAGTACCAATCTTTCACAGTATTTGAAAACACAGAGAAGAAGAAGTTTGCCAAATGGGTATTATTTCTCTCGTGGCCTTAGTGCCGTGAGTTAATATACAAGTGTCTGTTATTGTAAACTTACAAATAAACAAAAGCACAAGACGGAAATCACGTTCCTACGTCCAGCGTAATTGGAGGCTGACTGGTAATTGCTTATAAACGTAATGCACTGGTTTGCTCCGGTTTATCGCCAATTCACCGGAGGAGTAGTGGGATATAAGGATGCCGCAGCCAAACATAGAATGACATGGTTTCAAATTGTTGCATGTAAACGGCTTTATTCACGTGGCATCCTTGTGACTGCTTGCAGAGTAAGCAGATGAAATGAACGCACTCAAGTGGGTAAATTTTCAGCATTTTAAAATAACCACTGCGGAATGACTAAAACAGCAATGTTAAAAATGCAAATTGTATAATTTGGAAAATGGCATCGGGTGCACAGTAGTCACGGTATAAACGGTCTCTTCGATGCAGGCAATAATCTCCGTTGAACTAAATCGTTGGCATTTACTTCCTGTTGCAAATACAGCGTCGGAGCCACGGCTGTTGAGCCGGACTGTGATTCTTCAAGTCATGAAAATGCCTTTGGATAACTCACTTGATGCGCTTAGTATTTCAAATTTCTTCTCCAAAATGTCAACGCAGTACAGCACCAGTAATCATGAAACAGTGTAAGCGATTAAATTGTTAAAAATGTTTGATTAAAACTGTTAACTCCGCATCAGATTAACTACAAGCACTGTTCTAGTGAAAAGGCAACGGCGGATTTGAAGTCCACACCATTGCAAAAATGTCAGCCGGGGATAGTTAATACTTAATGTTTCAGGCGCCGTGCAAAAGGTAGATATTAACAAACGTTTGCACAATGCTTAGCTTTACAAAAAGACCATCTTTCTTTGAGCTCAATAATCATCTGCTTAGCCAACTAAGCAGTCCAGAAAGCAGGTGTTGTCTGATGATTAGTCATTACCGAACAGAGTGATCTATGTACCTTTGTCAGTTTCTGACATGTCCCTGAAATATACAATATGGCTAAGTCATCCTGTTTTCAGTCTAGCATTGCGTGTGCAAATCTGGTGTGCTTGTCTCTTTCAGTAAGCCTTTGTACGTGCCCGACATTTCATGTAACAAACTCTAAATCTTTGATGAATTCACCATTGGAATCAGTGGTCGGGTGCTGTAGGAAGTGATACACAACCCAACAATGACACACGACCAATATGGTGCCATAGTTGTGCTGCGGTAAGAAGAACGACAGTGGTAGCTGCATCATGGCAAAAGTGGAAATGAAGACGAGCAGGTGTAGCCTGGACACTGTACAGGTAAAAGTAGAATTGTCTGAAGTTACTCCATTATCCCGGAACTACTAGCTGACAATCTAAGCAGTTCTTCCCAGGAGTAGCAGTAAGTAATGTGAACAATTTAAAAGAAGCTGCACACTGTTCAGACCTCTTCATTCTACTTCGCAAACCTATTATTTGATAACACTGCATCCGAATTCTGTGTTCGTGACAAGTTTGTGGGATTAAAATATGATATCAGGATGAAGACGTCGGTAGACGTAATGCCGTACTTCTAGAAAGTGGAAACAACTGGCCTGTTGGATAACACAACTGAAATAAAAGTTTTACTTGTTCAAATAAACGTCGGAAGGTTAGACTGTTTGTTATTTACACTACAGGAGTCATCCGGAAAATATCAACTAACAAGTTAGAAGTTAGGGGACAAAAATGACGACAAGCCTCTTTTTACCGGTGTAAGTGAAAAATAGACACCCCAAAGGCAAATATTGAACATAACGAGACTAGTCGAAAAAGATAGGACAGCATTGCTAAAAATTGTAGCGCACTTTTTCGTTTCAAATAGCATGAAATTCCTTCGTGTCACATCAGTCAGATCCATTTTGCTGAGAACTGCATTATTTTGATTTTTAAAACGGTGTTCACTGACGCTGCACTGTAGATCAGCATGTTTTTATCAACAAGCATGCGCATCAAGTTATGAACGGTAGGTTCCTACTGCCTCTAGTAAAGTAATTAACAAGACCGATTCGTTATAAGTGAGAACTTTACAACCACGCATTGGGTGTTACATTTCTCTAGTTGATGCATTAAACATCAATGAAATGGAACAGCACAGATGTTATAGTATATGTAGCTGTCCTACAGCCGTCACAAATTGTGAAGAGTGGATTCAAATGAGGATAAGCGCATGAAACGTTCTCACACGAATTCTTTTGACTTGTGAATTCATGACACTTCTGATGATTACTTGTCTAATTTGAAATCAAATATCCCTTACGGGGGGACACGTGATTGCCCACTGCGGATTGACAAAGAGTTGAGTGATGACGGCTCAAGCCATAGTTCTGCAACGGTTTCTGGCCGGTTCGATTAAAGCTCAACAAGGTAGAGTTGGTGCATAATATGTGGGTTTTTCTATTCCGCAGCAACAACTAAAACCACAGGGTAAAAAATGCCAATATATATATACCTTAACGTCAAATGGACCAGCCGATCAGCACCAGTGACTACACTTACACGATCATGATAACGAGCAGTATTTATGACATCGACTGACATCTGGCGACAATCCATGGGACAGTATTCTGCAGATAAAGAGAAGACACGTTGCTTACCAGCAAAACATATCCCCATACAAGGATTGCATGCTTCACAAAGCATTAATCATGTCACCAATCCAATGAACACAAAAGTCAATTTAGCGCGGACATGGTGTGAGTCATTTGAACTGTTAAAAACTGTGAACAGCTAGAAATACTTGAAGCATTGATAAGATTATTTGCTTTTTCTAATCATGAAACATTTTTAAAGATACAACCTTGGCTTCTAATGCAGCAGGCTACGAGAGATACATCACATGTCCAGCGGGTTTACATAGATTCGAAGCAAGTGCTCCATCAGTGGTAGGTAGAATGGGGACTAAGGGTTGCCATCACAAATTTCAACGTATAACTAGGACTAACTGGAACGAGATTTCGACTAGCATAATCCATGCATATGCGCTAATTTCGGTATAGTGAAACAATGGAACAATGGAACAATGGTATATGACGGGTAAAAAAGCATACACTTAACGAGTCCCGCAGGTTGGCAATAGAAATACTAACAGATTGGCAAACCACATAAGTGGTTGAAGTAAGGAGCGTCAGTGAGATAAAAGGTAGAAGTATAACAGTTTTAGGGGGATAAAGTGGTACGACGCAAAACTGGCTAAGAAATTGTTATCGTTGGTGATGGTAGCAAATAAAAATGAAGTACTCACCGGTTCGCACAGATTTACGACCGTGAATTTGGGGTATAAATCCAAAGAGGCTGGTCAGCCTAAATATATACAAGCGTTTTGGTTTATAAAACAAAACGCAGGGCGCTCAGTACGACGTCCAATCGTTTTTTAAACGTATCTAATGTGGGGGCACAAACAACTGAGTTTGGAAGGGCGTTCCAGGGCCCGCAGACCCGGATGGAGAAATAGATTCTCCGACAGTCTAGACGACTGTACTGTTGGCTCAGCTTTAAACTGTTACCGCGAAGGTTAGTGTTCGGGCTGAGTTTCAAGAGATGGCGGCATACGTGACTGGGATCGCTCAATATCTGGTACACTAGTATGAGGTCTCCACGAAGTCGCCGGTACGTATCACGCTGCAAACTTTATCGCTGTCACTTTGATGTAGTACAAATAAACTAGTGAAATACTTGAATAAGCCAAAATAATTAATATAGTCGTGTGGCTGGCGCAGAAGGGTGTTTAAGTGGTCATTTAATGCATCCTCCGTCCTTTATAGGAATAATCCACTTGCAGCGGTGGAGCAGCGGAACCTTCTAATTTGGCCATGCTCTGCGATTGCTTTCTGTGAAACTATTACTACACATGCATTTGTTTTGTTGAAAATATCGCGCTTCCAATTTTTAGCTTACTACAATTTTTATCAAGTTGAACTTTACGCACGATATTTTGAAACTTTTATCTGTTACCGTGCTCACAAGCTGTGCCTGTTCCAAAGGCAAGGTTACAATAAACAAATTAACAATCATGTACAAGAAGTGCAATAATGGTTCAAGGGAACACGGCGTTGGGTGGAAGCTTGTTCTGCGGAAGAAAAACTGGAAAGCATGAGCATGCCCATCTTACTTATTTTAAACATTCTTTTGTTTTTGGAAAAATAGATAATTTAACGACTGCCATCAGCTCCGCAAAATAGTCGCAGCTAGACCTTATTTTGCTACAGGAACGCTGGCTTCACGAATAAATTGAGGACTCACTTGTATCGGTAAAATTGTTTAATGGTTATCTGGTCGACCGCAATTGCGCCCACCGAAACCATTAGAGTGGAATCACTATTTACGCCAAAACTTCCAGTAGCATAGGTATGCAATTGTTGTTTTACTTTGTCAATGTATTAGCTACTTGAATGTGAGTTGCAAGCCAAGATATTTCAGTGTGTACAGCTCAATCTTACTAACTAACACCCATATTTTCCCCTCATGGCCGAAACCCGAAACAGAAGCGTTTTACGATGAGTTTAATGCGGCTGTCATAGAACACATCGATTGTTCCTGTGTATTTTTGCTGAGTTTAACCGATTTGATAGCACTTTATCACCAGTCATTGGCCACAAAATTTCCTAAACTGTCCCACAGGGTTCAATACGACTCTGGACTGCGTAATTGTTAAAAACGTGAAGATCTTCTGCGTGTAAAAGACTTTGTTTTGCAGCCTGATCAATCAATCGTTAAGCTGTGTCCCATAGTTTACTCCAAAACAAATCATAAACAGGCTACCCTTTGATATGATTATCAGTTTAGGTGAAAGCAACATTTCGCATATTTGTTAACTAACTACGAGAAATGGTATCATCTACCGACTTAACTTTACTTCTGGAAGCTTATGTATCCACGTATCGCTATCACTTGACAGGTTTGCTGAACATGCTTTCTGTGCGAAACTCTGTGCATCCGTGCGAAAAGGTTCTCCTCACCATACCTGAAGCGAGTGCATAAATTAAAGGAGAAAGCTTCTAAACGAAAAGACACCACCTAAGTAAAGGTTCTCCGTCTTTTCAAGAAGGCGTTACACTACCTCAACAACCTAAAAGTTCAGACTGTTCTTGGTAATAGTAGCTCTCGTGAACTCTGGGGGGGATGTTGAAATAACTAAGTCGGGTTACTCGAAGTGCATCAACCCCTGATGTAGCTTTGGAGAAACTGAACCATAAGTTCAAAAACTAATAAAACAATCGGATCCCTGCGTCATCCCTTGCTCAACTCAAGTTATCTGCGGACTTAATGCCACCTGTCGAAAGCGATCGTTTGCACAAGTTACAGTAACAACTAGACTCAAGGAAAGCAAGTAGTATGGACGGACTAGTTTTCGTTACTCTAAACGAATGTGCTAAATTCTTAACCAAACAGCTGTCTGCTTTTTA
Source organism: Dicrocoelium dendriticum (assembly GCA_944474145.2). Taxonomy (NCBI): domain Eukaryota; kingdom Metazoa; phylum Platyhelminthes; class Trematoda; order Plagiorchiida; family Dicrocoeliidae; genus Dicrocoelium; species Dicrocoelium dendriticum. Next base: position 234,689,113 of record OX104063.1, read on the forward strand.
TGTATTCAAAACCTAAACTTGCTAAAAACAATCCCAGAGAAGGGATCAACTAAATCGCGACCAATTGCTTGCAATTTGATAGGTTAAAATATGTTCGGGAAAATTACTCTTGAGAGGACGCTGACACATCGGTCAAAGGATGTTATTTAATTTGCTTGCCGCAGTTAGAGTTTAACCCCAGACGCCCTATCCTGTCTTGTGCATACGGTTCTGTCATCGCTGAACAATGGAAACAATTTCATTCAAATTAGTTTTTTTTCATACATCAACGCACTCAACTGCTTGTGCCGTGAATTGTTGTCCAAAGATCTACGCTATGCTGACATACGTCGTTCCATCGTCATATTGTCGTGCAGTTATTTTTCAGATCATACTCTGATTACCCAACTTGGAAGCACAAGCTCCTCTTTCGTAATGGCAAACATCGACGTTCTTCAAGATACTATTCTGTCACTATTTCCTTTCTCGTTTATGTCAGCACGATACTACCTCTTGAATATGTGACCATGCTAAAGGATGCAGATGATATTTTCCTGGACGTCAGTCAATCGACCAGGTTACAAGATACTTTTGATGATATGCTTTTAGCGAAAGTTTTATGCTTTTTATTTTTTGCACAAAGATCGGCGTCAGCAGCTTCTGAAACAGTACCAGGAATTCCACATAGATGGCGAATGGTTGCTTTCCTCAACATCAGTGAATTCCCTAAGGATCACGCTTAACTACGATTTACCCTAGTCACTTCATATAAAGGAAATGGCTCAAAAATCAGGTGATTATTCTCCAACCTCTTTCGCCTACGAGCTTATTCTTTCCCCCATGAGTTGCTAGTTATTTTTTCTCCAACTGCTTTATTTCACTCCAGCGATTTGTGCTTGTCTGCTGAGTTAACCCTACTGATTATTCTCCAGGTCGTTAAAACACTTGTCGATATGTAGCGGCGAATCACAGCTGGCCATTGTTGATATACTTGTGTTCACGCATGATAATTTTTGCAGGTTAGCATCAAATGTACTGAAGGACACAAGTTGCCTACTTCCTTTTGTGTTATCGAGATGTTTGTCGACCTCGTCAACTAGACAGAAGCAACAGCGCTAATCTACTCCTGACTTAGACCCGAAACATTAGTTCGAGAATTAAACAATCAGTTTAAACAGTAATAGTAGCGTATTTTTCGTTATTATCCCACCTTTTTGGAATTTTATTTACTTCAAGCTACATTTCAAGAAGTGTGTATGTTTTACTACCAAATATCTACCCATCTTAAGTGCATAAAGTGCTTCCTTCACTTGATTTGTGTTGGTAGTTAAGCTCAAAACCGAAATGGCAGTTTATTGCAACAGTGACTCAATGAACAGTAACTTGTGTAGCACTGTGGATTTAAGCCAACTCTATCATAACAGTAGCCATTACCAATACATGCTTAATGATCACATTCACTGAGCATTATCTATGGTCATTGCGAAAATGTGATTTTCACCAAATGGCATAAGTCTAATGATAAATTATCGAAGCTTACCTTAGCTGACGATGACTTGATCAGTCAATGCGCTTGTTAACATCAAGGAAAAGTCACGCAGACCTTCTTGTGTGCTCAACAGGTATTTGATCTCCAGAACTATAATGGCGGAGGTGAACGTATGTCACGAATTCCTTGGAAAAGGTATGAAAAACAACATCCATCCAACGGGAATAGATACGACGCCCTTGACGCTTTTGCTAAATACCAGTCGATGATATATTTGTGTTTACAACATCAGCACGCAAAGCTGCGGGCGCATATTGACGTTTGTATCTGGTTCCCTTTGTCTTTATTTGGTTCCCGGCAGTCACTTGTACGCCATATCTAACAATTCCTGCAGTGACTAAACCGTTTGAGTTGGGAGCAATTAGGTGGCGATCACGTCTACTAGGGTCTATTAAGTTCGGTTGTCGTACAGCAGGCGTTGGGATAGAAGGTGGGGCAGAGTTATTTGCTATTACTGCTCCTAGATACGGGTTGTCGCGATCCACGTTGGTAACTGAAGTTGCCCCACTTGGTGTGTCATTTCCCGTGGATTTCCGTGCGCTTTATCGGCAAAGTTGTTGCGGTTTTCCGGCGGTTTCGGTGTAATGCTGAGGAGGGATCGTTGCAGTGGGGTACGATCCGGCTTAATCAAAATATTTCTATAGTGGTTACATGCAGTAATTGTAGGTTGACTGTGCAGTAAACAATCTACCAATTCCTCGCTTGCAAATTTAAAAATGTTTGAACGTCAATGCCTCGGTGTTTTCGTTTGCTGTCCCAGATAAGGACAGAAGACATCGGACATGTTACAATGTCTGAGTACAGTCATCGTTATTTTGTTGAAACTGAATCTGGCTGAGAAGTAAAAAGGGATCACCTTTTTTACTCTGTAGTTTCTTTCAGGTACTTCTGAGGCGGTGGAGTCAATTAGTTGACCTGACTTTTGAGGTGAACATGGGCAAGCTTATCAGATAGGTTACTAATGTAAACTATCGGAAATAATTGATTTTGAGGAGTTCATCTGAGGCCAAAATTTTCTTTATCTCATCGAGTTCTGCGTGTAAGGAGCAGAATGTAGCGCTAAATTTGCATGTGAGCTAAGAGGCTGGAGAAGTACAGTCTAGTGGTAGTTTACGCCATCACGTTATAACCGTCTGAACGTGGAACTGTGAGTACAATGCCCTTAGGTAGACGAGCGCTTTTGAATCTCCTTGAAACCGTAGCGAACCAGGTGTAAACAGTCAGATTAAGGCTCAATGAAATAGAGCTAACGCGACAAAACCAACGTTATGACTTGATTTCATGCACACAGTTGACGAACGCCACACGGTAGGGTGACTGTCGGTGTGTTGTAACCTGGCCAGGGAATGAATGTCGACCGGGAGAGGCAGTCGATCGTCACCGAACGAAACAATAGGATAGCCCCCGCGGTCAGATAGGGAACGCGAGAGTTGATGAATTATAGACACATAAGATAAGACAGATGTCACAAAATGATAAAATACAACAAAACGGTGGGTCAGATATAGGCAAAAGAATTTTGGAAATGAGGCCTTAGAATGATATTTACGAATTGCGAAATCTTGCTTAATATACCATTTCTCAGGAAAACTGTCCACTAGGAAAACAGAATTAATCTGAACGGCCAAGGAATTAAGCTGAGGGGCATGCAAGATGAGTCCTTACTAAATTACTTCGAGCCGTGCGTACGCCACTTACTTGTGCAGGTGTGTAGGTGTGCGTGTATAGCCCGGCGCCTACAGCCAATTGGACCTCAGACGCATTAATTCATAGGGGTGTAGGTCGGACACTTCAGCTCCTACCAGGTATAGTGTCGGTGGCCGATGCCCCATGTGGACATTTGTTTCGCTGTCCTAGGAAGCGAATCCCACCAAATAGAATGAGAGTAGGGTTTTGAAAGATGATTGGGTTGGTATAACGAGCCACAGCCAAATAAGTTTGTCATATGCTTTTGAATGTGCAGTTCACCTAAACGCAATGGTTGGCATGTATATCCTGCACTCGAGGAAGTTCAACAACGTCATACTGAAAGCGTACGAGGAAGGCCACGATTGGAAGCAGGTGGCTTGCATACTGAAGCTGAACGTGAAAACTTGCCGGAACTGGATACGGGCGTACGAATCGCCGAAACCGGTGGGGCAGCACGAGGGAGTCCGTCGAAAAGCACTGGGAGAAAGCCACGTCGATTCTCTGGTGGAGTGGGTTTCTGCGGAACATACCGTTACCCTTGAACTCCTTCGTTTGCGGTTGAAAGCGGAGCTCGAAGTTTCAGTAAGTACCAGCACTGTCTCACGATAATTCCATGGAAGATTGATAACAATGAAGCAGTTGCACACCATTCCGGAGTCCATGAACACGCTGGAGAACAAAAAGCGATGCAGGTCATTCTTTTTGCGGCTCATGGAATACGAGGTGGAAGGAAGGTAACCGGTGCGGATTGATGAGACTAACTTCAACTTATTTTGCTCTCGCACTCGTGGCCATTCACGACGTGGAAGTCGAGCGCAGTGTACAGTGGCGAACAGCCGGGGACCGAATGCTCATGTTCTCGGCCGCGTGACAAAAAACGGCTTTGTAGCATGTTCGGTTCTGAGAGGAGGTTACAACAAGCAAAGATGCGCTAAGTGGCTGCGACAGGTGCTTGATACCAACGAAGCAAGGTCTGTGGAAAGGTGTCTTTCGATTTGTGGCAACACGCCCTGTCACACGCACCTGGAGCACGTTTTCCTGGAGGAACCGTACCGCCTTGGAAGACTTCTACGCCTTGTGCTATACTCTCCAGCTCTCAATTCCATCGAGGGCATCTGGTGCATAATAAATGCACATGTAAAACAGGCAATGAGGGGACGGTACTCCGAGATGCTCCTAGGGGATCCTGAAGTGTTATGAATAAAAGCGAGTGGCGGATTCGCTTTTTGGAGCACGCGGTGTCTGAAGCACGGGCCTTAGTGACGTAGCAGCCCTGCCAACAAATGGTTGAGCATATCAGTAAGAATTATGGACGTGTAGTTCATTTGACCGAGCCGTAAAACACTCTGTTGGCAGCAAACTACCTGTTCGAAACGAGTGTTATTATTATTATTATTATTATTATTACGATGATGATGATGATAAGGGGTCAGAGTGCACTTTATACCCTGCTAGAAATAGCCAGTTCTCTAATCGGGGGAACAGCGTGGATTTTCGGTAAGTTGGTACGTGTGGCCGCCTCGCACCCCCATTTTAGTTGCCGCGTTGTAGAACAATCATGTGAGTGCTTGACAAACAGACGCCACTCTAACCCGGTTGTGTAACAAGCAATTATGTTCTACCGCCTGTCGTTGATTGTGTTTGGACAGCCAGTAGATAAGGACTTGATAAGAACACAATAAATAAGAAAAGTAAACCATGCAGATTTGACGGACATGGGTAGTGTGTATGGCCGTTTGCCGGATTGCTTAACCCGTTACACCAACGCGAGCGGATGGACGCTGCTTGCTTGTCGTGTAAGGACGATCAATGAGGAAACATAGTGTGTAGCGTCAGCACAACTAACGTTTATCACCTTCTCTATGGAAATAATTCCGGATGGGTATTTGTCAGTTGTGGACTGTATTTGAACGCACTACAAGATTGCGGTGAGAAGGTGCTTTGAAGACGCAAATAAAATGTACTCGCTTCGGCGAATCACATTTACTCGTCAGGTTGTAGCGTCTGCACAGGGATGAGTGGCTTCGCATGACGCAAAACGGTCCGAGTCTCTGCAGTTGTTCGGATACGGGAGTTACCGCAAGCCTTTAGCAATCTTAGTTGTCCGGTGTCCTTAGAGTGCACCGAGGTCGCGCTTTAACCAGTTTTGCCAATCCAGGGTAGGTTATTCGACTTGGAATATACGTAGGCGTTCAGCACCCGGAAGAACATGAAGGAATCTACATTGTCGAGTACCTTTGCAAGAGACCAACATACTGGTTGCCTCTAGTTATATCAATATCTAACTGTCTGGAACAACAGCGAATATTTAAAACGAGATGATAGGTTTCTTATTCTCGGAAAATCTGATCAATTAGGCATAACATGGTTTTCTACAGGCCTGGTTAGGTGCGTGTTTTCAAATAAACGTTTTTAAACACACAACCATTGTTGCTGATGCTGATAATTACGTTGTACATATATATATCACGATATGCGTAAACCATTTCACCAAGTTCCAAACGTTAGATTGCGGAACGTGTTACAATTGCTTGGCATCCTGTATTCGATAATATCTACCAACCTTCCCGAGAAACCCACCATAAAGCCTAGCAGCTAATGTATGCTATCTACACAGTTTCAAACACCACCTACAAGTCCAAACTCATGTGTGACTATTTTAATGCGCTACAAGTTAACCGGTTACTGCCTGGACCTACGGTCTAAACGCGACTATACGAAATGGTGTGCTCCATCCACTTCAATGGCTGCATCACAAAAGTCAGACGGTCCACCGGAAATGCCAATACCCTAGTTTCGGTATTCACCATGAGGATCCATTCTACTTGTGCACTCATTGACAGTCCACTACCGGGCTGCGACCACAACACGGCGTTTTGTATCGTGAACATTTAACGAACTAAGCCACTCCAGTACACAGTTTCAACCCACCCATAACATTCACCGAATTGACTGGAATGCATTTAAGGAATTCATCTGCACTATGAATTTGGAGCCAGCATTCTGAACTAGCAACCCGACTATGGCTGCCGGTGAATTCGTCAACAACATTGCTGCATGTACTGATGTACTGGCACCTGTGGTAAGGAGCCGCACCTATAGGCAATGCGACAAACATACACAACTGAAAATAGCCAAAGGCAAACTGAAGAAACTTAGGGCATCTTATCACGTGAGTAACATATTCGATACGCAACCATATATACATTAATCCAAATTAAGGTATGGGACCTGTTTCCAAGCTTAAGAATGAAAATACTGCGTAAGAGATATCTGTGATTCGCTACCTGCATTAGAACAATGTGCGCAATCACGGCTGAAGCCAACACCAACGCTACGTGATCAAACGAATTTAATTTAACAATTCAAGTACGTAGGTGGGAAATGGTATGGAGTCTCTTTGTTAGCCAATTACGCTGAACGATCCACCAGTGTTTTGGCACGCGCAGCAATCGAGTATGTGTTGGGCAACCGAACTGGTAGGTAGCTTGGGACCTTTTGCAACCATGTTAGGGATGTGCTCTGCGATGGTCGCTGAGAGCCTATTGTCAGTACGGCCACTGTACTTGCGGTAGCATGTATTCTGTCCACAAACTTGTCTTTGACGCTGTAGTCAGCTACTTCCATTAGGATAAGCTGGATTACATTGGTCAGGCATCTGGTCAGCTTCTGGTACGGTGCGCCTACTATTGGAACAATTGGTGGTAAGGGGATGCCTTAATTGCGGATTTCCGGCAGTCCTTACAAATAAGGAAATCGTGATGGTCGAGTGACCGGCTGTGTCAAACTTTTTGCCTGATTCCATCCCACGGTCGTTAGGGTCTTTAGTTCACGAACGTTTGATTTCATGACCTGTTCGGTTTTATCGTTGTCTGTCACATCAAGAAGGAATCAACTAGAGTCTGCGAGAAATTGTTGCATTTTCTGTATGTAGCCCTGTTTCTGCATTATGACGACACCTACTCCCATATATTTTCTCAGTATTACAACCTTTTCATTGCGTAGCTGTTACGTAAAGGACTCGCAAGGATCGTTCGTCATGGTACGTCACTTCTCGGTGTCACTAGCACATGACTGTTTGGTAAGTTCTACCCTCGTAGTTGTAAAGCAACCGCTTGTCTCCTCATTGGTCTGTGTTCAAATGGGAATGTGTTCGTTCAAATGTGCAAACTGAGCCTTGACTGCTATTCTACCACATGGATTTGATGGAATAGATAAACTGAACCGTAGGGACAAGTTTCAAATTGGGACGACCTACGGAAGAACGAATATCCCGAGCTATTTATAACACGACACGCGCACGCCTGACGTCAGGAGAAACCACCAACTGACGTTCCTAAGAATAAGAGAGCATTAGCCAGCACACGAATTCACTCGATAAATCTTTGCATGCTACATATATTTACAGATTATCAGTGTACTGCTCAGATTTTTCAGCCAAGTTGATGTTCGAAGTGCCCGCCGGTGCTTTGCTCACAGCGCAGCATTCGCCTGATGGTGGTTGTTATCACTTTCTATAAACTACCGACTGTGCTCCCGCGACATTCGTGCAAAATGCTCTGCTTCAATTCCTCAAGAGAGTTTGGCTACGTTTTGTAAAGACGCCGTTTCAAGTAACCCCAGAGGAAGAAATCCAAACGGTTCAAACCTGTTGACCGAGCAGGCCGCTCTATAGGTCCTCCCTGCCCGACCAAACGGCAAGAGAACGTGTGCTTGAGAAAATCCCGCACTGTTTGTGCATAGTGTGCAGGTGCGGCTTCTTGTTGCAATCAAACGGTACTTAATAAACCAACAGCTTCCAGTTCCGGGATGGCACAATTTTCCAGTAATTCCGTGTACGAGGATGCTAGAAAGCGTAAGGCATTAGTACTGCGAAACAACAACCTACCGTTTACGTTACCGAAAAAGCAAAATGGTCGCACGATTCTTTGACCAGTTAACCCAGCCCATGCCATGAGCTTTGAGCCATGTTGTATACATTAAACGCTGTATCGACGTGGATTACACGTTGTCCAAAACTGTTTCTTCTCCGCACTGTGCAAAGGGAAAGTAGCCTCATCGGTAAAAAGAATTGAATGGATGTCCATGGCACTCAAAATCTGCGGCGCAAGTGAAGCCACTTCTCCGAATCACTTGGATTTAAAACCTGCACTTGACCGGCGCTATACTTCCGGAATTTCCTTTCCTTCAAATCCCTATGGATAGCATATCTGTTGGTGTCGCAATGCTGGGCGAGTTAACGAATGCTTAGCACGCAGCTTCTGGACACCTCACGAATAACTACATAAACAGAAAAGTCATCCGTGGTGACACGAGGCCGCCCTGTCTTTTTGGCGTCGCACATACTCCCAGTTTTCTCAAATATTCTCACCAGCCTACGAACATACCGTCCGTTGATGGGCCACTTGGCACTGTGGATATTGGCAACTACTTTTGTCACCCGAAGGGTGGTAACATTATCACTCTTACTGAAGGCAGCATAGGCTCATGAAGGCCAAACGATCGGTGAAGAGCACACTAGCTTTCGATGCAAACTAATATGCGTTTGGGACCTTGAGGTGAATATGTTGAAAGTGACTACTATGGAACAAAAAGAAGAACACTGGGAAGAACGTTTACACAAGTGTTACACATGGCGCAAATATGTTGTTGGTCATACGATGTGGCATTAAAATATTCAACCCACAGCTTATGCGGATAATTTGCCCTTCATATTTGGTATCCAACATACGACGGTTACACAAATGCAGCCCCGTGCCACGTGCCCCCCTAGGCGGACCGCCTACGCGCCCCGTACTGCGCCTCTGCAAACGAAACAACTAAACGTTTTCAAAGCGGACTAGTCATCACTTCATCTACATAATGCAAACCACCGTCATTAAGAACGATCACGTGTTGTGAGTCCAGGAACAAAACCATAGCTCAATCATCGAGAAGCACTCATCCAAACTCAAAGCGAGTGCACTGAGAACCAAACGGCCTACACCGGAGTTGCATCAATAGGTTAACAACGATGAAGATGCGGTTCCTGATGAAAGGGACTGGTTGAATGCGCTAGTAAACCATGTGAACTTATAGCCGATAGCAATTAGTGACTTAAGACAACTGCTCATTTTCCCCCGAAAAACACTGGAACTAAGTTTCAACAGGTCGCTCGCATAATGTAATAACTATCATGTCAAGAGTGCCAAGGGCTTCCGTATCCAGCCGTACATTGGGTTGTCAAAGACCTAGGGGGTTGAAAGGCGGAATAGATACTTGGGAGGCGGTTGGACAGTTTCAAATCTACCATCAACTAGGAGTCGGAGGTGGATGGAGAGTGCGCCTGATTTATATCTCCTGGTTAGCTGCGCGGTGTAGCCACAGCTAGCGATAGAAGACGGAGCCTGAGATGTGTGGATGGATGACGATAACTCGCACGAGATTTGATTGCAACAGATGTCCGGCTTTAACCGCACTCTTTACCCACGTATAAATGGGATGGAGCGAAATAGCAACTTCCACTTGCAAATGGCAAATGCCAGGTGACCGCCCGGGCCGTTTTGCGTCATGCGAAGCCACTCATCCCTGTGCAGACGCTACAACCTGACGAGTAAATGTGATTCGCCGAAGCGAGTACATTTTATTTGCGTCTTCAAAGCACCTTCTCACCGCAATCTTGTAGTGCGTTCAAATACAGTCCACAACTGACAAATACCCATCCGGAATTATTTCCATAGAGAAGGTGATAAACGTTAGTTGTGCTGACGTTACACACTCTATGTTTCCTCATTGATCATCCTTACACGACAAGCAAGCAGCGTCCATCCGCTCGCGTTGGTGTAACGAGTTAAGCAATCCGGCAAACGGCCATACACACTACCCATGTCCGTCAAATCTGCATGGTTTACTTTTCTTATTTATTGTGTTCTTATCAAGTCCTTATCTACTGGCTGTCCAAACACAATCAACGACAGGCGGTAGAACATAATTGCTTGTTACACAACCGGGTTAGAGTGGCGTCTGTTTGTCAAGCACTCACATGATTGTTCTACAACGCGGCAACTAAAATGGGGGTGCGAGGCGGCCACACGTACCAACTTACCGAAAATCCACGCTGTTCCCCCGATTAGAGAACTGGCTATTTCTAGCAGGGTATAAAGTGCACTCTGACCCCTTATCATCATCATCATCGTAATAATAATAATAATAATAATAATAACACTCGTTTCGAACAGGTAGTTTGCTGCCAACAGAGTGTTTTACGGCTCGGTCAAATGAACAACACGTCCATAATTCTTACTGATATGCTCAACCATTTGTTGGCAGGGCTGCTACGTCACTAAGGCCCGTGCTTCAGACACCGCGTGCTCCAAAAAGCGAATCCGCCACTCGCTTTTATTCATAACACTTCAGGATCCCCTAGGAGCATCTCGGAGTACCGTCCCCTCATTGCCTGTTTTACATGTGCATTTATTATGCACCAGATGCCCTCGATGGAATTGAGAGCTGGAGAGTATAGCACAAGGCGTAGAAGTCTTCCAAGGCGGTACGGTTCCTCCAGGAAAACGTGCTCCAGGTGCGTGTGACAGGGCGTGTTGCCACAAATCGAAAGACACCTTTCCACAGACCTTGCTTCGTTGGTATCAAGCACCTGTCGCAGCCACTTAGCGCATCTTTGCTTGTTGTAACCTCCTCTCAGAACCGAACATGCTACAAAGCCGTTTTTTGTCACGCGGCCGAGAACATGAGCATTCGGTCCCCGGCTGTTCGCCACTGTACACTGCGCTCGACTTCCACGTCGTGAATGGCCACGAGTGCGAGAGCAAAATAAGTTGAAGTTAGTCTCATCAATCCGCACCGGTTACCTTCCTTCCACCTCGTATTCCATGAGCCGCAAAAAGAATGACCTGCATCGCTTTTTGTTCTCCAGCGTGTTCATGGACTCCGGAATGGTGTGCAACTGCTTCATTGTTATCAATCTTCCATGGAATTATCGTGAGACAGTGCTGGTACTTACTGAAACTTCGAGCTCCGCTTTCAACCGCAAACGAAGGAGTTCAAGGGTAACGGTATGTTCCGCAGAAACCCACTCCACCAGAGAATCGACGTGGCTTTCTCCCAGTGCTTTTCGACGGACTCCCTCGTGCTGCCCCACCGGTTTCGGCGATTCGTACGCCCGTATCCAGTTCCGGCAAGTTTTCACGTTCAGCTTCAGTATGCAAGCCACCTGCTTCCAATCGTGGCCTTCCTCGTACGCTTTCAGTATGACGTTGTTGAACTTCCTCGAGTGCAGGATATACATGCCAACCATTGCGTTTAGGTGAACTGCACATTCAAAAGCATATGACAAACTTATTTGGCTGTGGCTCGTTATACCAACCCAATCATCTTTCAAAACCCTACTCTCATTCTATTTGGTGGGATTCGCTTCCTAGGACAGCGAAACAAATGTCCACATGGGGCATCGGCCACCGACACTATACCTGGTAGGAGCTGAAGTGTCCGACCTACACCCCTATGAATTAGTGCATCTGAGGTCCAATTGGCTGTAGGCGCCGGGCTATACACGCACACCTACACACCTGCACAAGTAAGTGGCGTACGCACGGCTCGAAGTAATTTAGTAAGGACTCATCTTGCATGCCCCTCAGCTTAATTCCTTGGCCGTTCAGATTAATTCTGTTTTCCTAGTGGACAAGTTGGCCGAGAACGTTTATTGTATTTCTGATTTGATTGCAGATCATGGGAATCGAAGGCGGTTGATCCGCGTGCGTGGCGCGATCTAATCACCAAGGCAGTTGCTGAAGTGCCGGAGAAATCCCTCATGCATGCAGAGAAGAAGCGGCAGTTGCGGAATCGGCAAGCACCGATGAATTGTACTCCATCGACATCGAGCGCATTGTGCTGTAGAACATGCGGTCGCGCTTGCCTTAGTCAAGTAGGCCTAGTGAGCCATGAGAGAGATCACTCGGGACCACTGCCGAAGCGACGACGGGTCCCGCAGTAAACGTAGGCAGCACCGGCGCAGCGTTTGTAGGCACGCTGAATTCGATTTACTAACCGCATGCTTTCATGCCAAGTCTCTTTATTTCAGGTGTTCGGTTTTCGGTTCTCTCTTAATTCCTTTCTTTCTCGTATAAATCTAGTGGGCCATGAGCTAGGTCCTTTGGGGCCACTACAGAAGCGACGACGGGTCCTGCTGAGGATTACGGCGAGCCGGCGCAGCGTTTGTAGGCACGCTGAATTCGATTTACTAACCGCGTGCTTGCATGCTAAGTCTCTTTATTTCAGGTGGTGGGTTTACAGTTTTTACGTTACTGCTTTTCTTTCTCATATAAATATCTCCCTGTACTCTATTCTATTAACTTGCACACATCGCTTCAGCCAATCGTATTCGATTTCCATAACATTTTTGTGTTCGTGACATACCGTGAACTATACTTCTTGATCTCGTGCACTTAGCTAGGATGTGTTTGTAAACAACTTATTACGTATGCTATTAAACTAAGGTTTATGTCACCGTTTCCTTATGCATTAATCGAGTTTTTCTCTTTTCTTTCTCTCTCTCAAGTGATTGGCTGTTGTTTGATATCCCCGGTATGGTTGCGCTTGTTGTGCATGTTGACAAGGTGCCTACCTGTCTATTACCCACTACCTCGTTCATACTGGCTCCAGGAGACAGTTGGTCGTTGCTGGAGGGGACGGGGTGCACGGTTCTTGTGGCCGTGCTAGGCTCAAAGAGCGGTTCCATGCACTCAGTGTGGAGCGGACTACGGTCCAGCCACCGCCTTGTGTGCGCTTGATTCCCCAAATACATTGTGCTTGCGTTTGCCTGTGAAGGAGTGTGGGCCGGCTCCGTTGATGAAACGTGGTTCCTATCCGCATGCCACGCGGTCTTTTTCCTTCGGGTTTACACTGGATAAGAGGTGTGTGGTTGGAGCTGTGGGTGGTGCAGCGCAAGCCATCCATGGTCCCTCTGTAGGCGCAGGCATCCTGTGGCTTGCCACAGTGACAGGCAAATCCGAAACCGAATGCCGCCTACCATGTGGTAAGGCGAGCGGGGAACACAGTGATTGAAAAATTTTTGCACAATTGGGTGTACTCTCGAGCTTTTCCTATGATAGGTGGTGCACAATAGGAGGAATTGTATGGCGTATTATGCTCCTACACCGGTTATACTTGCACGTAATTTGCTTACAATTTTTCAGTGCATTGGTTTAGCGCGATATTGCTTGGAATTTTACAATTTGTATCAAAATGAATTTTGCTAAAACCAAACTATTCAGTGAAGCACAAAGTAACTAGAGGCTCACTAATCCATCTATATCCTTTCGCTCGACCCTGCTTGGCTTCCACTTGGTGACGAAGCTTAAGGTAACCCTGCTGCCAAGTTGAGTTGGAAGCGCTTTTTGGTATAATGCATTCGGCAACTCAACAACCCATTCTTAGGTATCTGAACGAAACTGCGGAGACCCGGTGCGAAATGCAACACCGTCAATGCTTTGTTGCGCGATGCGGCGACAATAACAGCCATTCAGATAGTGTATAGTTTAGTGTGGAAGTGTTTGCACATTTGCACATGCATGCTATATCAACCTGCATATTGATCGTTAACTGTTTTCGTGATCAAAATCACAGCTTTGCACACATCAGCAACAGAGGAAAATATGCACGAAAGCTCACACACAGTGGCAAGAAACGAAGGACCAAAGTGAACTTCCGGTCATATTAAAACGACCAAATGTGATCGATGGCAAACAATGTTTTCGTCGCTTTGTTAGTGATAAGCTTATTTGTTTGAATTTCTGAACATTGTGCTTTTAATAGAACAATAGGCACGCTTAGCAGGCTTAGTTTGATTGAGACTCGTCGAGAGCCTGCATCCCTCGGCTTTATCGGGGACCAGATTCATGACCTCTCAGAGGTATTGACCTATGTCTCGAAGCCATTGATGACGGTGGCTGCCACCCATGGTTGCTAACAGAGTATCATATAATGCAGCTCATTTTCCACTGCAATGTAAATCAGGGACTTTGCAGAGAATAGTTCTGGTCCTTAGCGGTACGGCTTCCCGTTAGCACTGGCTTGGAGCATCAGTATGGAAAGCAGCAGGTATCTTAAAGCTTCCGTAAACCTTAAAAGATGACGAAAGAACCTAAATGCTATTCTGTAACAATGCATGTTTAGCCGTCATATATCTACCTCAGTCGGCAGATATTTTTGACTATGAGTACTCAGTTAAGCCGGAATATTTGCCTATGATTTAGATAAATGTTCTATCATCGTTACATTTTCCGGTAGAGCAATACGGTGTCTTCAGCTAGAACGAAAGTCTTCGACATGTGGTACCCGATATGCGATCGCGGCTGTTTAACCTCGCGGATCGATCCAGCCTAATAAGTACTTAGGTAGGTCACACCAGGAAACTGCATGTTTCACAGAGAACATTTTATAGTTCAGTCATCATAGTTCAAACCATGGACTCGTCAGCTACAGTGTCTTATGGTGACCATCAATTCCGAATTTTGTCATGAGTATTGAGCGTGCATATCTGCCGGTCATAAAACTAGGAGCAACGGCCATGATGGGTTTGTGGAGAAACTTAACTTAAGCTTGGCATGTGTACGTGTGTTTGCATTCAAGTGAGTGACCGCGCTTCTGTAGGTGGTAAACAGAAGTCTGTTGCTAACTATTGAACTAACCCAAAAAACCGGCCAATGGATTAGGAATACCGAGTTGAAGGATGTGATTAAGCCTTAAATAACTAGAAAACTGATAATATAGTAGAACACATCACACAATAATCATTTTAAGTTGAGTTGGAAAATTACTCAACTGTTCGACTGTTCGTTGTAGTAACGGAAAACCTAAACAACTATGAGTGGAATCGTTCACGAAGTCGAATTAAATACTTTCAGAACAAAAAATTACTGCGTTAATCGACTGATTATCAATCTACCGAGTCCCACGGTGCATTTGGAACAGACAATATATTCCTCAGACTAAATACGCTGCCGTTCCATCAAATGGCATGCAATTACCAGTAGCGAAGAGAAAAACTTGTGGCGACTGCTCAAGGAAACTGGAAACTAGGACCAAAATTGTATGAACCATATCCGACAAGTAACATAGCTTGTTCTTGTTAACGACTCGGGGGCAATGAGTAGTTTAAATTCATTCGACGTAACATAATCATACGCGCTGCTAGCTGATCGCTTTTTTGGTCTGAGAAATCCAAAACCAAACCATTGAATTTGTATGACACATCATTATTAGATTCCCGCTTTATATTCGAGATGAACCGCGAGCATATATACATGGTTTTCCTTTTTGAGCCTTATCCTTTAGAGATTATGGTTTCATCTCGCAAGTTACCTCACACAATTAGCTGGCAGAATTAGAGTAGCACTTCCTCGACCCCAATGGTGCATTCAGTATTTGCAACAAAGTGCTGCTTACCCTAACACTCACTTATACTAAGTCTTGTGCCAACTACAGAACTAAATTACGGTCCCAATAGTATGATTTAGCTTAGAGTCCACAATATCGATGTTCCAAGCAGATGGAATTCAGTTCCGCTTAATGCTGTGCATTTCAGTATATACCCCTTAATGTCAGTAAATATTTACACGGCGAATCGTTTTACTACTTCCTGACCAGCTAACGAATAAACCGATTATTGTGCAACAGGGAATTAATATTTGCAATCTCTCAATGATGATCAAAAGTTGATTTGCAGTCAACCTGCCTACAAATCGTACCGCAGGTCTGTAAACCCAAAATGATATCGAGTTGAACCCAAATAGTAGTGTGCCCACCAACACTTATGGGCGTGTTTGACGAGCGCAACGTTTGTTTTGGTAATCATCGCCTATGCGAGTTGGCCGTTTTACTTAATGCCAATACGGTAATGTAGCATTTCGGAGACTAATGCAAGGTTAGAACTCATTGGGCGGGAAAACGTTTCGTTGAAAATCCGCCAGTCTACAATACGTCGGCAACCAGCAGAGATGGTCCCACTGTAGAAAGATGGCAGTAATCAACAATTTTATTGATCAGAATTCAACACTCTCTTATGAAGTCCCTTCTTAGGCGCTGATTTTCTCCCTGTATCCCCTTAGGTTCTTCAGTCAACGATAGGAGGTCTGGTTGACCAAATGATTATCATTCTACTTCTTTCTCTTTTGAGTAGTTCGTAGCTGGGTCAACCTTACAATCCAAGCCGGAAAATGTGATTGACGTAATCATGTGGTTTCGCGAACTCATTGAGGATGTACGGTTAGTTGGATGGGTACTACCAGGTAAGCACCCTCAGAAACACGCTAAATAGCTGGTTAGCTTTCTCTACTAATTTAAAACCAGGCTCCAGACTACCATGTCTGCCTTCGTTGGATGGACTTCACGATATGCATTTAGTGTCCGTCCCTAGTGTCGAGTAAATGAATACTTAATGCGCACCGGTTACGTAACAGCGAAACCTAGCCGTCGCATGGAAGATGAGCCTAAACCCTGTTAACTGAGGGACACGTCCACCAGCGCCCACCTGCGCACGCGACACGAAGGTGATCTCCAACTACACGAAGCAGCAGTTAGAGAGAAAAAAGGCAAGCCTCTCGCACGGGCGCTTTTATTCACTCGACAATCAGTTCTGGACACCCAGTTAGTTGTTGCATTAATGCCTCACTACGTAGCGTATGGGTTTTAGCAAGAGGATGTTGCCAACGAAAGCCTGCTGCGTTGTGATTTGGAAGCGGGGTAGTCGCGCTGCGGGTTCTAAGCAGCCTAGCTCTTTGAATGTTCAAGCGATACTTGAAGGCTGTGTTGCGGATGCGTATTTTTGGGGGATCGCTTGACAGTTCCGCAGCACAACTCTCTAGGTTATTTCATGACAACAAATAGAAATCTCGTCCGTGGGAAGAGAGGTGCAACACTGCTCCACTAGCTGTTACCCATGAGCAATCTGGGTACGCGGGCTGATTGCTTCTCAATCTGGTTCCAAAACTCAAAGTGCTGTCAAGCTGCTCCTGAACGGCTGCGTGATTGTATGCCACCTGGGTAACTTGACATATCTAGAGCTGATCAAGAAATAGCAGAAATCATAAGTTCCTAATCGTGTGATGAATATTCCTTTCGATAAATGTCGTGAGGCCTTTACAAGTAGAGGCGCAAAAGTAAAAACTGCTCAGATGCTGAGAGTCGGATATAAACTAGATTAACCAAAACGGGGAAAAACCTGTTGGTTTATAACGAAATGCTATCGATCTGGATGGTGTTCTTTCGGATTAAGCCGCACGGGGAAACAGGCACACCCAGCGGAGGGCAGAACGTTCAAAGAAGCAGCTGTATTGTGTGTTAATTGCCGCAACTTCAAGTCACGTGGCGTACTACCAGTCCGAAAAGTCCCAAATGGTCCCCCCGTTCTGTTGAGACTGGTCAGAGCTCCGCATATCCCGCCTGCATCAGGAACGGCACTTGTGACCACTAGCGGCTTGCGTCACTAGCCAGAAACTAATGTCGCTAGACCACAGGGAAAAGCAGCAGGCTGCCATAGCCCACAAGTCAACAGTGATGTAGCGACGCGCAGCATCCACTGCCAAGCAAATTATGAACTTTCAGAGCGTACTGTTGACCCCATGAGATCAAGACTTCTGATAGTAACGATATACAGCATGGCAGTTAGTGCATGTTAGGGCTAATGTTTAGATTACTCATGTTTATGGAGCTTTTAGGCAATTCACTGCGATGTGATAACAGGGGCTAACAGTCCGTCGTACCAAAAGTGAATTGATGTTACCAGGGTATGGTTAAGGCCAATCCAAATTAAGGGTCTGCACCAGTGGTCGCTGTCTTTACAGCTCTAGTTACGAAACCCTGATTAGTGTGGCTTCGGCCACGGTTCGAAGACCTTTTTGATCCCTTCATAGTAGCGATTTTGGATGGCGAAAGTAACTTCGGTAACTCATTCTTCAGAGGCAAAAAATCTATTTCCCCAAAATGTAACGGAATAGCATTGTTGATGTTTTTAATTTGCCCTTAGGTGGCGACGCAGAGCAATATTCAACAATCCATTTGGGTAAGCGCCTGGTTGTATGTCCATATGGTACTTCGTACAACAAGCGCAAGTTACTGATCTCGGATTTATGATTCGGACAGGATCGGCTTTCCCTAATTCAACTGAGAAAGCTCTTGACTAGTTTTAGCCAGTAATGTTGCAAAAGCAGCTGGAGACGTCTGGGCCAGTGCAATTGAACCTTTTCTCCTGAAAAGTTCAAAAGCGACCATTTTAATAAGGGCTGTAAGGAAAATATTTTTGCACTGTGGGGATACTGCTGTTGGATCGATGTGAAATAAAATGCATTTTGTTGAATTGCGGAGCATGTTTATTATGATGCAATGTACCCAGAATGATCATTTTTCTACCAACCAACGTCTCAGTGCTCCAACGTCGCCAGTGCGATAGAATATATAGCTGATTTTGTTTCGTGGATGTGTAAAATTGAGAAAGTGGATGCATTTGCCTACCCTGTCGCTTCTAAGAAATTGTTTCTTGCAACGGATGCATTCTCCAGATGGCGAAATAGCACCTGGCACAGGCTTTTGCAACACTTTGCACTTGCTTCGCAAACTTTTGGACCTACTTTTCAAAAGTTTGTGCATTCTTTGCAAAATTTTGGACTTGTTTTGCAACCTTGCGGGAAATGCTATAGTGAAACCAGGTAACCATTGTTTTCGGTTACACTGGTAAATTCCAAGGCCCAATGTACCCTATGGAAAATTTTTAGTTAGCTGACACCGACGATCGAGGGGCTCAGTACGAGGAATTTGTTCTCAGGTAGGGTGGTATGAAGTAATTGGCGCAATAATTTCGAGAAGAAACAAACTCTCGCGTATCTCGAAGAAGATATCTGTAAGGAGCGGGCCTAGAGGTGAGGCCATTGCAGTCCCATTAATATACCAATAATAGAGTTTACTAATACGGAATCACCCTCCAGCATTTTACTATATACAAAGGTTCTAAAGTGGCAAGAAGTGTCTGTGACATAATTTTATGTGCGTATAACATCCCGTGCGGTGGCATACTCTCTGACCGGCTACACAGAAAGGAGTTACTCTCACAATTCTCATCGTAAACATGTGTGCTTACACGCACTCGATCCAGTTTAACCAGCCCTATGTGGTGCATTTCTTCTTTCGGATTTCACTTGTTTGTATCACTTATTCTACCACATGGCATTTTTCGTATCCTTCCTGCAGTATCCCGTGCGCGTATTTGTCCAAATCCTGAGCAACGCAGCAACATTGATGGTCTCACGCTAAAGCCGTATACGGGATCTCCAGGACAACCATCAACCAAAAATGTCGATCGTCACAGGCTTGACTCAAAGAAACCGAGTATATAAAGTTATCGGTCTTTCTATCAGATGCTTGCGTAGTTTCTGCCCGGCCTCTGTTTTCCCTCAGAACAAATTACAGGCGAATGATCCAGTCGCTTAGACCTGCCCCGTAGATCACTGTGACGCAACGCGTGGTATGAACCGATTGACATCAGACGCTGTCAACGCTGTCTACGGTAGGTGATGAGAAGTTTGGTTTGGGATGTTTCGTCCCTAGATTGAGCGAAATTTTGCGCGCACCACTGAACCGGGGACCAATTAGCTACTTTGAACCACGTGGCAATTAACCCAGATAAATCACGAAAATTAATTAAAAATAAGTGTGTATCCATTTCATTTGCATCTCGATTAACAGTGAAAGGAGAAGGCTGAAGGGAAGAACAGCCAAAAGTATTAAAAGCTGGAGTGTCATTATCAATGCTTTCCACCGTCAACGCATATGGAACGTGTTAAACTATTCGGTATCTCTGACAAAAGATATATTGTCCAAGTCTATGCAACGGCCTGGTTTCCCACTAAACTGATAGAATGCCTGGGAGCTCTTCCGCTTCTTGACGCCAAATAGAATACATGGAGTGCTCTGAACGGAAACAAAAATTGAATGTTGAATTCGGTACGGCATCTTCGCGAACAGTGTCTCTTCTGAATATCTTATCCAACCTCCAGCCTGGTCCGCGTTCGCGTTCAAGTTTGAGCAAAATGAGATATGCCGATGCAAAGCAAACTTCTGGGTTCCAATATCGGAGTAAATAATCTACAATCATATCTTGACACGACTCATCCATATCTGAGTAAAGAATGTAGATTTGTTTCTCTTCCGAAGCTTTGGCTGAGCAAGTGGCACTTACATGACATGAGCATTTGCATGACGAAACGGGCAAGGGTGCTGTTTCTTTTGGCTCAGTGTTCATAGCACTAAAATATACACTTGGAATTAGTGATTGAAGCGGTAAATCTTTGCGGTTTGAATAGCTTTGTAAGCACATTTCTGAGAAGAGTAGTGACTGATAACAGTTTTAGATTAAATATTTTAACGGGGCTGATTTATGGAGCATTTTGCGTCAGGCATGGAACAGAGGAACCGAAAACTAGTGGTTCATTTCAACGGTTAAATCGGGGGCTTGCATTGCAAATCAATCTCAGCAACTTAAAAATCAAACACAACTTCACGTAGCATGACTGGAAGCAGAAACAAAGTAAATAACAAATTAATCTTTGTTTTTTCCAATACATTTAAATTAGTGTTTACATACTATTCATTGGTGTGAATAACCATGAATAATTTTCAGCAAAATCTTTGTACTGCAGGGATTCTAGGAACAATGTACAATGATTTATCATGAGTAAGATGGCAAATGCTTGACAAGCCATGCATGAAGAGTGGAGTCAGGATCGCAGAATGAAAGTTAAAGCGATGAGAAAGAGAAAGGCGTTTCGGGATATAAGTGACTCACTAAGTTTTTCCTAAGAATACAGAAGCAGGGAATCTAACCAAAAGGTTGCGGAGATGGATTGTGGTATATATATATCACATGAAACGTACTACCAAATAAAGCAGATTTAATACACCGTACGGATATGGCACTAAATTAGCTGTAAATGGCTTTTCAAAGCAGCCGTGTTAGATTCAGGATAGCAGAAAAAGGGATCAGGACACATATGCAAGAAGGGAAAAAATAACCCAGTTTAAGCATCTTTAGTTCAAGCGAAATGTGTCAGTTACTCAATTATTCTGGTGCGTATTAAAATGAGGTAACAAAATAACACTAAGACAAGGTAGTAAACCCACCACCTGAAATAAAGAGACCCAGCATGCAAGCACGCGGTTAGTAAATCGAATGCAGTGTACCTACAAACGCTGCGCCGGTGGTGCCTACGTTCTCTGCAGGATTCCTGGTCGTTACGGTACTGGACCCGAGTGGCCTTACTCGTGGCTCACCAAACCTGCCTGACTTAGGCATTCGCGACCGCATGTGCTACCCCACCATGCGCTCTAATTCGATTAAGTACGACACATCGGCACCTGTCCCTTCCGCACTTGCCGCTTCTTCTCTGCATGGAAGAGGGCTTTGTCTTGCACCTCGGTAACTGTCTTCTTGATTAGATCGCGCTATGAAAGCCGATCAACCGCCTTCGATTCCCATGACCTGCAATCCACATTAGAACGTGACAGGCTCACTTTGATCATACATTGGTATCGTAACCGGTTTTCCCGCGTGCCATTTCCCTGCACTCCGCTGGCCATAGCTGTAGGTGGTGCAGCGCAAGTTAACCGTGGTCCCTCTGTAGGTGCAGGCGACCTGTGATTGGTCATAGTGACAGGCAAATCCAAAACCGGATGCCGTCAACCATATATAACGATGGTCTTGAAGGTGAGATAATACGTTCCCACTTCTACACAATTCCAGAGGAGGAATGGAATTGTGGACCAAATCTTTCGAAGGACAATCACGCATGGAAATGCGTCCACACAGACAATCCCACGGATAGTCGTTTGACTTCACTTATCTTCTAGAAAAAAACTAATTGCATCCTACTCTCCACTTTTCCAACTGTATAATATTTTTGACTGATTGACCACCCCGAAAACTTTAGCTGGGAGTTGCTGTTGAAATGTTGAACAAATACATATTCTTTGTCAAGCTGTTGTAGCTATTGATCAGACAGCCTAGTATGACTGTATCTCCCACGGTCAATAAATTTAAAACTGTTAGATTAAAAAGGGTTTGGTTGAAGCTTACTCTCTTAGATCGTTCGAGAAATATCGTTACGGAAAAATGATCTGCAACTTTGCACATTTGCGTCCATCTAATCTACGATACTGTTAAACAACGGCCAGAAGATGTCAAACTGGACAAGACAAAGTAAACGCTGTCGGAGGCCTCCGTCATATTGAATGATGACTACCAAGTGAAGCCTAGGTTTTTTTCCGTTTCTGAGTGATCTGTAACGTGAAGGATAACGGATGCACTTTCTACCCCGAATTACTATCTTAAATTCAAAGGTTACTCTGCGTCATATAACTAGTAGGCATCAAAGCAAGTTCCGTGGGTAGCACTACAGTGTGTTTTCATGAATTCTGAATAGTAAATAAGCTCCCATACATCAGCACACTAGGTAATACATAGTCCCTATCGGAAAAGTCGTATCTTCTGGGACTAACCACTGTCTTCTTCACAGTTCGTAACTGGCATGGCACTGAAGGATGAGCCACGTTATCGTAGTCAACTGTCAGTCATCCAGATCCGTCGCCCTCACCCATGGCTTATTGTCACAAGCTGATGGCATCCGGAAGCCATGGGGTGGGAACCCGGCAGACGACCGTGGAACGCACATTATTGACAAGACCAAGAAAGTCAAAATAGCTGTCTGGGGCTTTAAGGTGTGTGCAAACCTGTGTGACTGATAGGGAGTGCGACGAACTATATGAACAATCATATTAAAGTCCCACTACGATTTAGAAATTTATTTTTGTTAGGATAGCGATAATATAATGGTTACCGCGGCAATGTATTCATTGGAAGTGAATTCGTGCGACAGTAAATTTAGATAAGACTGTGAAACGTACCCAGTAGTATCTGTTCTTTCTTCCTTCTCTCCGGTGAAAAGATTTGTGAACCGCTACAAAACAACGACGACGCAATGATGAGTAATTGCAACATTACATAGGATGCAACAAAGTCTCAGCCAGATAGGCTTTGGAAGGATACAACATACCATCATCGATGTGTTACTTGTGCTCGGAATTTGAAATGCCAGTGAGATTAATAAGTACAGGGAAATAGACTCAAATTTTTGGGGCGATATCACGTTGTGGGGTAGAATCAGCGATCTCCAAACTTCCTAGCTTTTAATGAAATATGCTATAGAAGCATCAACAAATAGAACTTAAGCGTCAAATATTGCTGCTTATCTTGATCTGTCTTAAATACCTTTTAGATTCATTGAGTTTTGACTGCACTTATTAGATAACAACAGTCCCAGCCAACCTTTGAAAGGAAAAGCTGGATACGTTGGCAAAATTATCCTAGGCACGCGGGTGCACCAGCATGGTGTGCTGCAGCTTAGTGCTCAGTTATAGCCAGGTATGCTTAGTGCGCCTGTAGGCAGATTTTATCTACTCGTACAGCTGTGATATAGGATTGGCTGTTCAACAAAGTAACTAGCCAAATGGAAATTTCCTTGTATGGTTCAATGGATTAAGGGGTCAGGGTATTCGCTAGTTAAAGTGTCTAACAACCATTATGAGAACGAAGTTCCGAAATTTATAGTAGACCATATATTGGTCTGAGTACCTGTGGGTAACGGTCTCAACTAGAAAAGGCTAATGCAATATTATCTGAACTTTACGGGACAGCATACAAACCAAATCGTCACTACCGTTATTTGTCAAATTCCCCAAAATCCTGCAGTTAACCGATAATTTATACACGTATAATTAATTTTGAATACTGTTTAACTTTTTTTAAGTTCAACGTCAACTTATTTCATTGGTATTCCTAGGCCTCAAGCATGAGATTCAGAAATATACCGTGGGGTTTTCCTTATCACCTTCTATCATTTGAAGTCCATTATGGCGCCAGAATTTTACTGACCGAGAGTCTTGTGATTGGTGACTCTGCATCATACGCTGGTGATAACAGGTCAAATAAACGAGATTCAGTCGTACAAATTAGTACATGCGCGTTACTTCCAAATTGGGATACTTTTATCCACCCGTAGCAGCATTCATGTACAAGTGATGTCATCAGTGTTAAGCCTTACCGCACAAAGTGTACTATCCCATCTTAACATTGATGGACCCCGGCTGAGTGGTAAAATCAACAAATAGTCAATATTTGGATTCGTATCCAAAGCCAGCAGCGCATATTCCGGGTTATCATGCCGCATTGAGAAATCCGGTAGATAGACTATTTACTGGGTGATAGCTGTATCAGGGTTTGGGCGAGTTTCTTATTGCGCATTGATATATATATATATATACATATTTATATAGTATATATATCCCAACCCTTAAAGTTAAGTACCCCAAAGCTGCCTTGTATTCTGAGGTCGCGGGTGTTAGCCTGCGTAGGGGACCGGGCGACCCTCACAGTATCCTTAACCCACGCCCGACATGGTGGTTGAGCAGCACAAATGCGTCGGTATTGCGTACCGGCGTACTGCTGCTACCATATATATATATATATATATATATATATATACCTTAAAGCGCAGCTCTTATTATATTGCTCTATCATCATAATAGCGTTTACTGAGTTGCCCTGCGGATACCGTGACAATAATTAATGCGTTCTGTCACGAACAGAACCTGGACACATTTCTTTCCTTTACGACAGTTAGTGCAACCATAAATTTGATAAAACATGTTGGCATTTCACAAGCCCATCCAACACGGATCCACTGGATGGACTCTTATCTATGTGGTCTTTAAAGGTAAGGAGAAAATGCTAGGATTTTATTTGTACTGTGTGATATTTAGGGGTACTGGTAATTTGCGAACGCTTCCAATGATCCGGATAGCAATCAAAGTCCCATCTTAGTAGATCCATAGAGGTAGATCACAAATAAAGATCCCACCTGACTCAAGTGTTTAAGTATACGGAACATGGAGTTAATTTTATAATAATGAACTTTCAAAATTATGGATTATTTTGGCGATCAGTAGGGCGTATAGAACATTCTTCGCATCAATGCTCAACAGACGAAGCTAGTGGCTGGTGCCCTAGTCATGCCAAAGTAGACTGCACACGGGAGAGTATCAATCTTAGCGTTTTTTCTTGGTTATCCTCAAGTTCACACTTCGCTAGCTCTACTCCTTTTCCCGCTCTCCAATCAACAGATAAACATGAAGGGTTAAGTGAAATTATCGAAATATGGAGCACTGTACGTTAGCAAATAAGGTGCAAATCAATATTTTACAGGGCAATTCAGCCACCAATGAGCAAAGAAGAACTCAAACCTAAAGGGTTACTCAGGTAAGATTAGTTTGCTAGCAAAGTTATTTCGCTTTCTTGGCTATTTTTATTTCAACAACTGTGTTTTTAAACAAGGTTTATTAATTTGCTTCAACCGTTCACGTCATTCTGAAGCCTGTTTCGTGCTATATCTAGCAATAGTGATAGTTTAGCTCAGCAACACGTGTTTACATATTCACAGAACGTTTACTGCAACATGGACGGAAGATAAATGCGCACAGTTTCCCAGAACAAATTTAAATTTGTCGAAATGCAACGGAAACAGCTCATAACACCAACAGTGTATTTTGTGCTGGAACAAATAATAACCCTACTGTACAACGGTGGTTACAAGGGGCTTGAAGATGAAGAGCGTTGTGGACAGCCATTAGAAGTGAAGAACGAACACTTAAGGGCCTTAGTTAAGGCGGCTGCACACAAAACTATACGACATCTTGCTGCTGATTTAACATTATCGCACTGACAGATTACAACATTTACAGGAGGTTAGAATATCGAAAGAGCTTAATAATTAAGTGTCACACGAAATAAATGAAAAGCAAAGAATTCCTCGTTTTGTGATATCGTCTACCCTACTGCTACGCAATAAAAAGAGCAGTTTCTCGATAGGATTGCGACGTGATGAAAATTGAACTCTTTATGACAATTTACGACGAACTTGTCAATGGTTGGACTAGGATCAAGTCCCCTAACGCTTACTAGAGCCGAACTTGCACACAATAAATGTTATAGTAACTGATAGTCCGCGGCTGGTCTAAATCCAAGGGAATCAATTACAGCGGAGAAGTATTGTTTAAAAAGGTTCAAAATGCATCGAAATCTCCAACACAGGTACCATGCACTAGTCAACAGAAAAGGTTCAATGTTTATGCAAAATAACGGTTGGCTATAGTTAGTACAAACAACCCTGCAAAAGGTGCACTAGCTGGGCTAAGAAACTTCGCCTCACACACTATACCCCTTGACCTATGAGGTACTGATTACCACTTTTTCAAGCTCCTGGATAACATCATCCGAAAGGAAAGTTTTATACCCCAATTGGTGCGGAAACCGCCTACTAGGATTTCCTCGCTACTTGAGCTCCGGAATTCTATTTATCCCGAATAAATAAACTTGATTCCCGTTGGCACTACTTTGCCAATTAAAATGATTTCTATTTTGAATAAAATGTTGCGTGTTAGCCAAGATATGTGCCTTGAAATTTTCAGATTAGAAGCCGTGGGAACTTTCTTGCCAACTTAAGACATGAAACCTCAGACAACTATGGAAAAAAGTACTCAGGACAAATTGATCCCAGACCAACTATCCAGTTCATTCTAACCATGGCAGTTGCCGTATTGCACAAGAAGGAAAGTACTCACTCTTACCTGTATGAATTTCATCTTAGCTCGGTCCTTTTTGATAATGTTTTCAAACAGCCCGGGATTGATTTCTATGCCAGGTTGTCTTGCGTCTGATCGAAAAGCTGCATAGAACTGTTCGTCATTCATTTCTCATTCATGTAATTCCAGCCGATCAATTTGAGAATGCGATTCGCTGACCCAAATTTATACACTTGGAAGTCATTAAAACATCGACTAGTACATTACTACCTAAGACGAAATTAAAGACGTCGATGTACTTGCTACTATGGTATTTTAGTGATACTCGTCACTTGACAGGACCCATTATATTGAGACCACGTGAGTTAATAATGTGAACAGAAGTCCTCTTACTCCCTGATACGTTGAACATTGCAACGTAATTGCTCAAGTGAGAGGACCATTTGCTGACTGTCACCTGGTATCTAACCACATATTTAATACTTGGTTTTGGAATGTGTATGTAGATGGTCCTTTAGCTTTCGGGCGTTAGAATGGTGTGGATCAAGTGGACAAGAAATGTTTAGTCACGTGTTAAATTTTGCTGACATGCATTATGCCTTGACATTTTCTTTGTTACTAGGAAGGCAAGGGCATTACACCTTACGATGAAACCCGTATTAGATTGCCCTGAAGAGTTAAATGACCTGCTAATCCATGGCGCTAGAATACGCACCGCTTTGGCTCAGCACACTGGCTGTTCTTTTCAGACTGGTTAAAGATTGAATGCCAGGCTGTTTCAGCCATCCAGTTTACTGAATTGAAAAGGGAACCTGTACCCCATTACTAACTTGCTGCTATCTTGTAGACTGTTATAAATCGAAGGCTTTAATCGAGAAGGTTAACCACTCTACTTATTTCACCAAGCAATCAGTAATGCAACCTACGCGCAACCCTGAAGATTTTCCCCTGTTGCACACTTGGTCGTCGCGCAGTCGCAAAGGAAACGCAGTAAATGGGAGATAGGTATAAACTGAATACAGCTGATGTGTACTGTACTAATGACGATCCCTATTACGCGCATTTTTGCTGGCCCTTAAGATAGGTGTAGTAAGCCAATTGATCCGTTTGGTGACAATACGTCTACATACATAAAATTTATGAAGCAGTTTGGACATTTCTTTGAAAAACGAGCACATACTAGGAAGAACTACACTATTTATTCACCGTAGTATTGTCGAGAACGGTTATAAGATGTAGTCAATTAGTAATTGACTTTGCTCTCGATCAGGCCTACGCGATGGACAGGAAAATCCTATACGATTAGTTCAGTCAACGGTAGGTGGTCTCAAGATTGCTCGCTAATGAGTTATTAACGGGGTAATGAAAATAAACCAAGTCAAGAAATTTGTTTTTGTTCCATCTCTGAAGACCGAAAAAGTTCATATTATCCTAACCCAGATAACTTCGTACGGGACCTAGATTAAATGGTGACCATCAAGAGAACTGTCTAAGATGTGCTATCAAATGGAAGATACGGGCACTTACACTGGATAAGATCATACAGGAAATGGATAGAGTTGCATACAATGTTATGCGTACTGAGGCTCGCAGTGTATACTGACGGATAACAAAGCAGCCCGTTTAACTTGTAAAGCGCGCTATTCTGCACTTGTTGAGAAAGTGCACTACTACAAGCATTAAAAGTTTTGTAAGGAAATCTCCTCTTTAGCTTCTTATGACGGGCACAACACTGGATCGCGTTTAATTTTTGGGCTCCTGCAACCCTCAGTGGTGAAGACATAAGGAAAGAAGGAAGCGCTGTCAAATTTAGCCTAGAGAAAGTTAACGTGTAGCTGTTTACATTTGGGTTGGAAAGTGTAGGCATTTACATTGATCGGAGCGACATCATGGGCTATAGTGTTTACAACTAAGCAGGACTTCAAGCCAACATGTAGTAGACGTTTCGTCGCTTCCGTTTCTTAACAAGTTTTACGGCTTGTGTCGGTAGGACACCTTTAGTTGTTAAAGCTTTTCTTGCAGACAGGATTAGACAGCGAGGAGCAGGCACATGTTCATCCCTATTTCCAATATTTTTACCATCTTTTGCTTACTTACACATGAATAGCAAGTAGTTAAACCGAAGACCCGATGTGATTCAATAAGACAAACCGCATGTGCCTCCGACACGGTAAAACACACTACATTCCTGTTTGTTTCGGCTTACATGTACGACTGCAAGGCTGGAAATAGAGTTAGCTCGGACTTTCCCCAACATTTGCTGGAACACCATAATGTTTAGAAAAGTTTTGTCGTGAATTAGATAATATTGCCTATGCTTTAAAATTTCCGTTTTATGTTTCCAATATCACCACTAAATTGCTCTACATCCCTCATATAAGGTAACGAAAAATTCCATCCGTCCGTACAACGAGCTCGCTGTCAGAAGTCCACAAATTATTTTATACCCATTTGGAACTTCGAACTGGACATCCAAGAATGTTAACATATTATCTCATTTGCTGATTAACATTTGAACATTCTTATAGGTATCATGCGAAACAATTTTAAAATTTGATCAAGCTTAAATGAGCATGTCTGTTAACACGAAAGTACGATTACAAGGCACTTGGAAGACATCTTTTCAGGGATTTACGGATACGCTGAAACTCAGTACTTATCGAAACCCTTTTACCCCCTTCAATCAAACTTATCGGTACTGAGGGATCCATTCACAGTTGCGACTTCTCAAATCGGGTGAACAGCACTTGTCAAAGGCATTCTTCATGGCCCAACTGAGATGGTCGCAGTCATAGTTCGGCTCACCAACCCCATTTATAACTGACAATTAGTGTCCTAGTTCGTTATGATAATGTTGTACCGCAGACTGCAAGTTCAAGTTATAAGTAAGGATATTGGAAGATAGTTGCCTCTTTGAAGTGGGAGCAGTGAGCGTAGTAGAGCATAGTCGGAATCCAGACAGGTACTCCAAATTGACCGACAGTCTTAGACTGACCTGCGCCATTTATATCTGATGGTAATATGGTCAGTTTGAGTCCGGTTATGGAGGAATTCGAACGACGCTAGGTGACGCGGTGTGAACGTTCGTGCCATGATAATACTTGCCGTCGGCGCACAGTTGCTGGAATCGATCATAATTGTCAGTTTAGCATGTATCGACTCCGAAGCGGCCGCCCAGGTGTTGTTCAGAATTTGAAAGAGAACCCAATTGGGCATTCAAGTCACCAACAATAATCACGATGTCGACATTCTTCGCTATGCGGTGAAGTGACGGACGATGGTAGTCAAAATTAGCTTTGGTATTATCCGAACTGCAGTCAGTGGGAGTATAAACGTAGGACACGGAAGGCACCTTGTTTCCAGACGCTGCCCATTAACTCCAGTAGAGGTTCGACGGTAAACCGCGCACATGCCACTGTTCAACGGTATCCACTCTAGTAGATTACCTTCAGAATGTCTGCTGAGGGTGATGCCAACATCGTAAATAACTTGAGTCCTTGACACGAATTCATCAGAGGCGTGTAGACTGTATTCATCGGGGTCAGATACAGAACCAGGGTGTAAGATTCTTCACAAAGCTACTACTTTGTATGCGTGTTTCGGCAACACAGCCCACATAAATACCAAGCTAATAAGGAGTGTGAGTCAGTGCTGCCTGTCGACAGATCTGAACCAAATTACAGAATCTAAAAGAACCAATGCGAAATGAGACCCGCGTTTTGATGGACAAGTTACGAGTGTTGATGGCAGCAGCATCGCGGTCAGCGGCAGATTCTTACTCAATAGAAAAGGAATAAGAGAGTTGAAATGGGATAGAAAAATAAGAAGAAGAGGGTGTATTGTCCACCTAGTCAAGAGGGTAGATGATACCTTTCGGCTGTTCATTCCGAGACAGGCGTTGTGCCCGAAGCGCCCTATAACTAGCCCTTGAATCAACAATCCGACCCACGTGGCAGTCGGGAAGAGGATGTCGGGTCGAGGTACTCCATCACCAGTTTTTCGATAAAAAGACTAATCGAAAACGTAGTGGAAGGGTAAGTCAAGCTTGGGAATGTAAATGCAGAGAACATTGGGAACAGACCGAGAACTGTCACAAACAGTAATTAAAAACATTTTGTTCGTCGCAATCAGCCGACAATTCAGATATGTCGACCAGCTATCCGGAAAAGCACCAGACGGCCGTTCCTCCCTTTTGCGGCTCATCAGTGGTGCGCATCCTTCGGTCCTCTGCGGAGGATCGAACCCATGACTGCTAGTGGCTCTTGCCAACTAGCCCGCAGCTTATGCAACTGCGCCATGAAGGACGGTATCCGACTATCACGAATTGTTAGCTAAATGCGATATAGCCCGACTCCGCTCATAAGTAATACCAATTCGCAATTACGGATTCCATAAAATGCTATGTCGAATCATAGCTGCCGTAACCGGGTAGTCCTGACGCCGGAAGGCTGACCGCTGTCATCCGCGTGGCAGGTGCCTGCATGGAAGTGGAGGATGGGTCGGGCTATATTGCATTTAGCTAACAATTCGTAATGGTCGGATACTGTCCTCCATGACGCAGTTACATAAGCTGCGGACTAGTTGGCAAGAGCCACTAGCAGTCATGGGTTCGATCCTCCGCAGAGGACCGAAGGATGCGCACCACTGATGAGCCCCAATAGGGCGAAACAGCCGTCTGCTGCTTTTCCGGATACCTGGTCTACATATCTGAATTGTCGGCTGATTGCGACGAACAAAAATACTCACCAAAATCCTTCCACTCATAAGTACTACCAATTCGCCATTACGGATTCCACAAAATGCTATGTCGATTCATAGCTGCCGTAACCGGGAAGTCCTGACGTCGGAAGGCTGACCGCTGTCATCCGCGTGGCAGGTGCCTGCATGGCAGTGGAGGATGCGTCGGGCTATATCGCATTTAGCTGACATTCGTGATGGTCGGATACTGTCCTCCATGACGCAGTTACATAAGCTGCGGGCTAGTTGGCAAGAGCCACTAGCAGTCATGGGTTCGATCCTCCGCAGAGGACCGAAGGATGCGCACCACTGATGAGCCCCAATAGGGCGAAACAGCCGTCTGCTGCTTTTCCGGATACCTGGTCTACATATCTGAATTGTCGGCTGATTGCGACGAACAAAAATACTCACCAAAATCCTTCCACTCATAAGTACTACCAATTCGCCATTACGGATTCCATAAAATGCTATGTCGATTCATAGCTGCCGTAACCGGGAAGTCCTGACGTCGGAAGGCTGACCGCTGTCATCCGCGTGGCAGGTGCCTGCATGGCAGTGGAGGATGCGTCGGGCTATATCGCATTTAGCTGACATTCGTGATGGTCGGATACTGTCCTCCATGGCGCAGTTACATAAGCTGCGGGCTAGTTGGCAAGAGCCACTAGCAGTCATGGGTTCGATCCTCCGCAGAGGACCGGAGGATGCGCACCACTGATGAGCCCCAATAGGGCGAAACGGCCGTCTGGTGCTTTTCCGCATAGCTGGTCGACATCTCTGAATTGTCGGCTGATTGCGACGAACAAAAATGCTCACCAAAATCCTTCCACTCCTTAGTTCTTATATATTTAGGCAGTGCACACTTGGTTTACGACTTTTTACCTTACGCACATGCGGCCACGCCCAACCGTTGGTGGGAGTTTGCTGGTTTGCACCAATCTTACCAAGGGCTGCCTGGCTGGATGCGTGATGTAGCAAACTATGGAGCATCGAATGTTCTGCCCACTATCAGATGCAATGCGTGGCACTCGTGCTCTATGCCAATGTAGCTATGAGCTTATGACCCGTAGACCTGTTGTTTTCCATGATTACGCTTTAAATGAAGAGTATCACCGACCTCTCTCTAAGTTCCAAAGAGGAGTTGATTGTGAGAATCTGTTGGTCTGACTCCTATCCATTGATCTGTCTGGCACGATTGGTACTGAAGGCACTTGGAAAGTGACACCCAGCATAGCTCTGTGGGTCACGGTGCTACACAAACCATCGCACCAGACCAAGATTCAGTCTCGTTGCGAATAAGCTTTCCCAGTGAATGTTGTAGGGACGCTTGATCATTCTGTCCATAATTTTGCAAACAACATATGTCAGGCATATCTGCAGCTAGTTCTCAGTGTCCTGCTGGTCACCACTATTGTAGTTAGGTATTACCATTCCTACTTTCCAAGTGCTAGGTAAGCGGCCCTCTGCAAGTGAGAGCTGGAATATTTGTCACAACGGACCGACAATGTACTCGTCTTACAACTTGAGGAATAGTTGGTGTAATACATTGGAGCCTGGTACGGAGTTACTGTCCAAGTCTTGGATTAGCCGCATGATCACCTCAACACTAATTTCAATTTGCTTCAGAGGTGGGGAACAGGTAGACACATGATTGTTGTTTAGCGGTGACTCTACCGAGTAGACTGCTGAGTACGGCGAGTTCCGTGGATTGGCTTCTCGTTATTGTGATGGAGTAGAGTGATTTCTAGAGAGGCAACTAGAGAAGGGATACCCAACCCCGTTTTGGTATTTCACCTTAGGTAAGAGAAAACTTGCTTCGGGCGCGTTCGGGATTGTGCAGCTAGATATTGACGTATTGAGCTAGTAGCTGCAGCTTTTCAGAGTGCACAGGCTTCCGACCTCTTTGTAGTTTAAGTAATCCGATGTTAGTAGTGTTCGCTTGCATATACGCCTGCTGTTCAGTAAGAATCTTCACTTCCGGTCTATCCACGAAGCCTTCTTGAAACGATCTCCTTTTGAACCTAGCGACGGCTTTTTCTATGATGGACGTGATCTTGGAGAGTAGTAGGTTCCATGCTTCTTCGACACCCAGGGACTAGGAAAAACTTGAATCTTCCGTGTTTGTGGTGGAGCGTATTCTGGATGGATCTATGGGCCAGAAGTTCCGACGACAAATCGTCGTTGTCATTGATGGTAAGACGTCGTGTCTACATGAAGGAGATTAATGAGTGGTCGCTTAGACCCAGTGGTTCGATGGCCTCCAAGTAACAGAGCGCACCGGAGTGAAAGGCAGCTCAAGGATATTTGACGTTTGGCCCGGGAGAATCCGCGTTGATGCCGGGATTGGCTGAATCAGAGTACATTACTGCATAGGGTCGAGATTTCCAATCTCAAAGGCATCTTGCGAAATGTTACAGTGAAAATGTTCCACTTGCTACTGCGTGCATTAAAGACACCTGCTAGCAGACAGTTTCAATATTTGCCATTGCTTTTGGTTGAGTGAAAGGGCGAGAACCTGAGGCCTTGTAAGCTCTGTAGGCAACGCCCATCGTGAGTCTTTTGTGGCCATCATGGGTCCCGCACCAAAGCATTTCCGTTTCACCGTATTGTCAGAAAACGCCTCAGTGAAGTGAACTTTGAGGCAGTCTTTCGAGTAATGAATCACTCACCCACCGGTCCTCTCTTTAGTACGAACAGCTCGGGAGAGTTGATATCATGGTATGTTAAAGTCAGTGTACAAGACCTCAGAGAACACCCAAATCGGTGAACGCCAACAGAAATCTAGATGGTATTCAGAGATGAGAAGTAGAATCTCGTCACATTTGCTTCTGAGGCTGCGCATTTTGGCATGTATTACTCGCAGATTTCTGTATGCGGCGGCGGGCTGAGTAGCAGAAAGATAGGCTACCAGGGTGCTCTCAGAGTCCTATTCACCACGCGAAAGTTCACAATATGTACTTCGGTTTCATTATTGGCTCTACGCGTGGGTAGCTCGTTGATATCTTGTTTCCTTTTAACTCGATACTCTGGAAAAAGGTCTTTCAGGATAGACAGTGTTTCATCTTCAAGGTGCGAAGTACGCCTGACAATGCGCGAGTTTCTTCTTCAACTTGACAGACGAATTTTAGAAGCGGAACTTGGAAGGCTCTATATGCCTTTTATGCAGGCGGAATAATGATCCAATGCTGATGCCCTACTCATCTTCCTCGAATAGAATAGATACCATTCGTTTGAGGAGTTCTTGATCATCAAGGATCTTTTCGTCTGAGGTCATTTTGTCAGATGCTGGAACCTTTGCCTTACTCAAATATCGTATTCGAGCCGGCCTATTTTCTCCTGATTTCGCTGGTTTTGATGCAACTGGTTTACGTTTATCAATTTCTCAAGTTGTGTGAATTCAGCTAAGACGCACTTCAGTTGCTTTGACGTAGAGTAGGACTTTGTTTTGTCCCTAGTGGCTGTTTTCCTGTTTTTTTCGGTTTGAAGTTTGGTTACGACTAGTTGCATTTTCATATCCAGTGCGCACCGCCGCCGGGTAGGTCTTTGTCTTGGTCACATTCTCAACCGCACCTCCCTGCCTTTTGTGCTCTGCGTTATGCAAAATCTTTCCCGCGGATGAAGCGGGATCACCTTACAGTGCTATGTAGTCGTAAATCATCTTTATTGCCAACCGAGTTTTGAGATCGTCCACAAAGCGTATAAAGTTCGACGTTGACGCTCCTGTGCTGTCTTTTATATGCACTAAAATAGCCGCGGTCCTAATATTGAGCCTTGAGGGACGACATAACGAACCTCTGTCGCGTCGGACAGGACGCCACAAACCCTCACATTCAAGCGGTGTGAGACTAGGAGTGAATGTATCCAGTCCCAAATAGATTCACCAATCCCTTGGCTCCGAAGTTTGTAGTGAAGAATGTAATGATCTGGACAATCAAAAGCTTTAGAAGATTTAAAGTAAGACGTGTCCACAAATTTTGCAACATTAGCGAATTGCGTCCAGTTGACAGGGGCTAACAAATTTTCGTGGTATGTGAGCCGTTTTTCGCGGAATCCACGTTGCTCCTCCGCGATTATATTGCGCCTTATTAATTATCCCAAAAGTGTTTCTGCAAAGGCGAACTCCACGAACTTAGGGAGCACCGGAAGGAGTAATCGGGCGAAAGTTTGTGGGCCATGCGCGATTGCTTCCCTTGTCAATGGGACAGCGATTCCCCGATTCCACCTAGTTGGTAGCTAGCATTAATGACTTGGGGCGAGTTAACCGGACTAGATAAATAGTAATCACGTAGGGACGTCATACGTTTCAGAAC
The DNA here is from genome assembly GCA_944474145.2 of Dicrocoelium dendriticum. Classification (NCBI taxonomy): domain Eukaryota; kingdom Metazoa; phylum Platyhelminthes; class Trematoda; order Plagiorchiida; family Dicrocoeliidae; genus Dicrocoelium; species Dicrocoelium dendriticum. The sequence goes on from OX104063.1 coordinate 234,725,050, forward strand.
GTTCACGACAGTGAAAGTGATGTGACTAAGTCATGGTAGTGACGTGATTTGTATGAGAATGTGGTGCCTTCTGAAATGTACCGGCGAATTGACATCTAAGAGCACTAGCTGCTTCTTGGACCGTTCGCGCTTTCATACAGACGGCGGTTACATGCGCGATGTTGCATTGTACTCTTGCTAACTTTATTAGCATGGCTGTAAAGTAACTTAGAATTGCAGAAAAATTATTCGCCAAATTTTGTGGATATTTCCCTTTGTCCTCGCGGATAGGTTTGACATAGTGGTTTCGCTCGATTATGGAGACATTTCCAATTGAATCACTCAGTTTCATTTGTTTCCGGAGCCTGCTTCTCAGAAATGTCTTTACATTTTTATAATAAGGTTCTAAGTACGTGATAGCTGTAATTGTCAGTTTGCAGTATCATAACAATTATAAAATGAACTAGTTTGAGCCGATTTGTAGAAAGGAGACTGAAAGTTTTGGGTAGGTGTACATTGGTTACATTTTTTATGCCACCGATTACTATTTGATTGAATCTGGCGTGAAAGATTGGTCAAAACTTTCCTAAAGAAAACTCAAATATGAACGACAATCAGCTGTCCAAATGGAAAAGATAAATAGTTACGTTCAGAACTTAAACAAAGATTACATGACAATTTGATCCAAAGAGGGATCTAGAAACAACACGCTCTCTCGGGTGGTTCATTCAATAGGTGTGCTTCCTGTATGCAGCATCCACGGAGAAAGTCAGCGATAGAGTTTGTAATACCCTGTCTAGAATTGGACATGGATATTGCTTGCATTTTGATTTGTAGTCTATTCGCCATTCCGCACTATAATGCTCGTAACCATGCAAGCTGACTACGCGGAGCAAATGCAGATAGCCGATCTACCAAAACTCGGAATACTATGGAAACCGATCAAGATATCATCAGTTCAGAGTAGCGTGAGTAAAATTGGTTGGCGTATTTGTTGCTCAACTTTTAACGCGGAAGCTTCGTCAAGCTAGTTGAATCAGCCTGAAATTTGTGCGACATTTCATAGCAAACAGTGAGGATAATCGCAATACCAGAGCAATGAGCAAAGGGATCCTTGTAGTCACAGGTCAGAACATCAACTCAAGTAGGTCAGCCACAGTAGGAACAGTCTGATCGCTCCCTTGTGTTCATAGTGGTAGCGATAGGGAGCCGGGATACGCTTTCAAACTGGATCGGCGCTTCAGCGTTCATCCGGCTAGTTGGATTAAGATCATCGCCACGCACTTACGACTTCTACTGCCTCCATTATGTTAACGTAACTTGAATGTACAGTTTCAAATGCTTCGACAATCAAGTTCTGACGAAGTAATCGCAAACTCATTCTAATGTCCTTTAAATTATGAAATCGTGGAGAGTCTTTAGAATAATCAGTCTCCCTTCACTTTCGCAAGTACTGTGTTCAGGGCATCCCCAGTCGTTTTGGGATAACGGATTTACTTGGCAAATATAGGGTAGGGGAGGCTTGCCTCGACACAAATAGACTGAATCTGCAGCTGTAGACCGCCGTTAAGCCTTCTAACCACTACAAATTTTCGACAAGGGTTTAGTAGTGAAGTTGAAATTAGGGCAAGATTGGAAAGAAAGACGAATTCACCAGTTCGATAGCTTGATGTCTATGCAGTACAAAAACACCGGTTCTGCCGACAGGTCCACATTTCATTAGAAACATTTTAACGTGGTTAAAATAACCGGGTCCTGCATAAACTACAGTTACAATTGCTAAAAGGATTAGATTTTAATGTGAATAAACTAATTCACAAGCAGAATCCATTGTACCCTTCATTGAAGAGCGTAATAATCAGTTACCTGCAGCACGAGCATAGAATATTCGTGCACAGTTTGGGAATACCATCGAATTACAACAACCAACACGACCCATTCTTGCAACAACAGCACGTATTGCGGTAAGATTCTTTAAGGAAGCTCGCAATATTGGGGTCACAAAGACAAAAATGGAAAAAACAAGGTTGTACTGAATAAATCAGACCATCTGGAAACACAGATCACGTTTGGGCAGAACTACGAATTCACGCAAAAGGTCGCAGGACCCACTATCAAACTGCATTTATTGCTGATAAAGTCCGACGTAACCTCACGTTTTATTAATGTGCCCGAAGCAGGGGCTATAGGATTAGCAGGACGTAGTTTAATTGAAGACAGCATTCTGGGTAACAGAATCAATCGTATAAACTGACCGAATTGTTGTGGGTATGGCAGTATGACTTCACATCTCCCAATTCGTTTTCTAGTAGGTATACACACCGGAACGAGGTGTGGTTATCGAGTCGTTGCGATCCCCTGTGTTGATATACCCATATATATATATATATATATATATATATATATATATATATATATATATATGAAAAAACACCAAGCCGAATCACCGCCATCGGGAAGTCAGCTTCGTCGGTCTACCAAATCTCCGAAGCCTGTCGATTCATACCAGCCAGCGTTACGCGGCCCCTCTAAAGGAAGAGTGGCGCATGTGGTCGATTTGTGACGATATCCCTACTCAAGTTTCATTGGCTGATGGGAACAGCGGATCTCTTCTCATTGGTTGTGTGAAATCCAGCCGGTTAGTATTTTTTATTCTGTGTATTGCGACGGTTGCCGCCTATTGAATACGGCTACACGCACCCTACATTTTTGTCGCTTTCTTGATACAACAAGCAGTACCGATTCAGATAGTCACTAACATCAGGTCTAAATACGATATGATGGGACTTAGGGAAAAATAAGTCGTTTCTGAGCCCAGTTATGCGTTCGTCTCTTAATCTTTGTTAATCTGTATATTTCATGGAAGCAGCAGTAGCAGAAATGTCTGACGATGTCGTGACGTAAAAAGGGGAGTGAAATTGCCGACTTAATACACTGTGAATATCAGCATCTGGTAAAGAAAGGAAGCTTGTTGTTCCAAGTTTGGAACAGCCGTAGTCATGCTATGCCGTAGTCGCTATCAAATGAAGCATCTAGTAAAGACAGCGAGTTTAAGTGCTCATATTACAGCATCGTGCATAATACTGAAGTTGGTGCTACATACATCATACTAATTCATTGAATTTGAGACACCGAATTACACGTAATCTGAATAAAGATACCAAACTGTTTTGATTTGCTCAGTTCTGTTATCCCGCTGCAGTTTCCGTGCCAGTTTTGCGTGTTTATGTTCCTCAAATTCGGTGTTATTTTTTAATATCTCTGGTTGACTGCGCTTGATGTGAATTTTGACAGTGCCTACTTGTTTACCACCCTCCACCTCGAATACTGGCTCCAGGAGACAGCGAATCGTTGCTGGGGGACGGGGTGCATAGTTCTTGTGACCGTGCTAGGTTCAAAGAGTGCTTTCATCCAATATGCAGAGGACTACGGTCCAGTCACTGCGTTGTGTACGCCTGGTACGCATGATTCCCCACATAGATTAGCAGGAATTCTACAGTTATGATGGTTTTTGGAGTATGAGTCGGCTCCGTTGAGGAAGCGTGGCTTTCATCCACGTGCCTCCTGGCTTTATTCCTTCAGGTTTACGCTGGATATGATGTGTGCATGGAACTGTGGGTGGTGCAGTGTAAGCCACCTATAGTCCTTCTGTAGGCGCGGAAGTCTTGTTGCTATCCTATTGAACCGGCGGCGAAAGGCGAATCCGAAAGCGGATGCCACCAACCGCATATCAGCCCCGGCCCAACCCAAACCAGCTTATAAAAATCGCACAAATAAAAATTATAAACGCAAACAAAGTTATTACGGTTACTCCCACGGAACCTTGGTAATGATACGGTGAATCAATCCGTTACTTTAATTTTGAAGCATATTCCTTCAATTTGACCAGGCTAATCGTCTATACGTTTGTACTCAGGAGTAAATTATGGCAACAACCAAGCTACTTGACTTATCAGATATATGAGGCCTAGGAAATTATTGTCCTTACTGGAGCGTCTAAACACTTTAATCAGTAAGGATATCGGGCTCAACTACGATACTGATTGATTAACAATTCCTTGACATTGGAAACAGAAATCGGTGGTATTTCTAATTCTAAAAAGCTGGAATTGTATAAGCACCCACTTGTATTGGCAAAATAAGAAGTCCAGATTAGGTCTTTTAATATATAAAAGCTTCTTTCATGAAAGGTGCCCAGTAGATATAATTACTAAATGTATCGACGCCAAATCGAATACAACTCCTTATTAGGAGGAAAACAAAAGGTTATTGTACTGTTCGGTACTGCGTTGCTTCGAACAACATCATTCCGAATCACTTTGTCTAGTCTCCAGCCAGGGCCTACATCCCGTTCCATTTCAAGCAACATTGGCAATACCGAGCCGAAACGCACGTGTGGATTCCAGTATTGATTAACATAGTACACAATCCTGTGTTCCCAGCTATTGTTCATATTACTATACATCACTTGTACTTTCATTGGAACTGGATGAATGACAAAACGCTCGATTACAGTATAGCGGCGTAGCGATGGTCTTGTTGATGGAACCATCTCCAGCTCAGGAGATGGACTTCGTGAATTTCTTTCCTCAACGGTAGGTCTAATGGAGAAAGAAGAAAAAGGCTTGTGTGGTTCACTGCCAAATAGGATAATGGATGTGACCAAGCAAATTCAATGAACAATGAGTTATCACGGGTAAAATAGCATGTGCTTGACAAGTCCCGTAGGATGGTTGGAGTAAAAGTTAAGATTGATAGGGTCAACAAATAACTAAATTGTCATTTTAGCATTTACCAATTTAAATGCACTGCTGCATATCGATCGATTGAGAAGGAAATAAGTGGTGCACACATAACATAGTATAGAGAGCAATTATATTTCCTTAACTCCATGACAGATAAAAAAGAAATGACGACGCCCACACGTGTGTTGATTCATTTGACTGATGTGTTATGTTAATCCAGCTTATATACATCCGTGTTACACACAAGGACATTTACGCATGTATCCACACCTCGACGTTGCGGAGCGGGCTGTTCAGCCCATGGTTTGCTTTGTGTTAGTCTGTCTTCCGAGTGAAATAAACTACATCACATACTGCAAGTTGGAAAGCGTGTCACAAAGGCGTTTTCTGAATAGCCTTAATGTAGGGGCAAGGATGACCTGAGTCGGAAGGGCGTTACAGGCAACGGACAAACGCAGGGAGAAAAGGTTTCGTCGACAATCAAGTAGACTGTAGTGCATTGCGAGTTTGAGCTGATGGCCTCTCTGGTTGGTATTCTGGCCCAGCTGCAACACCTTGCGACAAGGGTGCATTGGGTTCCTCAGTATTACCTAAAGCAGCAGGCAAAGATCATCGCGGAACTCGGGCATCTAAATGTTCGCAATCTCATACTAGAAGAATACAAAGCTGTGAATGGCCCGAATAAAACAACGGAATTGCCCAAACTGTTTTGTGCCAGAGGTTTGCGTCGCAGTCATTCCATCAATTTTATCATTATGCCGGATGGCACATACCTTGATGCTCCGGGTGAAATTTGTGAGGCTTCCAGCGCCTATTTTGCCGAATCAATGGTAGATGAACCGCTAGCCACACCAGCGCTTGTCACACCACACATTGCTGAAAGTTTATGCACAGTGGAATTCACTATTGCAAAAATCTCCGGTCAAGTCTCCCGCTTGTCTTCCTCGACTTACCCAGGACCTGATGGAATTCCCCCTTGTTTGTTAAAAAGTGGTGGGAGCGACTTGCCTCTTCTATTGCCCAACATTTTTACGCTCTCTTTTAACAGTGCAGTATATCCTAAGCACTGGAAGACTTCCGTTGTTATCCCGCGGCATAAGAATGGAAACGTTCACGAAATTAAAAACTATCGCCCCATCAACCACACACCTGTAATATCTAAAATTATGGAAAGGATAGTGAAAGATGAATCACTTATTTTCTTGAATAAGAAAAACGTCATCAACAATTCACAACACGGTTTTTTGCAGGGTAGATCTTGTGCGACATGCCAGACAGACTTCTTAAATCACACAACGGCTGCCATAGACAAAGGCAACAGTGTTATTGTCCTGTTCTTAGACATGCAAAAAGCATTCGACAGAGTTCTACATCGAAGACTACTCCTCAGGCTGAAAGAAATGGGTATTGGAGAACCAATGTTTTCTTGGTTGTCGTCATACCTAGCTGACAGACATCAGGTGGTGCGTATTGGGGACCGTGTCTCTAAACCGAAAGCAGTCACCAGTGGAGTAATTCAGGGAAGTGTACTTGGTCCACATCTTTTTCTCCTCTACGTCAACGATGTATCTCATAGAATAAGACATGGTGCTACTTTTCTGTTTGCTGATGACATTAAAATCGTCTACTCACAAGAACGTGCAGATACTCGCGCAGCCTTGTGCCACATTCAGGAAGATCTATCGGCACTTGAATCCTGGAGCAAACTGTGGCAGATGTCCTTTTCCGTGGACAAATGTAATATTCTGTCGTACAGATGCGAAGTTCCACCAGATAGTCTATTATTAAAAGGCACGTTTATATCACAGTGCAAAGTGATTCGCGACTTGGGTGTGCGGTATTCCACTACCTTCAACTTTTCGGAACATTGTGACTGCCAAGTTTCGAAAGCCATGAAGACTATTGACTATATCTGTCATAAATTTCAACTCACAGAATCTCGTATCTGGCTTTATAAAACATATGTGTTACCTGGCATGGAATACTGCTCACTAATACAGTCGAATCTGCGGAAATCTGACCAACATGCTCTTGAGAGGGTACAGCGACGCTTTACAAAGAAGCTGTGCGGATATTCCTCCAAGATGACCTACAGAGAGCGCAGTGAAAAACTTGGACTTGACCCAATTTGGCTACGGATCATGAAGATGAACTTGTGTTACCTGTACAGAATAATTCACCATCACATGCACTATTATGCTAACTGTGTCCATATGGCCGTTAACACTAGATACGAGCTACGAAATAAGGAGACAACGGTCATGATTCCAAAGTTCAAGACGCGAATTAGGGAGCGTTTCTTCTTACTACACTGCTCAAAGCTTTGGAACAAACTTCCAAGAGCTATCAGAACTTGTTGCACATTGCGTTTGTTTAAGCTTTCGATAAAAGATTATTTAACCGTTCAAAATGTGATAATAATGTTTCGAACAGCACAGTCCTTAGATAACGCTTTTGAGAACGGAGTTAATGGTGCCTGAAAATGCATGTGGTCAAGTGCACAAGTGGTTATATTTTGTTGGCCCGCAGCACTTTATTCTCTTTTTTTTCTCGTGTGCGATCAACTCTCATGTGACTGCTAAAAACTTGTCAGACGATAGAACAAGAGGAATGTAAATATTTTGGACCGCTTCGCGCTACACAAATTTTCATTTTGTGCTCACATTTTTTAAAATTTATTATACCATGATATGAAACTGCTGTACCATTATTTGATCCGTCCCTTCTGGGAACGGCTTCTCGCATCGTCGAGCCATATACAATTTATTTATTTATTTATTTAAAAAAATCCCCTCACTGACATCAATCTACTCCACTGTACAATCCCAGGGCCTGCAGCCTGCGCTGGTAGGGGAGGTGAAACCATCTTCTAACGAGTTTGCTTGCCCTACATCGTGGAACTTCAGGTGCACCGACGATACGCTGGCGCCATGAGGAGCGGGTCTGGATCGCATATTCCACGTGAGGCTTCACGTAGGAGTTCAGCGTTTACGGAAAGCCCTCCTTAAGAGTTTAAGATGGTGACTGGCTCTCTTTGATGCCTTTTTGGATTGTATCGAACAGCAAATATTGTCCTTTACGACTACTTCGAGGTCGCTAGCCCGGTATGCACTCTGGAACTGCTGGTCCCCAAGTCGACATTCATGGGTAAGTGGATAGCGTACGCTCACGAGTTTGCACTTCGCCGTGTTGAACTGGAGCAGGTTATTGGATAATCCCGTCTAAGCCCTATCGAGATGGCTCTGCAATACCATGTGATCATCAGCTGTCATGATCTCATGCAGATTTTGACAGTATCTACAGAAAGCAGGAAATTCGACTGAGTACACTGGCAAGTTCCATAATGAATACTAGGAATAAACTGGGCCCCAGTAACGATCCTTTAGGCACCCCAAAACGGAAGTCATAGGGTCTAAAATCGAGCTGCGGACTCTCACATTCAGCTGATGTTGAATGAGGAAGTTGCCTATCCAGCCGAGCACAGGGTCACCGATTCCATATCTTCTAAGATTGTGCAGTTGAATGCGATGATCCAACCGAGCAAAAACTTTAGGAAAGTCCAGCTAGACAACATCGACTCCCACTCAAGCATCGGCTAATTCTGTCCAGCTTGTTGGGGCTAAAAGCAAGTTTGTAGTTAAGATCGATTTTGGCGGAAGTCGTGCTGCTGTGACACCAAGAGGTTGTTGCTCTCATATTATCCCATAAACGCCTCTGCGACTATACCATCCATTAAGTTAGATAACGATTGGAGGAAAGTAATTGGGCGGTAGTTTGAGGGTTTCGTACAATTAACACTTTTGTAAGCAGGTGTGATCAGCCCATGTTTCCACATGGTAGGAACCTGCCTTTCCTTGAGACTAAGTTGAAAGAACCGAGCTAATGGTTCGGCAAGATTCGTGGCGGCTGGCTTCAATGTGTTCGGTTTGCTGTCGTCCACGCCAGGTGAGCTGTACACGTGCAATGACATTAGCCTTTTCATCACATTGGATGCTGTGAACCATAGTGGTTCAATCCTGGTAGTGATGTGAGCTGTGTCAAAAGCGGGTGGAACGAGGATTCATTCTGGAAAGTGTGGATGAAGTTTTGGCGAAGCAAGTTGGTCTCATCTTGTGCAGTTTACGCCAGACCATCTGTTGCACGTAAAAATGGGATCATCCGCTTCACCCATCGGAGCTTGTTGATGTGTAAATACAGAAACTTGGGATTCGTACTGAATTTCGCCGCCAAGCTCGGTTGGTGCTAGGGTTTGTCTTCGCGGATCAACTTGCCGCAGTGGTTTCGTTGAGTTGTGTATACGTTCCAGGTCAGATTACTTGGGTAATGTTTGCAAGCGTGCCAGGCTGAATCACTTAAGGTCATGTACTTTCTAATACACCTCAGGAAAGAGTTCACTTGCTTCGGGCGAAAGACTGCTTTCCGACGCATTTGGCACTAGCTTGGTGAAATAGGTGATTAATACAATCAAAACGACATCGGATGGCTGCTCGGCCAAGAAGGATCAATCGGTTTTTCGAACGAAGTTGGACAGAATATCATAACGTGTAATAACGGGTTTCGTCGTTAATCTCACTGATGTACCAAGAGCAGAAGATGCTAAGAAATAGTAAAATCGCGCTATTGCTGCGGCAAAGTGGTGCATCTATGTTCAAGGTGTCGACCATTCGTTTCTCATTGGTGATCACATGGTCCAAAACAGAGAGTGCGTCATCCGTTCGGAATCCCATGGGAGTGGTGATATGGTTTTAGATGTATATCGGCAATCACCTCTTGTAAGTCAACATTGATTTGTTCGCTGCACGATGCTGGAAATTCGGTTGCATGCAGGCTGAAGTCCCCCACCAGAAGGACGTGACTGTTTGGTCGTCCCAGAACTTGCTTCATCGCAGAAGCTTGGCACCGATCCATTTCTAAGGTGGACAGTGGAGGGCGGTAAACTATTGCAAGTAAACACACATCACCTCGCCTTAGGTGCATGCAACACCAAACAGAATCATGGACTTGCGTTTCTGGGTCATCAATAATATCAACACGCAAGTCGGATGGATAATGCAGAAGCACCCCAACTCCTCCGCTATGTAAATCTCTTCGTATGGACATCATTCCGGGTAGTGAAATCTCGGCTTCGGTGATCTTAGTGTTCAGCTATGTTTCGGTGAACACAACTAGGTCCCAAGGCTTGGAGACCTGACGAATACAAAGTTCAGTTAACTTGTTGAGGAGACCTTGTGCATTAGTATACAAGCAGTGAGGTCATCGGTGGTTAGAATGGTGTTTGTGAAAGCTGATTTCCGGTGAGGGTCTATGCCGACCTATTGAGTGTCGGCTGCTCACGCAGTGCTCGCTTGTTATGGTGAACAGATATCAAAGATTGGCATTTTCTTTAAATAAAGGGACAAGAGAGCATTCTAGTGTCAGAAACCTGTACTCGATTTCTCGTCATCACAAACAAAGGCATTCCCGATTAGGATTTGAAAATGCCACGCAAGTTATCTTAAATAGCCCAATGGATTAACGAAAGCTGATTAATACTGGCATTTCGCCCTGTCTCTTGTGTGTCATTACCGATATGTGCAATTATATATATAACTGTGGGTTTAACAAGACATGGGTGTGGTGAGAAGCAGAAGCTGGATATACAGTTGAAATTCCCTCTACCCAGAATCGCCATTCACTCTTTACGGCTATCCAGAGAGTCGATGTTTGCCTACCTGTCTCTGTCTTTTACCATTTATATGACATTTCCTGATCTGGAATAAACCTTCTCACTTTGTGTGTGCGTAACTTTGAAGTCAGTCTCTGCCAATACGGTCAATGGGACCGACCGCGAAGTAGATTCTTTCGGTGTGGCTCTGTCCCAGCTCTACACTACACGACCGATGATCTCGTCTTTGTTTAGACTCAACAGGTAGAGATAGCCGAGTTGGGATTGGAACTCGCCACATACTGCTTGGTGGCTATCGCCATGATCACTATGCCACTAAGCTCCACGAGCAGTGTTTGACAATGAGGTTAGAATTGGATTTTCGGGTTTTGGAGCAACCGCCGTGTGTCTTGGATTGCGACACACTATCTTAGTTGTGGCCACGGTTGACTTTGAAGCCAGCCTACGCCAATACGGTCAATGAGACCGTCACTGAAGTGTATTTAAAAAATTTGTTATAACCAATTTGTAATCGTTCAGTACGCGTTAACGAAACGGCTGAGTCACAGGGTGTAAACTGAATAACAAGTTCAGCTTCCAACATCAAGGCAGACCAGGTTTTGCTTTTTTGCGCCCACACCGTTGGCTTCTTCTATCTTGTTGCAAAAGCTCCAGACCGACGAAGTGAGCAAGGACTGTGGGGACGCAGCACAATTTTGAATGCCGATCTAAGCTCTACGTAGTGACGTGGGGTAAGTAAGTGTCTAACCATTATGGAAACTTGCGTCCTTCACAAGCACGAAGTTTCATGTAATCAGTCTGTTGGGTCATGTTCATGTCCAAGCTATGGTGGTACCTGTCTCTTTATTCGGAAGGCATAGATATATGGCTTTTGCATACATAACTGTTTGCGCGTTCGCATACGATCGGTATAGGCAAATGAGTTGACCCCAATAGACAGAGCATCCTCCGTTGGAGACAGCAGTGGAATATTAGTTCGGGGACAGACACCAGCATGAACTGTATTGAGCAAGCTTGTGTTGCTGGCGTGTCAATTTTAGCTATCGCATGGGAAAACAGATACATGAATGGCTTTAACATGGAGGAGCTATAAACACCGGAAGATCAGCAAAAATATAATTTTGCAATGCATACGTCAACTTTATGAGTGTAAATCGGAATAAGATACAACAATACGCCAAAGGTGACATAGCAGTGGTAACTCTGTTGATAGAGATTTTGAGCTCATGCAGAAGTTAGCGCATAGTACAAAGAAGTGCGCGGTTATAAGATACTTAAGTGTGGATTAGGATTAGGATTCGAAGCAAACCTGTCTCCCAACCGGCTAAACACATTGAGCGGGAACAGCTAGATATAGGGAATTTGCGAAAGCTAGCAACCGCATAGAAACATAACTACATTGGGACAGAAGAAAAACAAACAAGATATTTTCACCTCTTCGTCGACTAAAATTTTATGTATCTACTGGTGATCCAAACGCTATTATAGGCATTAAAATACCCAGACCTAAACGGTGCTCCAGTGTGCTGCAGCTGCTGTATCTTGCTTTATTCCTGTACCTGAACTTTAGACTGCAAGCAGTTCAGGGGCTCAAGCAAAAGACTAGAACGATTGGCGTTGCATCTGTGAAGTACTCGCACTCCAAAATGTGCTCGGGAATTCTATATCAAGGTTACCATTATCGCCAAGGGACCAATAGTGATAAAAGTAACACGATGAATCAAACATATAGCCAGGAGTGTGCAAAAAGCTGCCATCCGAAATACAATTAAAAACGATGGACAATCGACCACACATCGACGAGATAACACCGACCAAGCAGGTGTCATGTGGAACCTCGTTAACATGCCCCTCAGAATCGAGAACGTCTAAAAACACTCCGTTAGCTGAGGAAGGTCTAGGCTTTCGGTTTACTACTGACGTTGAGAACTCTACATACCAAACCAGAATTGCGTTGGGGTCTGCGATTACCGTTTAACAAATAAATGACCAACAGCCGACCCTGCAAGGATCTTTACCAACAGTCATCCGAAAGCCACATGTACAAATACACTGCTAGTCTATGAGACTCTCACTTGCTTATATACCAACTCACAGTGCATTCACAATAGGCTAGCTGAGTTTCATACTCGTCAGATTTCTACACCTGTGACCTCACTATCGTAACCGAAGCATGGCTGAATGTCGAGACCATTGGCGCAGAGACAGTCCTTCCCGTCAAAGTTCTATTACGAAGGGATCCACCTGGGAGAAGTGCCGAAGGGCTTATTTATTTCACTGATGATCTGCATACGCAAACTGTCGATTCTACTTGGTACCTAGAAGCGGAATTACAATAACTAACCAGCGAAATACCACTGTGCAACGATGTAGCCACCCCCATATGATTCAGAACTGGCGGCGAACCACCTTTCTTAGACCTTATCTCAACAACGATGAACTAATGTTAGACACGGTTAGACTAAATTCATCGTCTGGTCGTAGCTATCATGCCAAACCAACTATATCTGATAACACAACGAGGAAGACCAAGTCCTCACCTATTACTTTATACTGTCTGGCCCTGTAAAAGCAACCAGATGATCCTTCTCAGAGGAGTAGCCGTCCGACTTCACCTGGGGGAAATTTGTCGCTTAGTTCATCGGACTAGTGAAAAGGCATCAAAAAGCAGCCTTTTGCCTAAATCAAACAAGCTCCTTCCTAAGAGGACAAACCCGGAATTGTATGACAGTAAGGGGTCAGATGTACCGTACTTACAAGGCCAGTCCGAGTGCGAGGGCTTGGGATGCCTACACAACCAAACGGAAACACTGTCAATTTGGTCCGCGAAGAGAAACGCAATACCAAAAGGACTTAGCGATAAAACTTCATACTAAACCCAAAATGGTATACAGGCACGTAATACATCTCCGCAGAGTGCAGCGCGGTTGGTCAGTTCTACTTTCAGTTGATAGTCCATCGCTAACAACACAAGTGGCGGTTAATGAACCTCAACAACAGCCCACCCGCACATTGGGCCTGATACGTCACCTCACCCGTTTTGACATAGCTCACACCGACCCTAGAAGTAAGTTGTACATTCTTCACTACAGCAACTGTGATGAAAGGATTATTGCCTTTGCGTGTGCACAGCTTTCCTAACGTGGACAACGTAAAACCGGAGGCATTAAAAATAACAGTCATCAACATTGTCGAAATATTGTCTCGGGCCGTTCAAATATGTCCTGATGAAATACATGCTTCGACCATAGAGAAGTATGGAATAGTTACCCCTAGTTGCAAGAGTCGCAATCGTGTGGAGCCATCGAATTACCGTTTAATCACTCTACATTCGGTGCTGTCCACGTTCATGGAAGTTGGTATCTCAGATGCGCCCATGGAATATCTTGAGGACGACAACATGATGATACCACAGCAGCATGGACTCCAACGAAATCGATCCTGCACCAAAAACTTGTTCTTACACCGTGCAAGCTGAGAGAAGTCAGCGCATACCAGAGTGGAAGTCGACAGAGTACATCTGGACTTCTGCAATGCGTTCGATTATCTTGACTCTGGCATTCTCCTTTACAAACCTTAAAGCCGTGGAATCGGTGACTATGTTTGGTTGGATAAGCAAGTTCCCCAGTTAATGTCAGCTGAAGGTGATAGTCCGCTGCACCATCTCCCACTCAATTGAGGTCCAGTGTGGTTTACCCAAAGGATCGTTACTGAGACTAGGCTTATTCTTAATGTCCATCAACAATCTTGCTAGTGAGCTCCATTCAGACTTCCTACTATTGGTAAACGATGTTAAGATTTGACGTAACACCCATATAGTTGACAACCACACTGCACTGCAAAGTGATCACGACAGGGACTGTAAATTGTTATCCGGAACCCGGCTCCGGTTTAGTTTGGCATAATGCAAAGTTTCGTGCATACATCTGTACATTCATGAATCTCGGCTGAAAGAACAGCAGACACAACATGCCATACAGAAAAGCGACCTTGCGACAATCGCTCCGGATGATTATGACTGTTCTAAACCTAATGGAAAAGTATGAAGGAGAACCAGTCATCACCTTGGACTTTTTCGAAGGATGTTCGGGAAGTTCAAGCAATCCATCTTTCCACAATTCCAAACATTTGCGCAAGGTCCCATGTGTAATACGTGAACCAAACATCGCGACCTTGGCGCAAACGCGAAGTTGCTACGCTTGAAACACCACATAACCAAAATGACGAAAATCTTTGGAGGAATGCTTCACTTCCCATTCCAGCGCAGATTTCAGGCCCCTTGGCTGATACAGCGGCGAATATCGGCACACACGATGAGACCTCATCATACCAGCTGCAATCTGTTGCAACTCAACCACATTACCAAGCTGAACGGTGACCAAGGCAAATTCGCTATGCACCAGGGTCGACGCGATTGCTAACTAAACGCCGTTTACCTCGGGCATCCCAAACCTGGTACGCAATTACAAAATAACTTAAATTTTCCCTACGTTAGCGCTTTTACAGAATGACTGGACTAAACTTCACCGCATTTACATTACGTAGCATATTCCGTTACTATCGGAATACGAAACAACGCAAAACAACCAGGGTGTTCACCAGCCTTCTAGGTTAGGCAACGGTGAGGGATCAGTAAATTCTTTCGTGTGAATAACTAATTGAGCCGCTCTAAACCGGAATTTTCCCGTTTTTCTTGTCGTTTTAGACTTTATTTTGTTAATCTCATTTCCGTCACCCTACAGGTTTTTTTAGGAATTCGCCTTGGCCTGTTTCAAAAATCATTGTAGTTTGTTTATCATTGTAATGGCTAAAGCAAGTCTCTTTCAAAGTTTGTGTTATTGACGAATCGCCCCGTAGCGGTTGCTTGAGTCAGTCATTTTCAATATATAACATGCGAAGTGGCAGGTCAGGCCACCTACCACAGTTTACTTGAGTTAAAATAAAACTGCCTGTGATCCTTATATATTATTTCCGAATACATTCAGCATATATATGACCTAGAAGTGCATTAATTATTACGAATAACTGTTCATTCTCTTTGCACAATGTTTCTGTCCATATCAACACCTAGATGGGATTTGATGGAAGTTTGCCTCGATTGGACTATGGCAGTAAGGCACAGAGCAGTAACGCCACATAGTCCTGCAGCTCCTACTATTACAGAGGTTACTCAGTGACGGTAGAAACCACCTCAGAAGACAGGAGCTGCTGGTAGCCATAGATTTACTGTGTAAAGGAGAGTTGCGACTTAAAGCATGGAGTACTGGATATTGTTTTTCTTGATTCATCCATCGCTCACATAGACGGAGTCAAATTCAGTTGATTGGAAGATGTAATAACCTTACATATCAATATTCGCTTTTACCATACTGATAGTAAAGTTCACGTCACTAATGATATAGGTAGAAGCCATTGCTACCAACGATTCGATATGAGCCAGGGTAAGTGGCGACGGCGGGAACTTACTGTGACTTCTCAGCTGGTTTTTCCGCAGGTTGTGCTGAAGTGGACGGTGTTGGTTGAGTTGGTTGAGCTGGTTGAGCTGGTTGAGCCGGTTGTTCCTCGTTAAACAAATTGGTGAATTTCTGAGGAATAATGTCAAACATTCGGTAACAAATAGTAATTTTGAGTCACCAAACATTGTATACAGGAGACAAAGGTAGAATAACCAGCATGTGCCAAGGCCTTAAGGTATATTTGGCATTTAATACCGATGTGCAGTTAGTGGTGCAGAAGTAAGCCCATCTGCAACTTTGGCCGTAAGGAACCATAAAGTGAACTGGCTTGAACTAAGTGAAATTGTTAGGTGTTCTGGGAGATGTTTACCAATCGTTGCCTTAACTTCTAGATAGAATATTGATTGTTGCCACCTAGCTCACCATGCGAAGATTTACCTCATTTTGGCTAAAGTACGATAATCCAGGGTAGGAGTAAGTAGCAAGTATGACCTTCACAAGGTCTTACAAAAACAAAATATTCGGCATTTTACCTCTTCGTGCGTCATCCCAGTAGGTGAGTGGTACAATACTGGTTTACTCAAAAACTGGTTTTCACAGAACACAAAGCTTGCTGGTTTGATCGGCACGAAACCGGCACAATCAGATGAGTTTCTGTCCGACTCAAAAACACAGCAAACGCACCAAAGTCACTGGCAACTACCGCACAAGCGCTAAGAAAAAAACCCCACAGCTAGATTTCTATTCTTTTTCAAGCTTTGGCAGATTACTCAAGTTGGTGTTTACCTTAGGCAAAACCAAGACCCAAAATAGTATGAACGGCTTGTGTGTTTGTTATATAGTGCCACATATTTTGCAGCAGAAATGCGCGATTAGGATTTCAACTCACTAGATATATGCTCATTCTGCTTGCACATAGGGCTTTGGCGATGCATACACGGCATCAAACCATGGTCCAGCTCTGATGCCGACTGCAGCTTTTGCGCTAACCCATCCATTAAGCTCAACCGCCATTCCATTAATGCATCGTAGTTGGCTGCTGAAAACCGCAGATGATGCCTTCACGACCGCGATATCATACCAAAAATTGCCCAGAAAGTTGCACAAACAGGAACGCTACTTGCGTATGAATTAGAAGACGAAGATTATCGAATTTGAGTTAGACAAATGCGCTGTTGTAGGCAAGAGCTGACATAGCGCTCGTTTCTTCTGTACGCTAATGGAAAACTGCTTAATCACGGTTAAAGAAAAACGCTTCATTCAAAATTCCACTATGTTATTAGCTGCTTTTCTTCCAAAACAGACATTCGTCATCCCAATTCAAGTAAAAAACCAAACCATTACATTTATGCGCCCACGGTTGCATTTCAGGGTAAACTAAGCAAATGTGACGCAAAGCACTTTGAAAATTTAGCTGGTTTACTGCGTTACGTATGTTGGAAAATGTATTTTTCTTTTAAAACCGTCTCATGACATAAATACTGCTTCTGTTTTTATTTACTAAAATATAAATACCAAAGATCCCATCAAATGCTGAAGCTAGCCTCGGGTCTGCTGCTTTTCACGTTCATAGGTAACGGGGTGATTGATGCTTTGTTGAGTAACAGTAGTCCTTAAACAAGCAGATACCTACCGATGCCATTTTGTCAAAGATCACCTTTGTATATTGTTCAAATTAGCTCTGAAAATGAATGTTACACAGTTCATACTTGAAAGTACAGTGTCAAAATAATAACCGCGGCGGGCTAGGGCACTAAGTCGGCATTCTGCCTTTTGCTTGGGAAACGGATCAGTGTAAAACTGATTACTTATCTGAGATTATTGCTTTTATGACCGTCAGTTTGCAGCATTGATTCTGGGAATGTTTTTCCACGTGCATTGTCAGTCAGGACCGTAGGTTAATTTAAAGTACATTCCAATCGATCTGGTTATTAGAAGAGTCTATGTAGCAACTGATCCATCCAATAATTCCATATTCGTAGTGATAAACGTTACCCATAGTAGCTAGGTAGAGCATTCGCAAAACATCTCAAGTGCTCTGGGTTCGATGTGAATTTCTTTGGACGAATGCAAATGTGTAAACTACCGGTACTGGGGAGCAATACTGTGCGCGAAAAATTGACATTGTGGCTCCCAATCATCGTGAGGAACAACCAG
The DNA here is from genome assembly GCA_944474145.2 of Dicrocoelium dendriticum. Classification (NCBI taxonomy): domain Eukaryota; kingdom Metazoa; phylum Platyhelminthes; class Trematoda; order Plagiorchiida; family Dicrocoeliidae; genus Dicrocoelium; species Dicrocoelium dendriticum. Next base: position 234,743,052 of record OX104063.1, read on the forward strand.
CCAGCTTTAGGGTACCCTAGGCATTTCAGCTATGAACTAGGTTACTACCCCACACCATTCAGTAAGACAATTACTATGAAACGATGCAATTCTATACACCCATGTCCAGTAAGTGGGGTTTCACATAAAGCGATACACAGGCCGACGGTCAATAGTATGATACTTTGTCCTATAAGTTATGGAACTGTAAGTTACGTCACTACCCACTGAGAGGCATACAAGCGAACAACTATCAATTTAGTTAGCCTTAAAATCAAAGTAATTGCAACGCTTAGGTGGTCAATATTCAATACGTATTACCAAACCAAGCTTAACGTTATTCGCCCAGTCGGAGGGTTTGAACGAAGGCACTTGGGGTCATAAGATGAAGTCTTTCTTATTTCCCTGTCATGAAACTGCAAGAGTTATTATCAAAATCACTATCGAACATTACGAAGTTAGTCACCTTGTCAATGTGCACCGTCTAAAATTCCATTAAACAAGTGAATCAGCTACGCAGCTAGATAAAAGTTTATAAATCAAGCTTGGTGTGTTAGATTTACAACAAAAGCCATATCATTTTGTATGGAAAGTTGGTACATGCGCTCACCTGGACAAATTTTTTCTTCAAACGGTCCTTTCGGATGATATCTTCAAACATTTCTGGATTGAGCGGTGGTCGCTGCTGTGCATCGTCCGCGTTGAGTGACCGAAAAAATTCCTCGTCATTCCCTCCTTTGGTAGCTCCATTTGCGTAATTCATTTTATGAGTGTGAGCTCTAACTCACTCTGAAGTAACCGTAGCAGCACTGAATTGAGCTGGTTTTGTCTGAAAGTCCTCTGCAATAGGATCAATCTAGTTCACTTGTGCAACTTAAATATGCATCTAAGAGCTAAGATAAAATGTACCTCAGCATAAAAATTCTAGCTGAAGAGATCGCAGCTTGGTATGTGTCTTCTACATTTGAAATTCAAGGTCACGTGCGTAGCATGGGCCAACATTGTAGCCAGCCAAATTCCAGAAATTAGTAAAGGCGTCAGCTACTCGACTGCTCTCACCTTGATACTTGTCTCGCTAAAATGAAAATCCTCCCATGAATATATAACTGCTTAAATATGCCTATCGTGTGTCGTGTCCTTCAGCACAAGACATTTCATTTACTGAGATACTGGTTTAACACTTTTCCGTTATATTAAGTGGAAGCTATTACTTATACCAGGTACTGCTCCTTCACAGCCTTCTGGAAACCGATGAAGGTCCAATGGGATTACCGCAGCACACAGTGTAGAGAAATATCTAATATCGCACAACTTGAGTGAATAATGAACAATGAGTTAGCATGGGTAAAATTCCATTTGCTAGCCAAGCCGCTCAGGATAGTAGAGATAAAACAACCATATTAAAAGATATGTGAGTTGTCTGTTTGACCACCTATCGGGCAGATGCGCAGCTGAATAATCACAGTGTAAATAAGAATTTAATACAAACAGCAAGGCCGCAAGGGGCAGTTATAGCTTATGTAGTTCGTGAGAAAATTACGAACAAGAGTACTCTCTAATGTACCACCTCCTTAGGTTTAGGTAACATCTAATCCCGAGTTGAAGAGATACTTCATAAATTCCAAAGTATCACAGCTTAGGTAAAAGTGGGATGAAAGCTAAGGGCGACATCTACTTGTTTTTGAACGGCTCCAAGTCTGGGGAGGAGATAACTGAGCCCGGGACAGAGTTCCAGCGTTCCTGCATACACGTCAGTTGGAGATGCGTGTCAAATGCGCCCGTCTATCCCAAATTGCTATTCAAAGAGGATGACGTGATTACGCGAGTCGAGCGGCGTTTTGCCACAGCAATTCTTTGTACATTCAGTGCTGCAAAATTGTGCCCAATTCGTGCACTAGCAAGTCAGCAACGTCGTCGGCATAGCTTACGCAATCGGTCTCTGCCAAAACACATAGCATTTCCAACTTTGTCTGCAACTTGCAAGCAGTTACATCGGCAGAACAGACCGGTGTCTGCACAAGCGGCTCGTTGAGCACATCCTGAAATGGGCTGTTACAATTGTAGGAAAACACTCGCAGGGGTAAAAATCAAGATGCAAATAGCCAGCTTCGTCGATATCCAGACATCTACTTGCTACGGGGTATCGAATTGACTAACTTGGTGTTTACGATTATCTGCTGTAATGAAAACACCAAGATACTGAAGCGCGCGGAGTCTGTGGCAATTAATCACAGCCGTCCGGACCCATGTGTGCAAAAGTAGTTGATTGCCCACGTCAGAATTCCTTGGGGATAGTGATACTTGTCTCAAACCTTGTGATTCTGTTGGAGTTTATACCCTTATGTTTCTACCATTCCCATTCTGACACCATTTAAATCATTGCATTCCCCTTTCTTGATCGTTAAATGTCATTCGTTTACATGTAAGCGTAAAGCGCGAAATGATAGAATCGTGCAACACCCGTTTTCTCATTGTGTTAGTTAGAATGATACAGGGAGCCCAGTGTTTCACTTGCAGAAAGCTGCTCATCCAATGCAGGATTTGATCACCAATGCAATAGATCCAAAGTTTATATGAGAGAATTCGATGGTCTAAGCCAGGGGTGCCCAAACTTTTGCAAGGAGGGCCACATTTTGTGAGGTAAAAATATGTCGGACCATATTCAGACTGGCATTAGGACAATAACAAAAATTACACAGGTATGAAAAAGTCCAGGCCTATAGTTATTATTTCATAATGAGGCAGCGGGCCAGTTAAAGTATTAAGGCCCGCCGCATTTGGCCCGCTCGCCGGAATTCGGACACCATTTACCTAAGCGACCAAACGCTAATGAGAAGTCCAGGTAACAGACATCTGCTCCTGCTTCACCATCAACTGCTTTAGTGCAGATATAGCATGAAGTTAACAGGTTGCTAGTACATGAGTAGCTTTGTTGGAAGCCGTGTTGTTCCGGGGTTATTATGCTGTGGTTTTACAGGTACTACAAAACTTCAGCAGCTATGATAGACTTCATAACTTTGGAAGGCACAGAAATCCGTATTGTCGGACGGGATTTGGTTGGGTCAGTGCGGCTAACCCTCTTTGGAATAGCAGTGATGCACCTTGCTTCCATATTGCTGGAATTTGGTTCTCCTTTAGAGAACGCCAATAGAATATAGCCAGAGGTTCCGCCAAATCACTGTCTGCTGACTTTAGAGCCTTCGCTTGAACGTTATCAACTCCAGGGTAACTGTGGACATACAGGGACAACAGCCTAGTCAAAGCAGCTTCTAAAGGAAAACTGCTATTGGATAAAACTGATGGTGATAAAATAGAAACAGGTTTAATCGTTGTGCCGGTTACCATCTGAAACATATGTGAGTAATGGAACCGTATCAGATTGGCTGCTTCCGTTGCTGATCGCGTGCTCCAGTCATTGGTGACCAGTGCTGGAATTCCGCGCTAAACCTTACAGAGGTCACAGACATGCCTGTATAAGGTTTTGCGGTTAGGGCATTATCTCTACATTAACACCTGCTGATGTGTTACCTTTTTCTCGCGAATCGGTTACACGCAATTCACTCTGTGCCATGCATGTTGTCGTAGTTTCGGAATTCAGGGAGTCCTTGTGAGCTCTCCATGCGTGTCCCTAAAGGATTTGCATTTACGTTTTCTGCGCCTTTGAAATGACTGACGTATTATTTGACGATGGAGGGAGTTCTGTGCCAACAATTGCGCTACTAGAGTCTTAACTGTCCTTATGAACGTTTCCTAGGCGATTTCTGGGGGGACATTGAGTTAAGAAGGTCCAAGGTGTCAGCTTAAAAAGCGCGGATAACACGTTATAGTGCGTGACAGTATACACATCACCATCAAGCCTTTCAGGATATTCCGCATAGCATACATAGTCACACAGTAAAGTAGAGTGTTCAATGCGACCCGATAGTGCGCTTGCAATCATGAGTTCTTCGTTGGTAAGCACAAGATCAAGTATCGACCGCCTGTTAGCAGTTGGAAAGCTGGTGCGAGACGTCACGTGGAGAAATACGAGCTTTATCGAGATAATCATATTCATGAAATATTCACATACTGAGCAAGCACTAAGTTGAAACGCACTAAATTCTGCAACGAAAAGTAAACTGAGTTAGACTACATTTTCAGAAATGTCTCGCATTCACGCTTTCTCGCATACCCACAGCAGATTAAAAAATCATCAGGCAGCTATCTAGTTCCCCATTTTTGTTCAAGTTCCTCGTGGACTCCATCATGGAGTGTTTCCTTATGTAACCTCACGATACACCCGTTGCTGCGCTGCCTGGTGAGAAGCTAGTTGAGCTGGATTATATATATATATATATATATATATATATATATATATATATATATATATATATATATATATATATACTGAATACTGTATTATAGAGCAAGTAGAAATGGATTCTGTACAACACTTTCGAAATATGGTGAAAAATGTTATACAAGTTATAAACCGTGAATATCATTGTCGTTCTCATGTAATAGTTAAAATATTCGACTTACGATATTTCTGGACTCACAAATGTGACATGTCATCGTAAGTGTGCAATCCTTCTCTGAATCGAATAGTGGCAAAGTACAACTCTAACAAAGTTTTGAACTGTTGCACAGATGATGCTTCAATCACCTGTTCAGGTAAACTGTTCCAAATGTTTACCACTCTCTGTTTGAAGCACAGTGGGTGGGGAACACATTTCACATCCTGCAAGACAAGTTTGTATCTGTATCCGCGTGTGCCGCATGGCCCTCGTAAGTGCAGCATTGACCTTAACATGGGAAATCAATGAGAGGTAGTATACGGTAGGTCATAATGAGATCGACTAGCACCCGACGGTAGGACAAGGTGTATAGTCCTAGTTTCTCGCACCGGTCTTCATACCCAAAGCCACGTAAACTCGGGATCAGCCTGGTAGCGACGTGTTGGACCCGTTTGATCTTTTGTGCCTCGCCTCGAGTAATCGGAATGTAGGCAAGCGAACCGTAATCTAGCATTGGTTTAATGATAGAACAGGCGAATGGCAACCTCTTCAGACCATGTGTCGATGCTAAGTTTGCGCGCCCAAAGCAGATATATATATATATATATATATATATATGCATCGTGTGGTTACGCAAGGAAACACTCCATGATGGAGTCCACGATGAAGTTGAACAAAATGGGGAAATGGATAGCTGCCTGACGCTTTTCCCAATCTGCTTTGGGTGTGCGAGGAAGCTTGACTGCGAGGCATATTTGGTTGGCGGCTTAGCGGTCCAGATCTGCCTGTCATTATGGTCAGCCACAGGACGCCCGCGCCTACAGGGTGACGATGGTTGGCTTGCGCCGCACCACACACGGTCGCATCCACACACCACATACCCAGTGTAAACCCGAAGGAATAAGACCGGAAGACATGTGGATGAGAGCCAAGTTTCATCAACGGAGCCGACCCACACTCCTTCACAGGCTAACACAAGCACACTGTATTCGGGGAATCATGTGCACACAAGGCGGTGGCTGAACCGTAGTCCGCTCCACACTGAATGCATGGAACTACTCTAAGAGTCTGCCACGGCCACAAGGACAGTGCATGCTCTCCCCTGCAGCAACGAGAAACTGTCTCCTGGAGCCAGTAAAAGCCGAGGTAGTGAGTAATAGACAGGTGAGCACCTTGTCAAAATGCACATCAAGCGCAGCCACACGGGGGATAGTAAGCAACATCCAGGCACTTGAAACAACATTATCAAATAAAGTATATCTGTTAGAGCATACGGCTATGCAGAGATAACCCTTCACCAAATTAACATTCGGAGTAAGTAGGTTAGCAACGCATCCCCGATAATTACAAAGTGAGAACATTTCAATCAAAAAGTGCCACTAACGCGATAACGTTAACTAGGATAACCGCAATTACCATAAGCAATCTGTGCCAGTTAATAGCACATTATTCAGGTCGGCAGAACAAAGCCAATTAAATGGAAGGAAATTTCTCCTGCTTAAAAAGACCTAGTTTAAGTGTAAGTTGGTTTAGTCCAACTGCGGTGAAGAAGCGTCATGAATGCAATATATACATATATATATATATATGTTTATTTATATATATGTACGTTTTCCGGGATTGACTGTCCTGCCACAACATCGTTCAAGGGTAAGACAACATCGTTCGTAAAATCAAGCTCAACTAGCTTCTCACCAAGCAACGCCTCAATGGCTGCATCGTGAGGTTGCGCTGGATTCCACGATGCAGATGAACAAAATTGGGGCAACGGGTAGCTGTAGTGAATGGTATAATTGCGGTTAATGGGGCGTAGAGCCGTCAGAACAAAACTTTTCACCACCGGACAATGTATTGACCAGATTTCAAGTCCCATGAAATAGACAAGACAGCCGACTATATGGAGTAAAGTGAGAGGGTAGCAGACAGGCCGTCTCGCACAGTCGGAGGCGTCATACATAAGAACCACGGTAGAGCAGCTGGTGATGGCGAAGTTCACGGCCAGGGGTCTGGGACGACTTCGTACTTGTAAGGGACCAGATCGCATGGTGTAACGTCTCCCCGTTTGTAAACACCCTATGCTTCAGACACATACGAACAAAATGCTGAATTCACTTGTAAATTTCGAAACGGTTGGGTTGTCCGCATACGTCTCCGAGTTACTCTGTGGCATGGCTCCGTACGCATTTCGGTTGGCTCACTGAGCTCCACAGTTTTTGGTCCTTCAAACATTTCCAGCAGTACATGGAAAGGCAACTCGGAAGCAGCAGAGCTTTTGTGTTCGAGCCGTCTTTTGTGTAATTGAGTAACGTGCCGAAGGAAAGATGACGATTTGATCAACACCTCATACAGCGCAATGTCTTTCCCTTTTCGTATCACTGCAGGTTGTCAGGTTTGATGATATGGCCTTGCATCCAAAGCGTAGACCGGCTCACCTGGTAAAAACTTCTACCAACGCCTGACAAGAGTGGCAGTTGCGCAACCTTAAAGCGTGTTGCATCAATGGTAGGCTGCATCTCAAGCCCGAACATGACTTCCGCTGAGGATCTGTTTCCTGGTGCAGCGGGGTTAGGCGTAGCCTGTTAACTTAACAAGAACAGCTGTATAATCACTTCTGTCGATCCTTACCCCCGCAATTTTAGTAGGTAGCTACGAATCTTGCTGTCTGTCAGTTGGACTGGGGATGCCCGGGAGACGACCGGCAGTGCTTGCTGCCATTACGTTGACAGAAAGCACCAAATTTATAGGACATAAATTGTGAACCGTTATCGGAAGAAAAGAGATTTGGTGAACCGAATTATGCAAGTAACTGTTGTTGTTTCCTTACTATGGCAGCTGTCGTGGTTGTGGTCATCAGGTAGACGTCTGACCAGTTGGTGTATGCTTCATCCTTGCACTGGACGAGCGAAATCAGTGTGAATCCTCTCCCAACGCTTGGATGATAACATCTGGGTCATGATGCTTTTGCTCGGATGTTTCGCTGCTGATGCACAATTGCTAAATGCGGCCATACCGTCATGCATGGAGCTGTCAGTAAATGGCTAGAGCTTTCAGCTATAATATTCCGCTGTTATAAGCAAGCCTTCCCTGATATATAACTTGTAACTTCTTACAACTTCTTCTGTCTTAAAACTCCTCATTTTGTTTCCAGCACTGAAACATGGTGCAACTCAGACATAAGTTACTCTCAGCTTCAAGTTATTGGCTATCACCTGTTTTGAAAAGATAGTTGGATCAAATGCGGAGGATGCGCTATCTACATTCGAAATGATATCACAGAGATATCTGTTGACCTTCCGGCTCTCAATGACCCTGGTGATTCGTCGTGGTTAGCAATCGATTTTAGTGACCTTATACTGGTTGCGTCCATAGATCCCCTAGCGCTACCAATCGCCATACTGTACAACTAGTTGGGGCTATCAACACTGCCTTAAATATTTCTTACAAACATAAGCTTGTATGTGGAGATTTAAACTAAACGCATATTGACTGGACGGCGCACACAATTAAAGTGTCAACGAGCTACATGCGATTAATCCATAGCAATAAGATCAACGGTTGGGCAACAAGTTAAGCAACTTACAAGAACAGTCAACACATTAGACCTGATATTTACCATGGGCTTTCCGTCATTGCTCGTCACTATTGACAGCTCACTAATCGGCTGTGACAACAATACAGTGCTCTGCAGCATGCAAGCTAAAATATCAAAACAAACTACGAATGAATGACAAGTCCACTCGTTGTATCCATTTCATTGACCAGATCATATTTGACAATCGCCTCAGTACCCTGAAATGGATAAATCTTTAACACAGGATCCAACCTTAGCCACAAACAAAGTTATAAAGAATTTTACCACCTTTACCGACCTATTGACACATACACTGTGGATTAATCCCCATAGCAGTAGTGGTCAACACAAGCCATGCTTCAAAATTATCACCACATTGAAGAAACTCAGGTCCAAATGCCACAAAAGTTTGTAATATTACTGTGAATTCATTAGAATCTACTGAAACTAATTTTACACAGACACCAGTATAACCCAGCCTCTTCTAAAACGGAAGACAGATGGAGCGTTCTCAAACATTCCCCGGAGCCTGAGTGGTGTTCAAAGAAGTGTAATTTCTATAAAACCTTCATTTCACTAAGTACCTGATGGTATTCCTCTAGCTGTCATCAAGCGTGGAGGGAAAAGTATTCCTCTACTGATGTTAAACGGCTTCACATTATCCTAAACAGTGGTTATTCCCCTCCGCAGTGGGAACTCGCAGTACTAGCACGAAAACACAAAGGTGGCTCCTGATCTGCAATGAGAAGTCATTGCCCAACTAATCATACTACGGCAGTCTCAAAGGCACTGCAGCGAATTGTCAACTATGGTCTTTTCAATTCTCAATAAGATTAGACTTCATCAATAACGTATAACAAGACTTTCTTGAGAAGTGATCCTGTGGTAACTGTCAAATACACTTCATTGACCACGTAACACCGGTTGTTGACAATGGACAAAAAGCTCGGTGCACTATTGAGGCGCGCAGTGGTTGCTGCACCTAATTTCCTAATAGTTGGTGATCTAAATCTTCCTCATGCGGATTGGCAAGGCACCGCAAACAGAGCGGATACATTGGAACAGGAACTGGTTGACTGGATGCATGAGAATGCACTTGAACAATACATCAATATGCCGACCAGGAGCCGAATCGGGGGTGCCCCCTCCACGTTGGATGTTGCCATCACCAAACACGGTCGTTTCGCAGAGCTACAAGTGGAAGCACCTTTAGGTAGGAGTGATCACTGCGTCCTCACTTTCTGCCTAAATACCTTGAAGCCTGCACGACATCCTCGCCTCGTGAGAAATTTCAGCCGCATCGACCATATGAAATTGAGGGATAGAGCCCTCCAGGTCAATTGGATCCCTGACCAGGAACAGGCATCTTTGGAACAAAGGTGGTCTGTGCTTAAAACTGGTTTAGTACAACTATTGAATGAGTTTGCTCCTCTTCGTCCTGCGAGACATTTCAGCAGGCCTCGATGGTGGAGGAGGAGAATTGATAGAGCTCTAAAGAGACGAAATGAGAAGTGGAAAATATTCTATGAGGCCAGGGGCTTTCGACGATGGCTACAGTACACAAAAAGCCGGAATACGGCTATCAAGATGCAACGGCAGGCTAACTACTCTTATGAGCTTCGGCTGGCTCGGTATGCGAAAACAAATCCAAAGTGTTACTACGACTATGTTCAGTCTAAAGCCTCCCTAAGAGAGGACGTTGGGTGTCTAATTATGGAAGATGGCAGCCAGGCTGTGGAAGCCAGAGATAAAGCTGAGATGCTGCTAAGAGTCTTTCAGAATCTGCATAGGAGGGACAATGGATGTGCTGCACCATCGCAGCCACACTGTGTCAGCAGTTGTATAATGTAGGACATCGTGCTGACTGCGCAAGAGGTCTTTACTGTGATGACTAACTTGAATCCCTTCAAATCAGCCGGTCCTGACGATGTACATCCGGCAATAGTCAAGCCACTAGCTGACATCCTTCAACATCCTGTTCTGGAGCTGTTCAACTTGTCGCTCCAGGAATGCAAGTTGCCACGAGACTGGAAGGAAGCAGCCATAGTTGCAATTCACAAGGGTGGCTCCAAATCGGAGCCCCTTAACTACAGACCCAGCAGTCTAACCTGTGTCCATCTCAAGTGTTTAGAGAAGCTTATAAGAAACCGGATTTGTGAGCATTTGGCGGAACACAGTCTACTTGGAGCAGAGCAGCATGGTTTCATTAAAAAGAAGTCGTGCCTCACTAATTTACTGTGCTTCCTCGATGAGATAACTCGATGTCTTGACGACGGGATTCCGGTAGAGGTCTGCTATCTTGACTTTAGCAAGGCTTTCGACTCAGTAAATCACCGTTTCCTACATGAAAAATTAGCATGGTTCGGAGTACATCCTAGACTTCTGTCTTGGGTCTCAGAATTCTTATGTGGGAGAACGTTTCGAGTTAGAATCGGTGACGTGAGTTCTAGTGTGGGCGTGGCCTACAGTGGAGTACCCCAAGGATCGGTGCTAGGTCCACTTTTGTTTCTTATGTTTATAAACGACTTGGCTCCTCTTATTGAAGACCCCTGTTACATCTTTGCGGATGACTTGAAGCTAGTCAGCAGGGGCAACCGTGCAACACTGGCCAAGGATATCATCAGTGTGGCAAACTGGTCGAAGCAATGGGACTTGGCCTTGAATGCAAGCAAATGCCAAATTCTGACCACTAGTAGAGACGTACTTGCAGTTCAGACTTCCTTTGGGCCCTTCCCCTTACAATGCACTACCCAGGCACGCGATTTAGGGGTCATCATGACGAGCAGCTTCAAGCCTTCGATGCAATGTCGATACGCCGCCAACAAAGCGCGACGAGAATTGTTTCGCCTCAGGTGGGCTCTGTGTAATACCAAGCCAGAAGTGTTCCTGCCACTATACAAAGCAGTGGTTAGGCAACACTTAGAGTATTGTGTTCAAGCTTGGTCGCCCTATCTCCGTGATGATGTTCTTTGCCTGGAGAAGATTCAAAGACTAGCAACCAGGATGGTTGAAGGTCAACGGGGGAGGCCGTATGAAGATCGCCTAAAGAGCCTGGGGTTGTTTTCCCTTGAACGGCGTAGACTGAGAGGCGATCTGATAGAAACATTTAAGATCATGAAGGGCTTCAGTGCCATCGTGCCCTCTGATTTATTTGAGCTGGCTGATTCTGAACGCTTGCGTGGACATCGCCTGAAGCTCAAACAACAGAGAGCTAGACTGAACGTCAGGGCTAAGTTCTTCTCGAATCGTGTAGTGCGCAACTGGAATAAGTTGCCTTCGGAACTAATGGATTGTGAGACTGTGGTTGCCTTCAAAGCAGGCCTAGACAGGTGCTGGCCGCGTATTTTTCCGGAATTAATATAATCCTATCCAATTTATTCGCATTGTTATCCGATGTTGATCCTTGTAAAAGCAAAGATTGCTCTCGCTTTTGATTCATTTCTTTTTGCAGAGGCAAGGAGAGGCGATCAAAAGTCGAAGTGCCGGGGCTCTGGTTCGCTTACCGGTACAAGAAGCTGGACGCTCGTTAGGCGGGAGCCTGTATCGTCCACGGATTTTGACCTGACCTGACCTACTAGACATGCACAAGTCACTGGAGCGTGTGTTGTTTTAAAACGGTTGTTCCCAGGGTTCGACTTAGCAGCTTCTTAGTTTGCGCCACGCGAATCAAAAGACAACGCACCAGACAGGAAGTGTATTTGCGAAACACTGCACGGGCCGACGTGGGAATGAAAATACTCTGATTACAGTTCAAATCACGACTGAGTGCTAATTTGAATTTATCGATCTCAATGAATCACGGAACATGTGAGTAGTCTGAAACAAGCGATTGTGACAAATGTTCTGCAGCACAGAAAAACTCTAGTCTGATTGTAACTGTGACTGTTCTGATACAAGGCACAAGGTTGCTTGTGGAAATTGCCCACTTACCTTCCCGAACAAGTCAATTTGTTTCGTTTCCGTGCACATTTAACTTTGGTCTGACCTAACAAAAACCTACCTAGATCGGACACGGAAAGGTAAAATAAGCCAGCAACTCTCCTCCTCTTGAGAAGTTACAAGCGGAGTTATCCAGGACAGTGTGATTATAGCACTACACTTTCTAATGTATATAAGTATCATCTGTGACTCCATCAAACATGGACGTTCATACTTCTTTGCGGATAATATTAAACTAGTTTACTGATTTCCACCCGGACAGCATTGGGTATGGCCTTAAAACATGCGTGAGGACTTATCCGCATGGACTTTTGGAGAAAAATTAGTCCATGAAATTCTCCGCTGAAAAATCGCAATTGCTTGGGTATGGATACTGCATAACTGATGACACCAGTACCCTAGCAGGCACAAACCTCCCAAACTCTTCTTCAGTTAGGTACCTGAGAGTTATATATTCCGCATCGCTGAACTTTTTCGAGCATGTCTCAGATCAGACAGCAAAGGCAAGACAACTGAAAGTTTATATCATAAAGTCCTTCTTTTTTCCGGAAACGAGACTTGAAATGTTTAAGCTTATCGTGCGCCTTATGCTAGAATACTGCACAAATATCCATAAGCACCTGCGCAGAATGGATCAAGTTACTTTGGAAAGCATTCAGCTTGCTTTCAAGAAACTCATTATGCATCGGTCAAGCAGTCTGAACCATGAGGACCGCAATCCCCTTGCTTTAAACTAGACCCTCTGTGGTTGCGCAGCCAACAAAATAAGCTATTTATTTTTTACAATCTTATACATTGTCGGGTGTACACGACCGGAATAGATCCTACCTTGCAAAATTCCCCAAATCACCCTAAAAGAAATAGGGGCTACACAGTATCCATAAAAATGGGAACTTAAATATCCGCTCCATCGTCTTCCTGGTAAGATATACTCACATATGAACTAAGCTACCATTGGAAGCATATGCAAATAAGAACTTAAACAAAGTTAAAATGAGGTTAGGTGCTTTTCTCACCACACAGAACATAATGAAACATTCGGTCTTCAAGTGCCTACAGTTGTATTAATTTCCTCAGGTCCAAACAATATATGACCAATAATGCAGGTTCACCACACACCATCACACCTTAATCTGTTGCTCGATAATGCCACCCTTGAAGTCCCACTTTAGGTGCACAAACAAAATATGTGTATCTATTGCCTTCTCTCTCCTTCGTACATTGTAACTATCCTGCTTTGCTCTGGTATCCGGATAATTTGCTTCACCTAGTGTGTAGTGAAACGAAAAGCGAACTCATTACTAACGTTACCTGCTGTTATTCTAAACTTCTGCAATATTTTATCACGCCCAATCATATGGCATCTCACAATGTCGCCAGACATGTTATTCGACTACTTATCTGTTGATATTTCTACTCCCTATTCTAACTAATTCATCTTGTTCTCCAGGTATTCTGTTGTTCATGAGTGAGCCGATCTCTTGGGGTGATAGCTTGAAACTTCTAATCAACACGTATACCCACGCCAGAAGACCCTCAGGTGAATATAAAAGTGTGTTCAAATTAAAAAATATTCCGCTCTGAACTACTGAACTCACACTTAGTGGCATATGACGCCAACCGGTGATCCCGGTCATCAGTCCTGCAAAAAAATATGAATGACGAAATGGCTGACTGGTTTGAGTAACTAGCTTACCAGAAAAAGGATTACGCAAATGATGGATAAAACCGGTAGTGGTCAGGGTACTTTTAAACAACACCGATACATGACCAGCTCGGGGGCGGAGGTGCGGGTGCAGGACTACCCCGCATGGAAATATGTCCCCGGCAGACGGTTCCACGAATGACTGTATTACTGCACTTGTTCTTTCTTACCCTACTTCAATTTGCGCTGAATCTGTTGTGCTCCTGGTTCCCAGTTATTTCATCTCTATCGTCCTACTGTTTTATCTATATTTGTAGAAAGTAGAAGTCACAATTAAACCGCACACAATAATCTGCCTCGACGGGGAATCGAACCCCGGTCCACGAATTGCCAGTCCGCTGCTCTACCACTGAGCTACCGAGGGCTGACGGTTAGGTGCACAATTTAATACATGACTTCTGCTTGTTGCGCGACGTATTGCCAACGAGCTCACAGTAACTGTCCTGGTGTCGCAGATTGGACCACTCACTCGTCACCTCCCAAGGAACAAAGTAACTGTCCTTCTGAAGTCCAAAGGGCGATGGTAGACTAGTTGAAGGATGTTTGTGAGTGGAAAGTAGAAGTCACGATTAAACCGCACACAATAATCTGCCTCGAGGGTTTGATCGTGACTTCTACTTTCTACAAACATTAAGCTACTCACAAACATCCTTCAAGTAATTTACCGATATTTCTCCTTAAGTTATTCCTTAGACCATAGCCTCGCTCTTAGTTGTGCTACAGTTCCTCTATATTACTATACCAAGAAGCGGATAACTAATGCACACCTTCCTAATTAACCTGTCTCTGGCATCTTCTAAAAGACTATGAGCCAGTGAATAAGTCCTGACTGCAGTGAATGGGCCCTTATTTCTTTGTCTACTTATCCGCTTAAATCTCCCTTTTCAACATTACGTTTACTGTACATAGTCACACACCCCCTAACTATCCACCTACAAATGAAAGCTGAAAGAAATTCAACTGAGCTCAACCAGCATCTCAACCATCTGGCAGCCTAAAGCCCAACTTGATTAGTTCAAATCCATAATTAGACATAGGAATGTTTAGACACTACGCTGTGCCTTAAACCCCTACGAAGTGAATACTGTCCTTATTATTTTCATAAAGCAAGTTGAGTTTGATGTTCCATTGGAGTTAACTTAATATAGTCTTTCCCTTATTTTTGCAACACCCTAACTTGCTAGTCACAAATAACTCCAACCCTATTACTCCAGTCTATGAAGTAAGGTTGTGTATTACCCATCCGATTTTGATCGGAGAATCTAAAAGCTTCAACCTTTCCATACTCCGTCCTCTCCCCCCCCCATCAAACCGCCTCTATCATGGCACCACCAAACTGAACGAAAAACAACCAAATGAGAATGTCCGCAAACTGGTAGCATATATGAGACAAAAGTCCCAAAGAAAAATGTTCGCATAAACAACAAATGTTCGCATGAAAACCCAAACGATTGACAGCCTCGTATACCTGAGCATGTTACAACATAAATACTATCCGTGCCTTTGTGGACTCTGTTTCTCTGTATCACGAGAAATATACCTTAGTATAAGATTGTGAGTTCGAGTCATCTCATCTTACAATCTTCAGACGTATTGCAGTAGCGCGGGAGGCAACAGTTGTGCGGAAGACTGCAAAGTCACAAGAACGAACGAGAACAGGGACAGGCACAGACTTTATGGAGGAGGTCAAACGGTGCAATAAAAGCACTACGAACGAACGAGCAGAGTGTGTATTGCGAGCTAGGAGCAATAGCTGGCCTGAGTCTAGGAGTAAAGAGAATATTGGCTAAAACGCCTATAGATCAGACAGAAACAAGCACAGTAACACAACCGCGATCAAACAAATCCAGAGTCTTAGACAAATGCCAAGTTGGTCAGCATGCGATATACGGGGTCAAACAGACAGCCAAGACTCACCAGTTTGGGGCGAAACGATGCACGAATATGACAGGTAGTGATTTCCCATACACGGTGCTCTGTGGGTCTGAGAAATGAGCGGTTTGTGCTCGCTTGTGTGACAGCTTGTTTAACCGCGATAGCGTGCGTTAAACTCTGTACCATCCTGTCGCTTCGTTCTTGCTATACACTGAATAGAAACCTACTTCCATAAGCTCAGGGTGTTTCATTGTGCACGACACATCGAAACATATTTTCTGGAAAGGTTTAACGAACGAAAGGAGGTAGCATTCCACTCAATATCGTCGCGGAAACGCAGTAACACTCGTTTATTGTTTCTTCTATGAACCTATAAGATAATCACCTTAACGAAGTACTTTTTCACAGAAAGTACTATTACATGGCATCAGTCATGTAGCCATTGCAGAACCCGAATTCTAAGTGAGCATGCAGCGTTTTGGTTTATTGGTCAAAATTGCGTTGCGATTAAAATCAAGCAAAGGCAATCTACAGTAACCACACCAGTGAGTGTACAGCTATAGTTACGTTGGATACATTTTGGAATGTATTCGCACACTCGGCCTAGACATACTTGAAAGATTATCTCAGTTTTCAAAGACAGTGCGTAGAGCAATAAGTGTTATATAACAGGCCGTCAAGCGACACTCTGGGAATCATGTGTTCACCAAAATCCAAGTTAACGCAGCACATAAATGCTCCCAATTCGTTGGGACCATCGAAATCCAGTAAACTAGGTGGAGACACCGTGCCTCTGCTTTAGATTTGTTCCGTGTAGATGCAAGTACAATGTGCAAATTGCCGAATAGATACAAATTTTATTGTGGTTGCTGGTGGACAGCACTAATGGTTGTTTGATGGTCATGCTGAATACGGACTACTGTATTAAGGAAACGGGTAGCATTTTAAATATTTACAACTCCAACGTAGTATGAGGAAAAATGTTAGAAACATCAGGGACTATTATGATCTGCAAACACGCCGATCGTATTTCAAGTTCTCAGGCAATCTCGTCAAACCCATAAACACAGAGTAATTGGGGGCTCACAAATGTGAGATATCATTATCTGGGAGTATTCGTTCTCGGAATCTAACAGTGGAGAAAGGTAAATTCAACACACAATTCTGAACTGCCGCGCTGAACTTTTTTGTAAAGTATGATCGGGCAAATTGTAATCATGGTCCTTGAACGGGGCGAGCTGATAGTTATTGCTCATCAGTTACCAAATCTGTTGACAGATATCACACGAACCATTCTTTCCGATTTCAATCATCCTGGGCACAAACAGTTAACATGGGCAAGAACCAGTCTTGAAGTATTCTGCTATTATTTCCGTCAAGGAACATCCGTGATCCGCTTTCTGGCCATTCCATCCATAGTGCAGTTGAGTCTCCAATGAATTAAATGTTGCACCGATCGGTGATAGACCCATGTAACGGGACACATGCTTTCGGTGAGCAAACGTGTTTGAAGCCAAACAGAAACAAATCGATTGGTGTGTCGCTGTGACATCGACAACTATCGATTTCGTGTAGCTAACATTATCATGAGAGAAGTGTACCTAAGATGGATGCGTTTGTCGGAACAGGCAAGAAAAAGATGTATGACTAAGAGTATATTGTGTCTTCACACAAAAATGGTGTTGTAACGAAATATAGTATCGTGATGTGTTGGAACTTGTTATGGACTTTGGGTGTTGCGCACCCGAAAACACTGCACAACTGCAACACGTTTCGACGTAATTTCATGTCATCAGGTGGAGATAGCAGGCCTCGATCCCGCCACCATTGGAATGGTAGCCGAAACCACTACCCCTCATTAGCTACCGGGTCACGGTGGGCAACGCTTGGCACAACGGTAAATGACGAATTGGCGGGTCAAGTTCGGACTACACGTTGTGCGTTTTCGGATGGGCAACACCCAATTTGCATCTGCTTTGAGTACGGTCCCAGTGATGGCAGTGACTAAGATTCATTTCAACGTAAACCACAGTCCATTACATTGAGATTGCGCGTCGCAATCCGATCACACAAAGTGTAGTCCAAACTTGACCGTCCAATTGTTAGGGACATGTATGAAAACATAGCGTTTTAATGTTGGGACCGATTAACATGGTGCGGGTGAAAGCCCTGTAGTTTTCGGACCTCGGCGCACTTTATTATTATCTATATTCTATACAGACTGCTTGTTCACCGAGTTTCTCACTTGGTGGCGTTTTCACAAGTCATAATGAGCTTGTGTAGGTTGATCTTAGGTGTCTGAGTGTGGTGTCAGCGAATATCTTCCCGGCTGCAATGCCACGATTGGCCCATATCCTTGCAAAATTTTCTGCGACCCCAATCTGTGAGTTGCATATTAGCTTAAGCGATTCCGTGGTGTCTCAAATTCTGGGCGTTACTGGTGGACTTCAGTGTTCTACTGGATCACAATTGTCTCCAGTATATTCATTGTGCTCCCATATTGATTTGTCATTATTAATTCGCATTCTTATCTCTTTATGGACATTTTAATGCATTAACGTAAATAGCTTGCGTATCAAAAAGGTTCCTGAATTTTAATTCTCCAATTTTATACTCCATAGTATTTCCACATATGATTTCGACGGGTTACCTCCTTCTGGTGAAGCTACCCGATGTTAGCCAACTTCGATGAGGTCCGCAATGTTTATGGCGACCCGTATTATTGCATTCTGTACGTGTGGATCATCTGCCCTTTGTGAATAGTTTCTGAATGCTGAGTTCTCCTTTTGGTTATTCCTGTGTCCCGCTAAGTAAATAGAAGAAGCGCCTTATGTCCCACTTCGACTTAGAATAAGGTAGTAACCAAAGCGAGCTGCGCATATTTACTCTTATTTTTAGTCTTATGGACCAGTATCTAATGTCAGTTTATCAGCTCGCGAAACACATGAGCTTCGTTGATCATAAATGAACAATAAACAAGTTATCCCCAGATTGACTGCTCAGATCAACTGGCACGTGGCTGAATAGTAACAGATGCTCACAGATTACCACCACATACTCTTCTAACTGTTTCTTAGAGGCGCAATGTGTATAACGGAAGGGTACGACTCCTAATGTAATGAACGGACTTGAGACACAATAGCATACCACGGATAAAACAGCCGATATAATGCTAATTCGACCACCCGGAGACTTAGAAGCAACACGGTTCTGCAGGCACTTTGAACGGGTTCTTAAACAAAAGCAGAGTTCACACGAGACTACCCAACCCAGAAAAGAGTGAAAACAAAAACAGGTCTTTCGCCCCTGGCACTTTTACTAGCTATGTCAAAGTGATTACAGCACAGTCTAGTTTTGCATATATACCCCGATCGTGAAATTTGTGAATTTTCCACATGGAATTGTTTGCGTAAGCAAACCTTGAAAGCAAGACATAAGTAAGTGAATTGGAATTATGTGACCATGCCAACGGAACATGTCGAAAAGAGAAAGTTCATAAATGCGGAGGCTGGAGTGGAAAAACGAATGTTCTTTAGGTAAAACAGGCTGAATTTTTCATTATTGTAAAGGTTGGCCGGAAACTATAAAGTCTGATCGAAAAGTGAATGTCTCACGAGTTGGAAGGCTGATCGAAACATGTGCACTGGTCTGAATGCGAGTCTCATTGCCTTCCATGGTTTCAGCTTGCGATCTTGTGGGGACGTTGGGTCCCCATAACACATACTAATGAGGTGACGCGTGTGTACCAGTGCTTTCAAAACGAACAAATTTTGTCGAGGGCGCTCTCCGTTTGTTCTGCAGCATGATTTGCTTAATACATAGATTTTTTGGAATTCCCGAACAGATCACGCATTTTGGATGCACGGAGTGATTTACATGTTCGACTAAAATTGGTGTTCAGTTAGCCTACTTATACATTACCTTACTCGCTCACCGTAGGTGACCAAGAGATGTTTACCGACTTGAGGTACACTGTAGCGCTCCATAAGATAACTACCATCATTTGTGTATAATTTCACCAATGCCCAATCGTACACTTTCATTTCTTGTTTTAATCTCGCTTACATTATGTCCATGTTGACCTACATCCGGCTTGACACTTGACCGTCTTGTAAGTTCCCGCGCTCACGCGCTTCCTATTGTCTTGCTTCATCATTCCACGACTTCTTGTAGCTCATCGAATACAGTCCTCTGTGTCCGACACCATTTACCTTCTGACATCCACGCTTAATTTCATGCACAGTCTCCAACTAGTGTTTGCTAGTCCTACAATAACAGGAATGCACTACAAATTTTATACGCTCGGTTAAAGAGCTTTTTGACTGTGACCGCATTGCTGTAACTTATTGAGGAAGGTTTGCCGATGGGACTTGCACCGTTCTGGGATGTGACAGTTACTCCTGCGTCTTACATCTGCGCATAGTTCGCTGGCTCAAATGTCCACCTTTTGCACCACCTTGACTATAGCATCTTGTCTGTGGAAATAGGCTTGCTTTGTTACTCATTTACTGCATGTTTGGGTCATGTACGAAATCCTTTAAAAGAGTTATGCGGAAACATTCTTGTAAATTAAGAAAACATCTTGCTGGCTAGCAAGCAAGTATTAGACACTGTTCAGTGGACAAGACACAAATTCCACCGATCCTATCCAGCAATATTAGATTACTCCTTTTAAAAAATGCCGGATCTTAGTGGTTTATACATTAAACTGAATTTCCGCAAGCAGCCGTTTTGATGCTTCAAGAAAGCTGGCTACATGCTGATGTAGAAGACAATGTTATTCAACTTGCCGGTTATGTTCACATCAGAACCGACCGCCGCGGAATCCCTCGAAATCGTAGAGGGGTGTCATCATCTAGGTCAATCAACACTGGTGTAGCCCGTTTTCCAATTTTTACCTACTCAACAGTTCCAATCAGCTGACATTTGCTCGAATTTAAACCAAAGTTTATGAGTGGTTTCCTTTCTGTTAGGCTTGAGAATGTGCATGAACTGGTGGAAGAACCTATGTTGCGCTGATGCTGGTGGTGGCGATATCCTGACAGATGGTCTACACACTGCTGCTACTACTGTGCAATGGGCTCAT
Organism: Dicrocoelium dendriticum; assembly: GCA_944474145.2. NCBI lineage: Eukaryota > Metazoa > Platyhelminthes > Trematoda > Plagiorchiida > Dicrocoeliidae > Dicrocoelium > Dicrocoelium dendriticum. Next base: position 234,763,703 of record OX104063.1, read on the forward strand.
ATCCGGGATGCCTTCTCGCGGTGACAGTTGAGTAGGAGTTACGTTACGCCCTTCTCCTTGCTAAGATCCAAGACACCAATCGGCATGAGACAGTAAAATGACTATATGTTACACCCGCAGTCTTTCGCGTGTACATATAATTGAAGGCTTTGTCTGAGGACCCGAGTCGTTCACCTGTTAGGTGTGAGCAAATTGCAACTATCCTAGTTCATCCTCTTCGGAAGTTAGGAAGTGGTAGAATGCCCTCTTTCTGTAAAATCTAGCCAACGAAAACAACAGCTCTACAGGTTATAAGCTCACAGCTCGATTGGAGTAGAACACGAGCGCCACGCATTGTCTCAGAAGGTGGGAGGGCACTTCCAGGTACTCATTACTTTGGTACTGTCTGCCTCAAACCAAGAAGCTCCTGGTCACATTATTGCAAACCCGCCAAAACTCACCTGAGTCTGGCCGTGGTCGCAGGTAGGTATTTTAATTTGCTCGCAAAACATATATGAATCGTTACAGATCTCCAGCGGTTGCTGGTGACGCACCTCAAGCGAATCCTTATCTGTATCTGCAATCACATTCCCAAACTGGATCCGCTCCTCACTGCATTTGGGTCAGGTTATTGAGCCGAAGACTCCGGGCGAAGACCCAAAAACAAACCTCCAAAACACACACTGCATTGTGGGACAGGTATTTAAGCCCAGGACTCCGCGCGGAGTCCCTCAAGCAAAAATGCAAACACCCCAGAGTGTCTTGCGGGGCAATACATTGAGCCAAAGGTACCGGGTGGCAGTCCTCAAGCAAATCTCAGAAGCAAAACCACCACCTCGAGTGCGATTGCCCAACAATGTAATCGTTTACCCGTGCCCAAAACACTCAACCTCAGGTGCAGGAACATGCGCACACTACTGGATCGGAACTAGAGTGAGTCCTCTGGGTGACGCACTGCGCTCGTCGCCAAGGAATTGACGCGCCACAGCATCGATATTGCGGCTCTCAGTGAAGCACCACACGCTGAGCAAGGTAAGCTGCATGAAGCAGGTGCTGGCTACACATTCTACTGGGTGGGCAGCTCCATCTCAGCACCATCTGAACATGGGGTCGGATTTGCAAAATACGATCGCCTACATGGCTAGCTGGTGGGTGAACCAACAGTCATAAATGCGCGACTGATGACTGTTCGTCTACGACTCCGAAGAGGTAAGTTTGCCACCTTTATAAGCACGTACGGTCCGATCATGTGTTATCCTGATTACACGCGTGATCAATTCTACACTCAGTTATACTCCGTGCCATGGTCTGTGCAAAGGTGCGACCGACTATTTCTGCTGGGTGATTTCAACGCGCGCGTTTGGCATGATGCATCAGTGTGGACAGATGTCATCGGTCCGCATGGAATTGGCTCAGTGAATGCGAACGGTGACAGGCTGCTCTCACTTTGTGCACTCACGGCCTGCCGATCACGAAAACTCGGTGTGCAACTTGGACGTGCGCACTGAGAGGCCACGCTCACCTGCTCGACTATGTCATCGTACGTCAGCGTGAGATGCGTGAACTGCGCAAAACACGTGTACTGAGTGGAGCTGAGAGTGACACTAATCACAAATTGGTACGGACGAAAGTGTACATATATTTTCGTAAATCTAGGTATTGCACTCCTGCCGCAAAATCGGCGTAAATACAACATTCTCTCCCTCGGTACTGTGGTGAAACCCATTGAGCTGGAGAGAGCGATGGCTGCACGCCTGTGTGAGGTGGACTGCTTAGCGACAGAGGGCGACCTGTGGCAGCACATTCACGATCAGGTGACAGCTGTTACCGAGGAGATCATGGGGCGCAAACTGTAAGCAGCCTGATTGGTCTGATGAGAACAATGCAAGAGTGACGCATTGGTGTGAGAGAAGAATACCGCATAGGTTGCACATGTGGCATACCGCAGCGACTTAGAGGAAAAAAGTGGCAATCTCGCAAAATGGGACGAAGACTAACTCAAGAGCTCCGTCGCATTACATATACATTGTGGACCGTAAAGGCGAAGCAGATGGAATGCTACGCCGAATGCCGCCAACACAAGGAATTCTTTGTTTCCTTGAAGGTTGTGTGTGGAACGAGGTTGGAGTCGCTGAGGACGCTAATCGATAGTAGCTCAGGCGCTACCTGCACATAGACTGCAGACATAATGCAGATCTGGCACTAACTCTTTGAATGTCCCTTGAACAACCGTCCAGAGATTGACTGGCTTACGTTGAACGGCTGCACGATGTGAAGGCGAGTCTGGCGGATGCACAGACACTGGATGAGACGCAGAGAGCACTCGCTCAGTTGTGAAACGGCAAGTGTGCAAGTGCCGACAGGATCCCGCATGAAGTATTGTATCAAGGCGGACCCGCGTTGGCGACTGCGCTGCATCGGTTAGTGTAGTGTGTGTGGATTGAGGCGGAGGTGCCTCTTGAACTGAAGGATGCCCTTGTGCTACCACTGTACAAGGTCAAATGGTGTAAGCAATATTGCACGACTTATGGTGGCCTCAGATTGCTTAGTTGTGTGGGAAAGGCGAAAGCCCGTATACTGCTCAAACACCTCGTTAGTCAGGTGATGGAACCTAAAGTGGCAGAAGAGCAATGCGGATGCCTTTCGGGTCGCTGCACCAATTATATGGTCTTTGCGGCTCGTCAGTTGCAGGAGAAGTGTAGAGAACGACACCAGCAATTGTATTCGCTGTTTGTTGATTTCAGCAAGGCATTTGATACGCTAAACCGCGAGACTTTGTGACTAATGATGGGTAAGTTTGGTAGTCCGCGTAAATTTGTAGGTTTAATTGTATATCTGCACAGTATTATGTGGACGAGGGAGCAGCTGAGTGGAGAAACATCTGAGGACATTACGGTGGTCTGTGGTGTGAAGCAGAACTGTTACTTAGCAACTGTCCTGTTTACTATTTATCTTCATGTAATGAAGTCATGTGCCTTTGATGCGGCTGGGGCTTACGTTGTTGGTATGGTGTACCCTATTGTTGATGGGTTGCTAAACATTCTTCTTTTCAGTGCGAGAACCATAGTTTGTGGGACAACTATCCGTAGGTTGCGTTTGGCCGAGGACTGTGCGTTGTTCGCACACATTGCGGATGAGTTGCAGTAGATGACTAATGCTCCGGCTTCGACAGCAACCAAACTCGGACTCATCATTAACATAAGCAAAACCGACTGTCTCTTTCAGCCTTCACCGGATGTGCAACTTGCAATGGTGCCGCAAACCAGCATTGGGGCTGAAGTGTTAGATACCACCTCCCGCTTCTGCTACCTTGGGAGTATGATGTCCACTGACCAGCAGCTTCACAGTGAGCTGCGTATTCGCGTGGCGAAGTCAGCGGCGACATTTGGGAAGTTTGAGTACCGAGTGTGGAACTACCACCAGCTTGTCTTCGGCACGAAGCTGATGGTGTACAAAACCATGGTGCTGTCCGTTCTTCTATACGACTGTGAAACTTGGACGATGTACCGGCAGGATGTGCAATATCTCGAGCGGTTCCATCAGCAGGGTTTGGGACGAATTTTGCGCATCGGTTGGTGAGACAGAGTTGCTGACACGGAATTGTTTCGCCAAAGTGGAATGTACACAGTGGACTGCATACTTTTGCTAGGACACCTGAGGTGGCTCGGTTAAGTGAGCCTTGTGGATTCGACGCGGATTTCGAAACAACAATTATATGGTCAGATGAGGGTTAGGAAGCGGCATGCAGGGAAACGGAAGTTTCGTTACAATGGCATGGTCAAATTGAGCCTCTCACGTTCTAATATTGATTGCAGGTCACGTGAATCGAAGGCGGTAGATCGACCTGCATGACGCGATATGATCAAGAAGGCAGTTGCCGAGGTGCGGGAGGAAGTCCTCGTGCATTTAGACAAAAAGCGGCGATTTCGGAAGAAAAATGAGCCGATGGTTTGTACTTCCTCAGCATCGTGCGCAAATGGTTGTAGCACATGCAGTCGTGAGTGCCTGAGTCAGGCAGTCCTAGTGAGCCATGAGCGAGACCACTCGGTGCCAATCTTGAAGAGCAGACACTTTTGCATTGATCCAGCGTGGATGATCCGCCCGATAGTCGCAAACGTATACCGGAGCTCCAACGACAATTTCACTGTGCTTGTTACAGGCAGTAGATTGAATTGCTGTTTTCGGTTGGGATAAGCGCTTCGTTTGTGCTGTGTTGCTTGTGGACCATCAATGATTCAGCTAGAGACTGGAGCAGCTGGACTTGGTGTGGACCGATAAGAGAGCAAGAACGCTTAATGGCATTCATCCACGGTCCCCTCCTCAAGAGATGTCAAAAGTGCACTCTTGAAGGTGTCGATAAATCTCTCCGCTGGACCTCTGGACAGGCGATGGTAGGGCGGTGAGCGTAGGTGTTGGATGTAATGCCGGTCATGAGACATTCATGAGACTGGAATTGACCACGGAAAAGTTGTCGTGGTGTCGATACAATTGTTTGAGTTGACCAGAAAAGCCAATGTTCGGCCAAAGCTTCTGAACGTAAGTGACAGTTATCTACAGGACAGAGTCATGTGCAGTTGGAGGACTTATGTCCACTGCGGTAACAAGGAGGTCGCGAATGGCGTTTGGAAGCTTATGTTTAACATCTTCCTCGACGGCGACAACAGCAATCACTGTGTCTTCGTTTGCAGCGTGCTTGGGAACTAGACAAAAGAGACTGTCAACTTGACCAAAATCCTAAACACGGCAGAATCGGATTTCGAAATCCTACAAAAGAAGGATAACGGCTCATCGTTAAAAATCAGCTGGCTGAATACGCTGGGATGCCATTTTTGGAAATAACGATTGACAGCAGTAGCTTGTGGTCGGACAAGAAAGTGAACCGCCGGCTATACAGCATCTTGTGAAACTTGGTGACGGCAAACACGATAGCTAGGGCTCCCTTCTTAATCTGACCGTAATTATTCTCCGCAGGCGTCTGGGTACGTAAGACGTGCGTAACCACTTTTCCGAGATTATTTTGGAGGCGATGGGAGAGAAGCACTTCGTGTACGTAGCTATGGACTTCAGCATCAACCGAAATCGGCAAGGTTAGGTCGTAATGTGTCAGCGTTAGGTCAGAACTCAGCATGGATTTCGGATATAGAAAGGCCTTCTCGCATGCAGGGGATCAGTGTTATGGATAGCCGTTCTGCAACATCCGATCCATCAGGGCTTGAACATCGTATAGCGATGGCAGAATGGCACTGTAATACCTAATGAGACGAAGGAAGGAACGCAGTTTTGGCACATCCACTGGAGCTGGCATCTGCTAGATGGATTTGACGATCTCAGGATCAGGATAATGGCTACTGGCATCAAAAATTACATCAAGGTATTGATCAACGAAAGAAAGAATTGACATATATCAGCTTTCAAGAGGAAACCATACTCCAGGAGACGCTGAAGGACCGCAACCATGTGCTTTCGAAGATCTACTGGGGTGCCACCAACAATGAGTAGATCGTCCAGGTACGCGGCCACACCAGAAATGTTAGCGATTATTGTATTCGTGGTCGGTTGGAAAATGGCCGGAGCGGTTTTGACAACAAACGCAACCTGGTGTACTAAAGAAGACCACGATATGTGTTGATCATCACCAGGGCTTGTGACTCGGGTGCGACTTCGATCTGTATGTAGACGTCCGCCAGTTCGATTTTGGCGAAACATAAACGACCATTGAGTATTGTGAAGAGGTCTGCTGGGATCGGTAGGGAGTAGCAGTTTGGCTCTATGGCAGCCTAGAGACCGGTGGAGAAATCGGTGCATGTGCAGAGGGATTCATTCGGCTCCTTGACTACCATGGTCGGCGCTTTCCAGGCGGAATAGGACTCAGGCACCAGGACACCCAAGTCTTCAAGCGTTTAAGTTCGGCATTGACCAATGGTATGGCTGCGAATGGAACGGTCCTTTTGGGGCGGAATACCGGTTGAGCCCAAGGTATGAGCTGTAATACGTCGCACGTGCTTATAAAGCTGCCAAGGCCATCCTGGAACACCGGGGCGAACTGTCTGATGACATCACCGGTTTGGTCTCTTGGTACCGTCAGAAACTTTACAGATGGCTCAAAGAGGCAGATCGGCCAAACCAAGTGTTTCAAGCCAGTCGACGTCAAGTAGGTTGAGCTTCGCCTTCGTGATGTAGCAGATCACGCTGAATATGGCGCCTCGGAAGGCGATGGAGCAGCGCCGGTGGCCAGTTACTTGCAGGCGACCACCACAGGCGCTGGTGGCTGATTAGGACGTTGGTTCGTATGGAGGCTTGCTAAGTGATCGCCAGAGATCCGCGGAGCTGTTCGTGATGTCTGACGCAATGTCCAACTGCAATCGGACGGACTGACCGTTGACGAAGACGTCGGCGAAATATTAACCCCGTCAGCGTTGACTTGGAAGGTGGCCAGCAGGATTTAGGAGCTGCCAACAGGAACATGTTTGAGTTATATCTGGGTCGGGAACTCTTCTTTTGCTGCCGGGTGGAGGCCAGTCTTGTTTTGGCACCCTTGGGAGTTGTAGGATGGCAGTAATCATCCCGGTGCCTCACCCTGCCACACCGTTGGCACTGATGCTGACGGAAATTGCAGATCCGATGGAAATGCTGGGCACCACAGAATCGCACGCGTATGGCGGGCACTTCGCTCGGTCGGATTGGTTGGGGCGCACGGACAATTGCGCCTTAGGTGCTGCGATTGCCTGGACCATACCAGCTGCGGCAGCGATCTGACTCATGGCAGAGTCGTGCTTCAGGTTAAGCAGTGTTTGACACTCCTCGGCCAGGTTCTTTAGTGTGACAGTGGTACCATGCTGTAGTTTGGCTAGGAGGCGCATCCGGATCTTGGCATCATGTGCAGACTGGAGACCAGAGACGAAGATCAAGCACTTGAGTTGGTCCTCTATGAGCGAACCAAGGTGAAAGCGTTCGCATTCGCGGTTGATCATGCCCGCATACGTGAAGTTATTGGCACCACACCTGACCAGCTGAAGGCGTTGAAAACAGGCACCTAACCGAGAGGAATGCTCTCCAAATATCTGGGGCGAGGTTTGTAACGTCTCGTAGACTGAAACGTCTCGTACCTTCTTCGGCAAGATGATATTGGTATAACGTTGGTGTTCGAGAGTACCCAGTTTGCGCAGAAGCAGTCGGACCTTCCACGCGTTATCGTAGCAGGCCAGGTCAACGGTGAACAGGTCCTCGTACCGATTATACCAAGCATCGAATGGTACTCTAGGTTTTGGCGTCGTAAAGGAATTTACAGATGCTGCCAACCACACGGTCCGTTGATTGAGAATTGCCAATCGGACTTGTGTGAAGCAGAGCGGGAAATTTTGTCGGTTAGCAAAGACATCAATTTGAGCTGCTACTGCAGCATACGGTTCAAGACGGTGTTCTCCTTCATCATGGTTCGAAAGCTCTACCGTTGTCAATGTAATGGTTTTGCGCCGACATGGTCGCGTTAGATTAGTCGAAAGTTACGCGTGACTTGAAGGTGGTCCATATTCCCGCACGTATTCGGGTAAGGCGTTCAGTACTCGAAGACCGACAGCGCTGTGCAACGACCGGCGGACTATAAAATTTCACAGACAAGTTGGTGAGTAGTGCAATGAAGTTGGTTTGTTAACCATACAAAACAGTTTGTTACTCATTCAGCTTGGCATGCCATGGCCTCCCATGCATTGGGTGTATTTGCGCGCTTACCCCTCGAGTACTTGTCTCATTGGTCAGCCGCCGTGAGGCCACTGGGCAAGGGGAAGTGCTTATCAAGTGGAATGTAGGCATGTGGGGCATGGATGTAGACCGGACATACTAATGAGCACGTCGTCAGTCGCGCAATAACGAATTGCATGATGGGGTGAGAATGTTGATGCCTGAGGTCACCAAATGCCGGCTAGGATGGAGCCAGGCCAGTGTAAGGGAAGTGTGAGCGTGGTCTACCTTGACCATGAAAACAGAGCCCGGGTTCGCATCTCATCACAACCGGTAATCGGTGTCCCTGAGCTAGGTGTTAGTTCAGGACCGCAACAGAATTTGTTCAGCTACTGAGTTGACCAGCAACCAACTTGTCTACGTTATCAATGTGTCATCTCGTTACAACGAGATGACACAGTGCCACAATCGTCAAGTGGTAATGCTGAGAGCTTTTGTTGTTTCCGGGATACGTCAGTCACATGATACCCTCGTCAGACGGCCGCACTCGTTTACGAAACTGGGAACAGTGCAGCTTGGCATCATGCAGGTAGTTGCCACAGATTAAACAAGACCCTAACTTATATCGTCAAATTGACTGCGGCCAGTTATGTCGCATCATTGCAGCCTAATTCACGATCGTGCAGCATTTGGGAAGTAATTGTGGTCATGTTGTACATTTAACTGATATATAATGGACAGAGTTTTGTATGATAAAGTATTCTTTCACCTAGAATTATTGTATTTTACTTCATCTTCAAGGGAGTACGGTGTGGGGATCAGTCAAAATATATTGCACCTGGTCGTCTAGAGTTCCAGTTGCCGTTTCAACGCTGTGAAATAACCATGCTAGAGGTGGGGGATTCCGCATACAAGAAGACGAGGCGTGGAGTTGAAAATGATTGCAGACCGCCTGCGTTGGTTGTTATACCCGTTCGATAGCTGGCCTGAACACTGTACTATGCAAGCCTGATCGTTATGGGTATAGAGTACTCGCTATGTCAGGCAACGGGGCGCAGACGACTGGGCATTTGCTTCGCACAGACCACTGATTCCCGATACAAAAGACCAGAGACAACATGTAAAAGTATAGGAAGTGTTTCTTGGCATATGAATAAAAGCATTGCGAAACAGATACTTGTCATTTTCCGCCTGCATTCGAACAAATCACATCGTTATGGTGTCAATAGTTAGTGTGAACCGAACTATTCCAATGGCTGCACCACCTATACACAACCATCACTAATAAGCGTACAAGGTGCATGATGGCTTACCATTCACGTACGCCAGCAACTGTTACTTTTAAGTTGTGCATACAACTTAAAGAATAAATATATGCAGGAGTCAGCGCATCTGGTACAAAGACTCAAAGGTGAAACATGAGTACCATTTCAGTACAAGTTCGTTGCTTGTGACATTAGAGTACGAATGATAGAATGGCTTAAATGTTTTGCACTACTAAAATATCAAATTTTTATCCGTTCAATCCCGGTTTGTCCCTTTCTCTTTTCTTTCTCCGAGGTCTGGAAAAAGTAATCGAGAACTTCCTGGTGATCCAACATCGGACTGAAACTAAAACCCAGATTCACTTGCATACATCAACTCCATAACCAACGTCCAGCAATTCTTCACAACCTGGACGAGTATACCATTAAAGCAAAATCCAAATCTCCTTTAATTCGAACTCGTTACTCACCTGCGCAATTTTAGTCGATTCTCCATGACTAGTTTATCTTAGGTTTCAACGGATAATGGCGGACCCTGACTAAGCCATTTGGTCAGCCAACGGAAATATTTGGGAGCAAATCGACTGCGAATAAGCGAGCGAATATCCAGTCTGTACGTAGCCTATTCAGCCTATATCAATGTTCGAAAGGATAGACGTCAGTGTTCCAGGGCGTGTTGGATTTTCGCCTGGCAAGAGTTCGCCCTCTAAAAAGCCACAAACGTCCGTTTAGCAACACTGCGGATTGGCGGATATGACTTGTCACTGAATAAAATCACAGCCCACAAATTCACACTGGCACGTTGACCAGAGCCACATTTCACTATTGTTGATACGTACACCACAAGATAATTCCCTGTCTGCACATTCCGTCACCACTGCACTTTTTACACGTTCATGTTTTATCTCTAAGTTACACACATATGCATTCAATGCAATTTCACATTACAAACGACTTTGTACTCGCCGGTACTGTCATCACTTCGGCAAACTCTTTACATTTCAGCCATCTTCCGCTTGCACGCAATACAACTTGCCTGTTGTGACATATTTTCATGTAAAATTTTGAGCACGCCTAATCTGATGTGCCTTGATGCATTCGAGAATAAAATATGTATTTATTTCATAGGATAGTTGGCAACGATAAGCAAATTTTACCCACTCATGGCAAAAAATACTATACCTAGGTTTTAAATAAAGCTTTTATTCTCGACAAGGCGAGGCACACCTTTACAGGCATGATCATTTTGACAAAACAATGCGTGATCAAGAATTAGCAAAAATCCGATATGTTTGCCCTAACAGTGCGTGTTTGTGCAGAGGGAATGTAAGTATGTAATTGTGTGTGCGTTTATGTAGCTGTGTAATTTGCCCTTGTAACTGTGCTGCTCTATGCTTGAATGTTTGCTATCGTCAGCAATGTGCGGGTAGAAGATTGGTGTCCGTGGGTTGGAAAGGATTATCCACATATCCACGGGGCAGTGACTTTATTTTGTGGCGAGCCACGACCGCCACGTCACAGTGTGGTTAAGCAAACAATTGTGGCTTTTTATAGGGAGATGGCTTGCCAGGCGAAAACCCACCATGGGGACACAGATAACTGAGTTTGGAAAGGTGTTCCAGGGTAGGCGGATCCGGAGGGAGAACTAATTTCGTCGACAATTTGAACGACCGTGTGGTTGACGCAGTTTCAGGCTATTGCCTTGGAGGAACTTGTTAGGGCTGAGTTGCAAATGGTAGCGGCATAGTGGCTGAGGTCGCTCAGTATCTGGTAGGTTAATAGGAGGTCTCCACGTAGCCGCTAGTAGCGCCTAATAGATACTCCGAGTATATTCATTATCATCGTTAAGGTAGGCCAGTAATGATTACATTATTGACAGGATACTTGACAGAAAAGTCTGGAACAGTAATGCCGAGACTCGAGACATCAATAGGAGGAATCAGGGCTTCCTATAGTACGGTATGCTCGGGATTCGTGGCTATTATAACTCCGATTTGGTCAAAGACTAGGAGACAATCGTCCGTTCAATTCTTAGTCTGGTAACTGAGATCCATCAAATGACAATTTTCGACGTTGGGTGAGGGTACGGAATGGATCTTCTCTGGACGCTTCTCCAGAACAGATTTAAGATGATTTTTGGCTGATACTGCTGATTTGGTTAGACCCAAGACAATCCAACTGAGGGGGGTTCTTATGGCCTACGGATCACCGGGACCACCACGCCTCTGTTCCAACGGCCCATAAAGATAAGAGTTATCGGTTCTAAGTAAAAGTGGCACGTTGCCTTCTAGTTCCGGTAGCTTCAATTTAGATAAGTGGGCCCATTTCCGTAAGGCTTTCTTTTCGCTGTCTACGTTAACTGCTTGTGGAACACAACTGACCTATCTGAATGGTTTCCGTCTAACGGCCTCGTCTCTATCGTGCGAGTGGAATATTAGGTTCGTCAGTTGTGACTTCATCTCACATTGACCGGTAATCGTACGAATGTTCAACGTCTCCACGCTCCCTCGCATCCTGTGTTCATGCAGTAAAGTTATCTCGACTAATGAACTGTCTGCTGCACTATCTATCAATGCTTGTGTCTGCACTGTGTCGGTAGGACCAGAAACTAATACTGGTAGTGTGGCTAAGGACACATTCGAAGTCTCTCTAAGGTGAAGTGAAAAATTAACACTATCGGCATCAGCTCCTGTGGCGTTCGTGTCAATCTGATCAGTGCGGAGCAGCGGATGATGTGGAGGTTTACGGAAATTTAATCCACAGTTCCTGGAGGAGCGGCAGCTGGAATGATCGTGGTTAGGCTTCAAGCATAACGAACATATCTGTTTGGTACGTCAAAATTTCTAGCATTGTTGGCGGTTAAACTAACGCAATTCGTCACAATGATCAAAATAGTGGTGTCTTTTGCAAGAAATGCAGTTAGGGAAAAACCTTTCCAGTGAAGTGATGATGTTGAGAAGGGGTACATTTCAGAGATGCTTCTCAGCGTCGAATGATATTTCATGCGACCGTGAGGCAAAGGGCAGATATATTTCAACGATATCAGCGGTTTCATGCACAAACACAGTCAGATCGATGAAGTTTGGTTGCATCTCCGTCCGGAAATGCCTGGCAGCGTATTTGGCCCACTCGAACTGAAGGTGACTAGGAAACCTTCTGACAATAGAACCTATTTTTCTCGATGCATTTAGCTCAGCTTCGTATGTTAACTGTTTCAGGGCTATGTAGCAGAATCGGAGGTCTCCAGCTAAATGAAACAAAGCAGTTACATCATTTGATCTGATGTTCAAGTCAATAGTTAAAAAAATAATCTGCATTTTGGCTATCGTGTGAGGCCTTCCAAAACGCTTGCAGAAGAAATGCGTTGCTTCATAAGAATCTTTTGCAGGATCGGGGATTAAAAGAACTTAATCGCCTGTTTAACCTCACCGGAGCATTATTGTACGAGACATGAAATTCTGATTGTCGGATCTGTTCTCAGTTTTATCACGCTTCCTTTGAAGCAGCGTATAAAGATGCAGTACCGAGCTGGATTGCCATCAAACGTGATCAGCTCGCGTTTAGGGAGGCAAGAAGTAGGTTTGAAGACATCATTTCGCACATCAGACTCGCAGACGCTAGGGTGCGCCGCAAGGCTTTGATCCGAAAACCCAGGAGGTGCCAAACGACTAAGGCGATTAACTACGGACGATGGTCCGCACCGTTATTTGATAGCTCCCTTAGTGGCGATTTAACTATAACACTTGATGGGGGACTATTCGCTTCACTTAGAAGCGTGGTGGTACATCAGCGAAACCATCTCTGTCTCTCCTTGACCTGCTTGCCAACCCAATATTAAGGTAGCCCATATCACCCAGCTATGAAGAAAGTGGGCCAAGGGTGTTGAAAATCATGCTCTACTCCAAACAAATGGTTGAAAAATGGTCGGAATTTAGTACAACTTACGCACCAAACTGCCATCAGAGATATGTCTAAAGGCGATCAAAGCCAGGCTGCTATGGCCTGGGTAATTACAAAACCAGCGAGCAGCTGTCGAGATCTTCCCTGCCCAAAGTTTCGAAGTGAAACACAGTGAGACTCAGCAGCCGTCCGAAGAGGAAGAAACAGACAATCCGTTGCTAACCTCTTCTAGAGAACCAGGTAGTGGGTGCTTTATGCAACAGACCGAAACGGCCCCGGGGTGTTGGCAACAAATATCCAAAAGCGATTGTCAAGCAGCCATCCAATGGTCGATGTAAATGCTCGGGAAACCTATGTGTGTTCAAACGCGTTACTGGCATCCGTTGTTCTCAGTTGTTTGTAGACAAACGCCCAAGTGCTTCTCTGTAAATGAGCAGCAATTCAATCTCGGCAAACTTTAATGTGCTTGGATCTCAGCATGGTAACTGTGAGATAGTTGAACGAGGTGATTAGCAACGTCGAGATCCCACTACCTGGTATTTCACTACTGCGCAACGACCGACCGACAAAGGGAGGCAGTCTAAATCGCTACTACGGTTCCGACCTTCTCATTGAGCGCGTAAACGATCCTGGGATTCAAACTGTGAAAGCCCTATGATGCTGCCTACATCGAAGACAAGGAGATAGCTGCTTAGTGGCCATTGTGTACCGCCCACCAATGTCTACTTTAGAAATGGACCAGGCCCTATATTCCGGTATGAAGCATCTACGGGAACGATCTTACAGCCCAAAATTTCTGATAGGAGACCATAATCTGCACGGCCTAGAAACCCCAGCCAATCTGGGTGAACAATGCAAGGTGTATCTGCAAGAGCTAATTGCTGATAAAACGCTGTTCAACCAGGTCATTTCTCCAACGCGTTTCAGGACAGGAAACAAACCGGTCATCTTGGACATCGTTTTTATAATGGAGGAACGCATGCTCGATGTAGTGACAACGTACACTTCTTTGTGTCGCAGCGATCAGGCGACACTATTTTTCCAATACTTGTGCAACGCATATTATCCTAAAGAACATACCGAGGATTCTCACGTTGTAACCAACCATAATAATCTGTTTGAACACATTTGTGCAAAAAGCTGGTCTTTCCTAGCCAAATGGTCACCTGAGGTGACCTGGGGGGAAATTGGCAACAGAATCAACAGGCACATGACAAGCACAGCTAAAACCAAATTCCACCGACCCAACAAGATGAAGTCGTTCATAAGGAGCAGGACTCGGGAACGCACGCTAATGATGGACTTAGCATGGCTCACCCAACTAGTCTCTCCGAGAGAGGAGACTAGGGACCACTATCCAAAACTAAAAAATCACTGTGTCAAACTCATCCACGAGGATAAACTAGGGAACAAAAAATACATTGTAATAACATTTTACTCTAACCCCAAACGTCTACACGGCGAAGTCGCCGCCATAAGCGCAGAATTTCTGCTCTGCACACAGCATGTGGGTTAGCACAAGCAGCAAAAGTGGCGGCCAATGTACTTGGACAACAATTTACCCGTACCTTCCATGGTGCATAATCATCTTACACCATGTCTACGCAGACCATATCGCCATCAGGCACTAACCACATATCTTTTACAACTGCAGCTGTATTGAAGCGGCTAATGTTCTTGCGCGAATACAGCTCCCCGGGTGCGGACAGCACTCGCCCGAAGGTATTGAAAGCTGACGCCATAAGCTTAGCCGAACTGTTAAGAACAATCTCTGAGCGACGTCTTAAGGAGATGCACCTCCCCAAGATGTGGAAGCACGGAATTATCACTCCAACCTACAAATGTGGTAGCCGTACAGAACCAGCGAATTATCGTCTGATTACACTTCTTCTGGTGATTTCCAAGGTCGTCGAGTTCATTGTAGCTGAGGCGCTCATGGAGTACTTGGAGAGTAACAAAGTTCTCGTACCGGAGCTGCACGGATTTCTCCAAAATTGGTCCTGCACCACTACACTGTTGATAGCTCGTGTAAGCTGGACGGATCTGTGGACGCCGATGTAGGAGTGGATGCAGCATGTCTGGACTTCTCAAACGCATTCGACTGCCTGGAATATCTCATTCTACTGCACAAACTACAGAATTATTGTATAGGCGATCCCGTTTTGGGATGGTTAGGCGACGATCTCGTTCAACCTCATCTGAATGTGAGGGGTGCAACACATGGTTTGAACCAATCGAAGTTCAGTGCGGCGGATCTAATGGCTCGGTACTCGGGCCACGCCTGTTCTTGCTTTCCATGAATGAGCTTGTAACCGTACTGTCTGCAAACTGTCTGCTAGTTGCAGGTGATCTGAAGATATGGCGTGCTGTTACTTCATTGGGGGATCACACTGCACAAAAGGATGGCTTGGACAAATGGTATACATGGTCCACCGAGAACAAGTCGCATTTCAACACCAAAAATTGCATATTCTGAGCATAGGTCATCAGAGTACTCACAACTATTGCCTAAGACCATAAATTCTATGGCGGGCTTCTTAAGAGTGCGTGCTCGTCGTGCTTGTGGAAGTGGGCCATGGGTAGACTGAAAAGGTGGACTGAAAACTTCTCAAAGAAATCAAAAAAAACACTTCGGCCTTCTTCGTAGAGCGTTCGGGAACTCTGCGCCTCAATCCTTCCGAAGATGATTGGTGCCTACTTGAGGCCGCACACGGAATATGTTATTCAAGCGTTGCAACCCTGGATGAAGCACCACCTCACCTCGCTCGATACTGCATACCGCAAGGCGATAAGAACTTTAAAGGTTAGTCCCGCCTTCCCCACCCACCCAAGCTAAAAACACTCAAGATATACAGCGGTCGTTCCTGGCTTCTAAGAGGCGATCTCATACTGGTGTACCAGGTCCTGGGAAAACCAAACCACACATATCATACTCTTTATAAGCTCAGTCAATACACATCTTTAAGGGGTCATCAGTTTTAAGTGATCACACAGTACTGCCGAATAGAATGTCGACGAAAATTCTTCTTCCTCCGAATGTCAGCCTTGGAACGCCATCTCGGTACATTTAATTAATGCTCCTACTGTATCCCTTCAAAAACGCCTTTCCGATATCCTGACATATTTACACTACGTGATAGAGCCCATATCAATCAGATGATAGCACTCGCGCACAACGAACAGTGGACGACGTTATAACCCCACTATAATCTAGACAGGAAAAATCGCTTATGTTCTATTCCAAACCCGTTGATGGGTCATGTATTTCAAACGTTCTTTTACTGACACGGTTTTTTGTTTTTCGTTTTCTACTGTCATCATCGTACGGGAAATGTCTAGCATTCGCTTTTATACCCGTCATAGACCATTCCTCCATTGCAGTGCCTGAGTACAATATGCACACGTCTACCGATGTGTAGTGGACAAATGGGACAAAATGTGCTTGAAGATTTTGCTAATCCTCCACTTCGATACACATAATTGTACCGTCAACGAGACAGGGGGTTAGATTTCTGTGATATTGATGGTTTCAGCCCAAGCCTCAAAAAATCCTAAAAGCAAAGCTGCGCTCACCATCTTCGTTAATGAGCACAAAATCGAGTAGCGACAGCTTGTTATCAGTTTGCAATCTGGTGGGAGCGGTTACCTGGATGTACAGAGGGTGGCTAGAAATTAAAACTTGTAAGCAGGCTTGAAACTACATACCGTCGTTTGCCGGCGTTCCTATGTCGTGCACGTTAAAGTCTCCAGCGATAAGCATGTGGATGTACGACTTGTTCAAAGCGAACTGAAAAACGTGGTTCAGTTTGGAGTCCATTTCCGACGTTGAGTTTGGTGAGCGATAAATCACGCCTAGTAGACATATGTCCTTGTTTCGCAACCATAGGCGGCATCGAAGCGACCAAGGAGCTCGGATTTTTAGGTGATCGATAACTTCACATCGGTGGTTTGTATTATAATAGAGAATCGAACCACCACACCTTCCGGTTCTATCGTTTCGAAGCAGTGACATACCGGGTAAATTGATCTCAGAATCGGTTATCTCAAGTTTTAACCAGGACTCTGTAATCATGATGAGGTCCCGCAGTCGTGAGGCTTTGAGTTCCACCAACTTCTGTCGAATGCCTTGGGCGTTTGTGTACATGTAAGCGATATAATTGAGGGAACGCCGCCTCTTGAGGTAATTGCGTGACAAGATTGTCGCTCGCACGGTTGCAGCACGCCTACGATGACGCTAGCTTAGCCGGTGAGACGGAAAATTGAACGAGCGTGGGAACGATCTTAGCCGCACTTGTTCGTATAGACGCTGAGGCCTCAAAACCGGACGCACACGAGCAGGGGTACGATAGACGCGCGCTAATGACTTAGACGCGAAGGCTGGTCAGCTAACGATTCACACGCAATCACGCGACCCGACCGACTCCCAACTGAGGCGAAGAGAAAGAAAAGACAAGTAGTCCTCTGTAGGCTCTTTTACGACCGACCAAGGGCGATCACAGACAGTGCTATGGGTTATTAAGTTAGGGAAAAAAGTCACCACGCAGAGGTGGTAGTTTGCACATGACCATTGTCAAAAGGTTCGCAGTTGGGACGCGCCTCGGAGTGGTTGAACACTGCTGCGTTGTGGGGAGAAATTGGACTCCGCTTCCCACAGCCATTATGCCGGAGTTACTGGCGCGTTTTTTGCGGGGATTTTTGACGGGCCCGCAACACCTCCCTTTGAAGAGAGAGCGTACCGCTTCTGGCGAGGATTGACCTGGAGGGATTTCGGTGACCTCCGGATTCTTTCTGTTCGTCAGCAAGGTGGGTTCTCGAGATGCGGCGGCGACTGAGCGGCTTCGACCGTGGTCTGTCGTTGTGTGGCCAATCCGAAAGTATCCAACAGGATGTGCAGCGGCAGGCGCACGGGATAGCTGGCTGGCATGGAGGTTTCTTCGTGGCGCGGACGAAGTTGATTGCGATGGCGAACCCAGGTGTCATCACCTACGTAGACATCATGAAGCATGTCACCTCGCCTGGCTGTCACTGTTGCTTTGATCCAGCGAGGATGACCTGCTCGGTAATCACGAGCGTAGCCTGGGGCTCCGACGGCGAATTCTTTGTGTTTGGTGCCGGCACCAGAGTGAGTAGGTGGCTTCTCTGTCGGAATGAGCGCATCGTTTGTGGTGCGTAGCTTGCGGCCCATCAATGCTTCAGCTGGTGACTGGCATCCTGGCGTAGCTGGATTCGGTGTGGACCGGTACGAGAGCAGGAACGCTTGAAGACACTCATCCAAGGTCCCCTCCCCGCGAGATTTCAAAAGCGCTCACTTGAATGTGTCGACTAATCGCTCCGCTTGACCGTTGGACTGAGGATGGTAGGGCGGTGAGCGGAGGTGTTCGATGCAGTGTTGGCGGCAAAAGTCTTCGAAAATGGAAGACGTAAACAGGGTACCATTGTCGGACACCAACACCTCGGGAAGGCCATGTTGACCGAAGATTCGTTGGAGACAAGCCAGAGTGGCGGATGCGGTTGGTGGGTTGACGGCGACCACTTCCGGCCATTTGGAATAGGCGTCGACCAGGACCAGATAGGAAATGCCATCGATGGGACCAGCGTAATCGATGTGCACTCTCCAGACCACGGTTTTGCTGGCGGATGCCAAGGAACTGGTGATTGGTGTGGTTGCATCTTTGAGGCATGTTGAGAAGGCTGGAACACGGGGGCGGATTGACTGGCTCTGTCGTCAGTTCGGTCGTTTGGCACTGTCGGAGAATACACACAGACTGTGAGTAGTACATCTTCGAAAACATTTGTCTGCGGTCCTTCAGCGTCTCCTGGAGTATGGTTTCCTCTTGAAAGCTGATATATGTCATTTCTTTCTTTCATCGATCAAATACCTTGATTTAATTTTTGTTGCTAGTTGCCATCATCCTAAATCTGAAAACCTTAAATCCATCTAGCAGATGCCAGCTCCAGTGGATGTGCCAAAACTGCGGTCCTTCCCGGGTCTCAACAACTACCACATTGCCTTCCTGCCATTGTTATACGACGTTCAAGCCATGATGGATCGGCTGTTGCAGAACGGCTATCCAGGACACTGTTCCCTGCATGCGAGAAGACCTTCCTTTGTCCGAAATGCATGCTGAGTTCTGATCTAACGCTGACGCATTACTACCTAACCTTGCCGATTTCGCTTGATGCTGAGGCCTATTGCTACGTACGCGAAGTAGTTCTCTCCCATCGTCCACCAAGCAACCTCAAAAGTGTGGTTACGCACGTCTTACGTACCCAGACGCCTGCGGAGAATAATTACTGTCAGATTAAGAAGGGAGCCCTGGCTATCGTGTTTGCCGTCACCAAGTTTCACAAGATGTTGTATGGCCGGCAGTTCACCTTGTTGACCGACCACAAGCTACTGCTGTCAATCTTTGTTTCCAAGAATGGCATCCCAGCATATACAGCCAGCTGATTTTTAACGCTGAGCCGTTATCCTTCTTGGGTAGGATTTCGAAATCCGATTCTGCCGCGTTTAGGATTTCGGTCAAGCTGACAGTCTCTCTTGCCTAGTTCCCAAGCACGCTGCAAACGAAGACACCGTGATTGCTGTTGTCGCCCTCGAGGAAGATGTTAAACATAAGCTTCCAAACGCCATTCGCAATCTCCTTGTTACCGCAGTGGACATAAGTCGTCCAACTGCACGAGATTCTGTCCTGTAGATAGCTGTCACTTACGTTCAGACGCGTTGGCCAAACATTGGCTTTTCTGGTCAACTCAAACAATTGTATCGACACCACGACACCTTTTCCGTGGTCGATTCCAATATCATGAATGTCTCATGACCGGCATTTCATCCAACACCTACGCTCACCGCCCTACCATCGCCTGTCCAGAGGTCCAGCGGAGAGATTTATCGACACCTTCAAGAGTGCACTTTTGACATCTCTTGATGAGGGGACCGTGGATGAATGCCATTAAGCGTTCTTGCTCTCTTATCGGTCCACACCAAGTCCAGCTGCTCCAGTCTCTAGCTGAATCATTGATGGTCCACAAGCAACGCACCACTAACGAAGCGCTCATCCCAACCGAAAGCCCAGCAATTCAATCTACTGCCTGTAACAAGCACAGTGAAATTGTCGTTGGAGCCCCGGTATACGCTCGCGACTATCGGGCAGATCATCCACGCTGGATCACTGCAAAAGTGTCTGCCCGTCGAGGTGACATGCTGCATGATGACTCCGTGGGTGATGACACGAGGGTCCGACATCGCAAACAAGTTCGACTGCGACGCAGGGAACGCTCCATGCCAGCTAGTCTTCCTGTGCACCTGACGCTGCACATCTTGTTAGATGCTTTCGGAATTGCAATGGAATGGTACACGCCGGTCCAAGCGACACAGTCACTGCAAAGTCTTAAGAACCTGCCAAAACGAGGGACAGATATAATTCGGCGATCAACGAAATCTCTTCAGGTCTATCATCGCCAGAAGAGCTACACATGCTCTGCAAAGCGTGGTGTTGCAGGAACGTCAAGTTGCCTTACAAGTTGCCACCAACTCTAGTGCGTGGGCTGCGCCACGCCGATTTCAATTCCTGCGCACAGCGTAGCAGAGTCCAGCCAGCGGAATTCGGGAAGCAATTGGAGTAAAGTGAAAAATGTTCTTTCGTAAATCACGCGCCCCACGTTTTGATTCATTTTACCCAAAAATTAACCATGGTACCAACTGCGATTCGGCCTTTGTGGGTCCTAATAGAAGTCGCAGGTATCTGTCTGGTCTTGTCTTACTCCTCTTGCGAGCTGGCAGGGATTCTCCTGGTCAAGTGATTGTTTGCGCACTTCTAGCCGTGTGCCGTAGGTGTGCCTAAACTTCGCGCGTCTAATCATCCGGTCGTGTGCGCATCATAGCCTGTATTCGAAAAATAGGCGCTTTAGCCTAACCCATACGTGAATGTGGATCGTGCTCTGGTCGCGCATAAATTTCGGCTAAGCTAACGCGACCACATCTTCGCAAATCCATTACATATGGTTGGCGGCATCCGGTTTCGGATATGCTTATCCCTATGGCCAGCCATAGGACGTGTTCTCCAACAGAGGGACAATGGGTGGCTTGCATTGCACCACGCACGACCCCATCCACACATCTCATATCCCAAGTAAACCCAAAGGAATAAGACCAGAAGGCGTGTGGATAAGAGCCAAGTTTCGTCAACGGAGATAGCCCACACTCCTTCACAGGTAAACACAAGCACGTGGTATTTGGGGAATCAAGCGCACAAAAGTCGGTGGCTGGACCGTAGTCCGATCCACACTGAGTGCAGGGAACGACACTTCTAGTCTAGCACGACCACAATGACCGTACAACCCGTCCCCTGTAGCAACGCGAAATTGTCTCCTGGAGTCAGTAATAGACGAGGTAGTGGGTAATAGACATGTAGGGACCTTGTCAAGGTGCACATCAAGCGCAGCCACACCGAGGATATCATGCAACAGCCAATCACTTAAAACGACGATTTCAAATAAAATAAACCAAGTGATGCGTACAGATATACCAATACAGATTTTCAATAAATAAGCATATGAAATAAATTAGTTAACAAAAACATCCGTGATAGGTTCAAGACGTCAGAAAATGGCTTTTAAGCAAATATCACGAGCACGAAATGTTATTGAAGTTAAACAAAGTAGTTTAATGGACTTGCGCAAGTTTATAGAAGATGGTGCACCTAGACATTTATGAGACAATATAGCAAACACAACACCTGAAATAAAGATACCCAGCATGCAATCGACTGGTTAGTAAATCGAATGCTGTGTAACTACAAACGCTGCGCCGGTTCTGCCTAGGATCTCTTCAGGAACCTTGGCCGCATTGGTGGTAGCCCGAGTGGCCTCGCTTATAGCCCATTAGGTCTGCCTGACTCAGACAATCGTGACCGCATGTGCTACAGCACCACACGCACGCTGTAGAGGGAGCACATCCCATCGCAGCCAGCCGCTTCCGCAGTTTCCGCTTCTTCTCTGCATGCATGAAGTCTTTCTCCTGCACCTTGGCAACTGCCTTCGCGATCAGATTGCACCATGCACGCCGATCATCCGCTTTCGATTCACATGACATGCACTCAACATGAGAACGTGAGAGGTTCAATTTGATCATGCCATTGTAACAAAACTTCGGTCTCCATGAATGCCGCTTCCCAACACTCAGCTGAGCATATGATAGTTGTTGCGAAATCCGCGTCGAATCCACACGGCTCACATAACCGAGCCACCTCAGATGTCTCAACAAAAGTATGCAGTCCACTGCGTACATTCCAGTTCGGCGCAACAATTCCGTGTCAGCTACTCTGTAGCAGAATCCTTCGCAGGCAATGTTGGAGGAACCGCTCGAGATATTGTGCATCCCGCCAGTACATCGTCCACGTTTTATGGCAGTATCGAAGAACGGACAGCACCATGAACTTGTACACCATCAGCTTCGTGCCAACGGTAAGCTGGTGGTTGTACGACACTCGATACTCAAGCTTCCCAAATGCCGCCGATGCCTTCGGAGCGCGAATACGCAGCTCACTGTGTAACTGCTGATCAGTCGACATCACGCTCCCAAGGTAGCAGAAGCAGGAGATGGTATCTAATACTTCAGCACCAATGCTGATTCGCTGCACCATTGCAAGTCGCGCCTCCGGTGAAGGCTGAAAGAGACAGACAGTTTTGCTTGTGTTGATGGTGAGCCCAAAAGCCTGAGCACAAGTCATGTGCTGCAATACATCCGCGCTGTGTGAAAACAACGCACAGTCGTCAGCAAACAGCAACATACGGATAGTTGTCTCACAGACTAGAGTTCTCGAACCGCAACGACAGATGTTCAGCACCTCACCATCAATACGGTACTCCACACGAGCATCGTAAGCACATGCGGCATCAAAAGCACAAGACATAATTGCATGAAGGTATATGTTAAACAGTCCTGCTTCACACCACAGACCACCGTAATTTAATCGGAGGTTTCTACATTCAGCTGCACTCTCCCCGATATAACATTGTGCAGATATTCAAGTAAACTTATCATCTAACGCGGGTTACCAAAGTTACATAACATCAGCAACAACGACTCGCGGTTCACTGTATCAAATGCCTTGGTGAAATTGACAAACAGCGAGTACAATTGCTGGTGTCGTTCTCTACACTTCGCCTGCAACTGACTAGCCGCAAACACCATATCACTGATGCAGCAACCCGAATGGAATCCACATTGCTCTTCCGCCACGTTAGGTTCCACCCGCTGACCGAAGAGGCGGTTGAGCAGGATTCGGACAATTACCTTGCCAACACAACTCATCAGGTTGATGCCACGATAATTCGTGTAACATTGCTTGATCCCTTCACACTTGTACATTGGTAGCAAAAGGGTCTCCTTCAGATCAGTTGGCACCTCCTCGTCAATCCACACGTGCTGCACCTATTGGTGCAGCGCAGTCACCAACGCGGGTCCACCATGTCTCAACACTTCCAGCGGGATCCTGTCGGCATGGTCACACTTACCGTTTCGCAGCTGAGCGAGTGCTCTCTGCGTCTCATCCTGTGTCTGCGCGTCCGCCAGATTCGCCTTCAAATCGTGTAGTTTCAGGCCGTTCAATATAAGCCAGTCAATCTCTGAACGGTTGATCAAGAAACATTCAAAGTGTTGTTGACAGATCTGCATTATGTCTGCAGCCTGTGTGTAGGTAGCGCCTGAGCTACCATCGATTACCGTCCTCAGCGGCTCCAACCTCGGTCCATATACAACCTTCAAGGAAACAAAGAATTCCTTGTGTTGGCGGCGTTCGGCGTAGCATTCCATCTGCTTCGCTTTTCCGTCCATCATGCATTTTTAATACGATGGAGCTCGCGAGTCAGTGCTCGTCGAATGCGTCCAAACTTTCTCTTTTTCCC
Source organism: Dicrocoelium dendriticum (assembly GCA_944474145.2). Lineage (NCBI taxonomy): Eukaryota > Metazoa > Platyhelminthes > Trematoda > Plagiorchiida > Dicrocoeliidae > Dicrocoelium > Dicrocoelium dendriticum. The sequence continues at coordinate 234,787,432 of OX104063.1, forward strand.
CAAGTCACTGGGGTATGCCACATGTGCAGCAAAAGCTGCATTCTTCTCTGACACCAATGTGCCACTCGTCGCGTTGTTCTCATCAGACGAATCAGGCCGCCAACAGTTTGCGCCCGATGGTCCCCTCGGTAACAGCTGTCATCTGACCGTGAATGTGGTGTTACAGGTCGTCCACTGTCGCTATGCATTCCACATCACACAGGCGTGCAGCCATTGCCTTCTCCAACTCAACATGCTTCGTCAAGGTACTGAAGCAGAGAACGTTAAATTAACGCCGATTCACTGTAGGAGTATAATATATAGCTTTAGGAAAGTAGATGTACACTTTCGTCCGCACCAATTTGTGATCAGTGCCACACTCAGCTCCACGCAATGCACGTGTCATGCGCACTTCACGCATATCACGCTGACGTACGATGACAGTCGAGCAGGTGGGCGTGACTACTCCGTGGGTGCGTCCAAGTTGCTATATCACGCACTCAATGCAAAACGAGTGTGATTGTCAGGCCGTGAGTGCACAAAGTGAGAGCAGCCTGTCACCGTTCACATTCGCTGTAACAATGCCATGCGGACCGATTGCATCTGTCCATACCGATGCACCAAGCCCAACGCGCGCTTTGAAATCGCCCAGCAGAAATAGTCGGCCGCTCCTCGGCACAGACCATGGCACGGAGGATAACTGAGTACAGAACTGATCACGCGTGTCATTAGGATAACACGTGGTAGGACCGTATGTGCTTATGAAAGTAGCAAACTTGCATCTTCCGAGTCGTAGGCGAACAGTCATCAGTCACGCGCTGATGCCTGTTTGTTCACCCACCACCTGTCCATTTATGTGATCAGATATTGCAAATCCGACCCCATGTTCATGTGGCGCTGAGGTGGAGTTGCCCACCCAGTAGAACGTGTAGCCAGCACCTGCGTCATGCAAATTACTTTGCTCAGCCTGCGTAGTTTCACTTAGCATCGCCATACTAATGTTGTGGCGCGTCAGTTCCATCGCGACGTGTGCAATGCGTCGCTTGAGGCGCTTATTCGAGTTCCGGTCAAGTAGTGTGCGCATGTTCCAGCACCCGATGTTGAGTGCTTTGCGTGCGGGCATACGATTGCATTGGTGGGCAATCGCACGCGAGGTGGTGGTTGTGCTTCTGGAGATTTGCTTGAGGGACTCCTCCCGGAGCCTTCAGGTCAACAGTCTGACCCACAGAGCAGTGGGAAACAGATCCAGTAAGGGAATTTGAGTGCAGAAACAGATTGGGATCCGCTTGAGGTCTGTCACACGTAATCTCTAGAGATCAGGAACCATTCATATTTGTTTTTTGACCGTAGTAAAATACCTACCTGCGACCGCGGTCAAACTCAGGTGAGTTTTGGCGGGTTTGCAATAATTTGACTAGGAGCTGCCTGGTTTGAGGCAGGCAGTGGCAAAGCAAGGAGCACCCGGAAGTGCCCTCCTACTTTCTGAGAAAATGCGTGGCGCTCGTGTTCTACTCCAATCGAGCTATGAGCTTATAACTTGTAGATCTATTTTTTCCCATGGCTAGATTTTACAGAAAGAGGGCTATCTACCACTTCCTAACCTCCGAAGAAGATGAACTAGGATACTTGCAAGGTGCTCACACCTAACAGGTGAACGACTCGGGTCCTCAGACAAAGCCTTCAATTATATGTACACCCGAAAGGCTGCGGGTCTAACATATAGTCAGTTTACTGTCTCATGCCGATTGGTGTCTTGGATCTTAGCACGGAGAAGGGCGTAATGCAACTCCCACCCAGCTGTCACCGCGAGAAGGCATCCCGGACATAAGCCCATGGCACAGCAGTAGCAGCAGTGTGTAGACCATTTGTCAGGATCTCGCCACCACCAGCATTAGCGCAACATAGGTTCTTCCACCAGTTTATGCACATTCCCAAGAATAACAGAAATAAAACTACTCAAAAACTTTAGTTTAAATTCAAGCAAATGGCAGCTGATTGGGACTGTTGAGTAGGTAAAAATTGGATAACGGGCTACAACAGTGTTGATTGACCTAGATGATGAGACCCCACTACGATTTCGAGGGATTCCGAGGCGGTCGGTTCTGATGTGAACATAACCGGCGACTTGGATAACATTGTCTTTTACATCAGCATATAACCAGCTTTCTTGAAGCATCAAAACGGCCGCTTTCGGTAATTCAGTTTAATGTATAAACCACTAAGATCCGCCACTTTTTTAAAGGAGTAATCTAATATTGCTGGATAGGATCGGTGGAATTTGTGTTTCGTCGACTGAACTGCGTCTACTGCTTACTTGCCAGCCAGCAAGATGTTTTCTCAATTTACAAGAATTTTTCCGCATAACTATTTTAAAGGGTTTCGTACTTGACCCAAACATGTTGTACATGAATAACAAAACAGGTCTATTGCAACAGACAAGACGCTGTAGTCAAGGTGGTGCAAAGAGTGATTTGAGCCGGTGAACTATGCGCAGATGTAAGATGCAGGAGTAACTATCACATCCCAGAACGCTGAAAGTCCCATCGGCAAACTTTTCTCAATTAGTTAAATCCGTGTGGTCACAGTGAAAAAGCCCTTTAACCGAGAGTAGAAAATTTGTAGTGCGTTCTTGTTGTTGTAAGACTAGTAAATACTAGCCCGAGACGGTGCGCAAAATTAAGCGCGGATGTCAGAAGGTAATTGGAGTTGGACACAGAAGACTGCATTTTATGAGTTACAAAAAGACGTGGACGGATAAAGCGAGACAAGAGCAAACACGTGAGCGCGGGAACTTACAAGACGGTCAAGTGTCGAGCCGGAAGTAGATCAACATGGACGTAATGTAAGCGAGATTAAAACAAGAAATGAAAGTGTACAATTGGTTATTGGTGAAATTATACACAAATGATGATAGATATCTTATGAAGCGCTACTGTATACCTCAAGTCGGGTAAACATCTCTTGGTTACCCACGGTGAGCGAGTAAGGTAATATATAGGTAGGCTAACTGAACACAAATTTTAGTCGAACATGCAAATCACTCCGTGCATCCAAAATGCGTGATCTGTTCGGGTGTTCCAAAAAATCTATGCATTAAGCAAATCATGCTGCAGAACAAACGGAGAGCGCCCTCGACAAAATTTGTTCGTTTTGAAAGCACTGGTACACACGCGTCACCTCATTAGTATGTGTTAGGGGGACCCAACGTCCCCACAAGATCGCGAGCTGAAACCATGGAAGGCAATGAGACTCACGTTCAGACCAGTGCACATGTTTCGATCAGCCTTCCAATTCGTGAGACATTCACTTTTCGATCAGACTTTGTAGGCAAGAAACATTGCTGTTTCCGACCAACCTCTGAAAAATTCAGCCTTTTTACCTAAAGAACATACACTTTTCCAATCCAGCCTCCGCAGCTATGAACTTTCGCTTTCCGACATGTTCCGATGGCATGATCACATAATTCCAATTCACTTGCTTATGTCTTGCTTTCAAGGTTTGCTTACGCAAACAATTCTATGTGAAAAATTCACATATTTCACAATCGGGGTATATAAGCAAAACTGGACTTCGCTGTAATGGCCTTGGCCTAGCTACTAAAAGGGCCTGGGGCGAAAGACCTGTTTTTGTTTTCACTCTTTTCTGGGTTGGGTAGTCTCATGTGAACTCTGCTTATGTTTAAGAACCCGTTCAAAGTGCCTGTGGGACCGTGTTGAGTTTAAGTCTCCGGGTGGTCGAATTAGAATTCTATCGACTGTCTTATCCGTGGTGTGCCATTCTGTCTCAAATCCGTTCATTACACTAGGAGTCGTACCAATCCGTTACACATGTTAAGCGTCTAAGAAGCAGTTAGAAGAGTATGTGGTGGTAATCTGTGAGCATCTGATACTATTCAGTCACGTGCCACTTGATCTGAGCAGTCGACCTGGGGATAACATGTTCATTATTCATTTAAGGTCAACAAAGTTCATGTGTTTCGCGGGCTGATAAACGGACATTAGATACTGGTCCATAAGACTAAAAACAAGAGTAAATATGCGCAGCTTACTTTGGTTACTACTTTATTCTACCACGAAGTGGGACATAAGGCGCTTCTTCTACTTACTTTGCGAGACACAAGAATAACCGAAAGGAGGACTCAGCATTCAGAAACTATTCTCAAAGGGCAGATGATACACACATTCAGAATGCAATAATACGGGTCGCCATAAACATTGTGGACCTCGTCGAAGTTGGCTAACATCGGGTAGCTTCACCAGGAGGAGGTAACCCATCCAAATCATATATAGAAATACTATGTAGTATAAAATGGAAGAATTAAAATTCCGGAACTATTTTTGATACGCAAGCTATTTACCTTAATGCATTAAAATGTAAAATGTAAAATGTAATGTAAATAAAGATATAAGAATACGAAGGCATAATGACAAATCAATATGGGAGCACAATGAATATACTGGAGACAATTGTGATCCAGTAGAACACTGAAGTCCACCAGTAACGCCCAGAATTTGAGACACCACGGAATTGCCTAAGCTAATATGTAACTCACAGATTGGGGCCACAGATAATTTTGCAAGCATATCGGCCAATCGTGGCATTGCATCCGTGATGATATTCGCTGACACCACACTCAGACACCTAAGATCAACCTGAACAAGCTCATTATGACTTGCCGAAACGCCACCAAGTGAGATACTCGGTGAACAAGCAGTCTGTATAGAATACAGATAATAATAAAGTGCGCCGAGGTCCGACAACTACAGGACTTTCACTTGCACCATGTTAATCGGTCCCAACATTTAAACGTTATGTTTTCATACAAGTCCCTAACAAGTTCAAACACATCACGATACTGCATTTCGTTGCAATACCATTCGTGTGAGAAGCTACAAGACACTATTGGCTATACATTTTTTTCCTGACTGTTCCGACAAGTGCAAGCCATATTATGTACGCGTCTCTCATGATCATGTTAGCTACACGAAATCGATAGTTGCCGATGCCACTGCGACACACCAATCGATTTGTTTCTGTTTGGCTTCAAACACGTTCACTCACGGAAAGCATGTGTCCCGTTATATGGGCCTATCACCGATCGGTGCAACATTTAATTCATTGGAGACTCAACTGTAATATGAATGGAATGGCCAGAAAGCAGATCAAATATGATCCTTGACGGAAATAATAGCAGAATACTTCAAGACTGGTTCTTGCACGTATAAGCTGTTTGTGCCCGGGATGTTTGAAATCGGAAAGCATGGTTCGTGTGATATCTGGCAGTAGATTTGGTAACTGAAGAGCAACAACTGTCAGCTCGCCCCGTTCAAGGACCATGATCACACGTGTCCTGTGCGCCTCAACAAGCAATCATCTACGAGTACACGCCTGTCGCATGTCGCTTAAAGTCGAGTTTCACCTGACAAAAAGGGGTGTATAGCCACCACACAATCAAGCCTAGGCTAGGAAAGAGGTTCAAACAAAAGTTATCTAATATCTGGGCCCTCTCAGAAAGAAGCGAAATACTTTGAATACAGCAGTTAAGCAAACATTGGCATTTCCATTCGATATGGATGCCGAATTTATGTGGGAATGCAGAGTTCTTCGTAATTCTTTTATTTGCCAATTACGTAAAGCATGAAAAATAACTGTGACGATAGCTTATGCCATTCGCTTAAGTACCATCATCAATATACATCTAATACAGAGGTAGTCGCGATGACGCAGTTGGCAATATTGAAAGCTTGCTTATGCTTCGCTTGAATGGGTTGAGGAAAATGAGCAGAAGCCATAAACTTCACGCTACTTTAGTCGATGTGATTCCAAAACCAATTCTGCTTGTGGACCCCATAATCATACCTTAGTCAGTTTGAGCGCTAATTGCTCATTATGCCTTAAACAAAGGCACATTATGCGGTCTCACAGAAAAAAATACCATCCGGTTGCCCCTGATCCACTAGGATACGAGTCATCTGGGGCTTCCGTTACACATATGTACTTGTACTCAAGCACAGTCAGGTCGGGATTGTGCATTTATGCAATGTACACCACAGTTTTCAGAAGCACCGGAATTTGTTGATGCAGAAACAAGGATCGAATTTGCAACAGAGGGCGCACCGAAATTCTAAGGCTTGTGACCTCCATCGCAACTTACCGGATTGTATGTAGGATTCCAAATGCATCCCTTCACAAATTAAAGTAATTAGACTACAATTCATCACCACATCAACAACTTACGTTTTTAAAGGTCACACTATACGATTCATCCAGTTAGTTAGAATGGTTGTGGTCTGGGCTACATTGTCTCATTCAACATGAAGTGCAGGATTGAATGTGATATGCTTTATGTTAGACCCGAGTACGCGAGCACGACATATACTTCACATCACCAGAGCTAAATGTAGCCATACTAATACGTGAGTTGCAAGTATAGTCCGACAGCCTATATTTGAAGTGCTAAATCTTAAGCAAATTTATATATGTCAGGGAGGTCCAATATCCGGCCCGTGTTAAGATTTCAACTGGCTCGTGGCCACATCATGAAATAATAAAATTCACGCTTGCACTTTTTTCGTATATGTGTAAGCTTTGTTATTATATTAATGGCAGATTGAAAATGGTCCAACATATTTTTACCTCCGGAATCGTGGCCCTTCATGCAGAAAGTTTGGACACCCCTGATGTTTGTGGAAATGTCCGAATAGCGGACATGCATATCGCCCTCTATAATCTTGGCAGTAATTGACCCCGAAACTGTTAGCTCTGTTTGCGTGTTACTAAACCTCAATATTATTTCAAAAAATTACGCAGGTTAGCCGGTGCCATGTGTAAGGTTTTAATAGCCTCCACATAGGTTAGGAAACTTGGTTAAGATGGCTCAACAAGAGACACGCTTGCGGATTTGCAACAAATTACTAACCACCTGTGCTTTGAACGGCAAGTGTTTAATGTCTGGGACAATTTGCCCTAGCATAATTTACAAAAATGTTCAGTGCGGCAGTTCAAAACTGTGTTGGATTTACCTTTCTCCATTGTTAGATTCCGAGAACGAATACGCCCTGACAATGATACCTCACATTTCTGAGTCCCGAATTACTGTGTGTTATAGGTTTTGAGGATATTGCGTGAGAACTTGAAATACGATCGGCGTGTTTGCAGATCATAGTAATTCTTGATGTTTCTAACATTTTTCTTCATACTACATTAGAGTTGTATATATTTCAAATGTTACTCGTTTCCATAATATAGTAATCCGTACTCAGCATGACCAACAAAAAACCATTAGTGCTGTCCACCAACAACCACAATAAACTTTGTATCTGTTCGGCAATTTTCACATTGTACCTGCATCTACACGGAACAAATTAAACGTAGAGGCACTGTGTCTCCACCCAGTTTACTGGGTTTCGATGGCCCCAACGAATCGGGAGCCTTTAACTACTGCGTTAACTTGGATTTTGGTGAACGTATGCTTCCCAGAGTGTCGCTTGACGGCCTGTTATATAACACTTAGTGCTCTAACCACTGTCTCTGAAAACTGAGATCATCATTCAAGTATGTCTAGACCGCGTGTACGAATACATTACAGAATGTGTCCACCGTAACTATAACTGTACGCTCAATGGTGCGGTTATTGTAGATTGCCTTTGCTTGAGTTTCATCGCAACGCAATTTTGACCAATAAACCACAACGCTGTATACTCACTTAGAATTCGGGTTCTGCAATGGCTACATGACTGATGCCATGTAATAGTACTTTCTGTGAAAAAGTACTTCGTTAAGGTGATTATCTTATAGGTTCATAGAAGAAACAATAAATTGGTGTTACTGCGTTTACGTGACGATATTGAGTGGACTGCTACCTCCTTTCGTTCGTTAAACGTTTCCAGAAAACATGTTTCGATGTGTCATGCACAATGAAACACCCTGAGCTTATGGAAGTAGGTTGCCATTCAATGTGTAGCAAAAACCACGCGACAACATGGTGTAGAATTTAACGCACAATACCGCGGTTAAACAAACTGTCACACAAGCGCGCACATACTGGTCATGTCTCAGACCCACAAAGCACCGTGCATGGGAAATCACTACCTGTCATATTCATGTATCGTTTCGCCTCAAACTGGTGAATCTTGGCTGTCTGTTCGACCCCGTACATCGCATGCTGACCAGCTTGGAATTTGTCTAGGTCTCTGGATTTGTTTGATCGCGGTTGTGTTATTGTGCTTGGGGGTTACTATTGGATGCACAGACAAAGGTGTTTCTGTCTGATCTATAGGTGTTTCAACCAAAATTCTCTTTACTCCTAGGCTCAGGCCAGATACTGTTCCTCGCTAACAATACACACTGTGCTTGTTCGCTCATTCGTAAAGCTTTTATTGCACCATTCGATCTCGTCCATAATGCCTGTGCCTGTTTCTCTTCTCGCTCGTTCTTGTGACTTTGCAGTCTTCCACGCAATTGTTACCCCCCGCGCTACTGAAACACTTCTGAAGATTGTAAGATGAGATGACTCGGACTCACAATCTTATACTAAGGTATATTGCTCGGGATACCGAGAAACTGAGCCCACAAAGGCACAGATAATAGTTATGTTGCAACATGCTCAGGTATGCGAGGCTGTCAACCGTTTTGGTTTTCATAGGGTCACAATAGTGTTGTTTTTGAGAACATTTTTCTTTGGGACTTTTGTCGCATATATGCTACCAGTTCGCGGACATTCTCATTTGGTTGTTTTCCGTGCAGTTTGGTGGTGCCATGATAGAGGCGGTTTGATGGGGGGAGGAGGAGGGAGTATGGAAAGGTTGAAGCTTTTGGATTCACCAATCAAAATCAGCTGGGTAATACACAACCTTACTTCATAGACTGGAGTAATAACGTTGGAGTTATTTGTGAGTAGCAAGTTAGGGAGTTGCAAAAATAGGGGAAAGACTATATTAAGGTAACTCCAATGGAACATCAAACTCAACTTGCTTTATCAGAATAATAAAGACAGTATTCACATCGTAGGGATTTAAGTCACAGCGTAGTGTCTAGACATTCCTATGTCTAATTATGGAGTTGAACTAATCAAGTTGGGCTTTAGGCTGCCAGATGGTTGCGATGCTGGTTGAGCTCAGTTGAATTTCTTTCAGCTTTCATTTGTAGGTGGATAGTTTAGGGGGTCTGTGACTATGTACACTAAAGGTAATGTTGAAAAGGGAGATTTAAGCGGATAAGTAGACAAAGAAATAAGCGCCCATTCACTGCAGTCAGAACTTATGCACTGGCTCGTAGTCTTTTAGAAGATGCCAGAGACAGGTTAATTAGGAAAGTGTGCAATAGTTATCCGATTCTTTGTATAATAATATAGAGGAACTGTACCACAACTAAGAGTGGGGCTGTGGTCTAAGGAATAAGTTAATGAGAAATTTCGGTAATACAGTAAGAGGATAGAGATGAAATAACTGGGAACCAGGAGCACAACAGATTCAGCGCAAAGTGAAGTAGGGTAAGGAAGAACAAGTGTAGTAATACGGTCTTTCGTGGAACCGTCTGCCGGGGACATATTTCCATGCGGGGTAGTCCTGCACCCGCAACTCCGCGCCCTATCTGATCATGTATCGGTGTTGTTTAAAAGTACGCTGACCACTACCGGTTTCATTCATCATTTGGGCAATTGCTTTTTTCTGCTATGGTAGTTACTCAAACCAGTCAGTCCTTTAGTCATTCATACTTTTTGAGTGCATTATAACCGGGGTCTCCGGTTGGCGTCATATGCCATTAAGTGTGAGTTCAGTAGTTCAGATTGGAATATTTTTTAATTTCAGCATACTTTTATATTCACCAGTGGGTCTTCTGGCGTGGGTATACGTGTTGATTAGAAGCTTCAGTCTATCACCTCAAGAGATCGGCTCACTCGTGAAAAACAGAATAACAGGAGAACAAGATGAAATAGTTAGATTAGGGGGTAGAAATATCAACAAATAAGTAGCCAAATAACACGCCTCGCGACATTGTGGTATACCATATGATTGGGTGTGATAAAATATTGCAGATGTTTAGAATAACAGCTGGTATCGTTATTATTGATTTGGCTTCTCATTCAATACGCACTCATCATCATCATCGTCATTACACGTTAGCTGGAGGTGGAAAACACCTCAGCTATTGTGCCGCAATACAAAAGGCAAGAAAAGAAAAAACAAACAAACAAACAAACAGTGGCACGCCCGCTGAGTCCCCAGTAACAGATGGACATCGTTCCGGAGAGCTAACAGCTGGCTGCCGTAAAAGAAAGTCATATTATGCCTAACGATTGAGATCGTGATTGGAGGGGGATGCTAAACAGGAGGGGGATGGACAAAGGAACTCACAACACAATCGCCATTCATGCCGGCTCCGAGCCATATCAGCAAGTGTGTCCAGCCAAACGTGTTCACCATCCTTAGGACCCCAGCCAGGCAGTCGGGATGCACCAACCGACGCCAACTTCGAAGTGAGGGTTTTCATTTCTCGCGACCAAGTCATCACTTGGCCTCCCCTCCTCCTCTTCCAACCGCACCCACAACGCGCAAACAATGCACGTCGTGGGAGTCGGTGTGCTGGCATGCGCAAGACGTGGCCCAGCCATCGGAGCCTGGTGCGTGATATAATCGTGCTGAGCGGTTCACTCGCTCTTCCTGCACCAAATACGCGACGTCGAATACGCTCATTGCTCACGCGGTGTTCCCACCAGACATGAGCTAAGCTGCGAAGGCAGCGATGATCGAACGTGACGAGTCTCTTCATGTCTGTCGACCTGATGGGCCAGGTTTCACAGCCATATAGGAGAGTTGAACGGACGGCTACGTTATAAACTCTGCTCTTCAGAGTAAGGGTAATGTCGCGTCTGCGCCACAGGTGGCGGAGATTGGCAAAAGCACCTCGAGCTTTTGCTATACGGTTCGTAACCTCATCTTCAATCCCACGGGTGCTAATATAGCTGCCCAGGTACTTGAATTCCTGAACGACTTCTAGCAGATCACCACCAAGCGTTAGCGCAGGATTGGGTCCCTGCCAATCTTGGAGAAGTACTTTGCATTTTGATGGAGCAAAGCATAGCCCAAAACGACTGACAGCCAGTGCTAATCGGTTCAGTGCTGTTTGGCATGTTTGGGAGCCGTCACAGATTAGGGCAATATCGTCTGCATACTCCAAGTCAAGAAGTCGCTCACCAGGGAGTAGCTCCACACCTTCTAGGTCGTGTCCAGCGAACGCTGTTTCCATGACTTCATCAATAGCGAAGTTGAAGAGGAAAGGTGACAGCGGGCATCCTTGTCTCACACCGCTGGTGATACTGAAGGGTGGCGAGAGTTTGCCATAAACCCTCACCCTGCCCGAACTATGTGCGTACAGCGCTTTGATAATGTTTACATATTTATCAGGCACACCTTTCCTCAACAGACAGTCCCAAAGGGCACATCGATCGACTGAGTCGAAGGCACCTTTTATGTCAAGAAACACGACAACGGTGGGTCGCCAATAAACATGGCGGTGCTCCAACACTTGACGCAATGTGAAGATGTGGTCGATGCAGCCCCGACCTCGACGAAATCCGGCTTGCTCTTCACGAATTTGGCTTTCACGAGTGCCAGTCAGTCTGTGGAGAATTGGAAAGGCAAGCAATTTAGAGGCAATCGAAATCAGACTGATCCCTCTATGATTGCCACATACCAAACGGGAGCCTCCCTTGAAAATTGGGACAATGACGGAGCGGTTCCAGTCTGTCGGGACTGTCTCCTGCTCCCAAAGTTTTACTAGCAACTCGTGTAGATCACCTATTAGAGCAGGTCCACCGAACTTGAAGAGGGCTGGAGGAATAGTATCTGCTCCTGCGGCCTTATGCAATTTCAACAGCCTGATCTCACGTTCGACTTCAGCGCGTGAGGGCGGATCCAAGGAGACGGCCCAAGGAGAAGGGCGTTCAATGCCCGAAGAAAGTGATAACTCAGGTTGGTTAAATTGCATAGCAAAGTGTTCAGCCCAACGCTCCAAGCGTTTTGACAGGCTGTGGATCATCTGCCCACTCTCGTCGCGTATGGTCTCGCTAACACCAGGTCTCCTGCTGCCTGTTGCCCGTATCAGACGGTATAACTTACGATGATTACCAATGGCAGCGGCTGTTTCCATCTCAGATGCACGATGAGACCACCAGGTTTCGCGGTCTTTCTTCAGGCTAGCACGTAGTTTCGCCCTGAGATTTTTGCGAGATTCATTGTATTCGCTTTCAGCCGGAATACGTCGGCGAGCATCCATAAGTTCCAGAGACTGTGTAGAGACCCAATGTCCGGTTTGGCAATTTGTTTTGCCACATGAAGACATGCCTGCTAATAGCAACGCTTGACGAGTGTGCGACCAGTGATCTTCAACGGTGTTTAGTGGGCGCTTACTCAGCCCAGATGTCAGCGCATCTTGGTACACATTCAGAACATCTGGCTTCGCCAGCTGGCTAGTGTCAATCCGTTCACATCGACGTTGCGGACGTCCACCGAAGCGCATCAGGAGGTCGGCACAGACAAGTGCGTGGTCAGAGTCCACGCTCGTGCTCCAAATCGAGCGACAGTTTTGGACACAGCCTCTCCAGCGGTAACTGATCGCGATATGATCGATTTGCGTCCATGAATGGCCCGAGGCTGGTGGCCACCAAGTCACACTTCTGCGGGTGCTGTGTCGAAAATTAGTGCTCGCGAGAAACAGGCGAGCATCTTCACACAGCTGGAGCAATCGCTCACCATTATCATTACGGGAGCCTACACCATGTTGGCCGCCCAGATGAAGCTCATCAGAGGACAATTTTCCGACTTGGGCGATTAGATCACTTGCCAACACCACAGTATCCGTGCTTCTTCTGTAACGAAGGAGCTCGTGAAGTTGCTGGTAGAAATCATGTTTTACCGAATCAGTGCTACAGTTTGTAGGGGCGTAGGCCGCAATGACAAACAGGCACCGTTTGTCCCCGCGCGACTTCGAAGCACGGAACGAACCAGCTAATCTAACGGCGCACATCCTACTGTTTACTGGGATCCAATCAAGCAGGGCAGCTTCAGCCCGGGGACTCAAAACAATGCCGACGCCGGCTTAACCGTCATTTGAAGCTGCATCATCGCCAGATAGGCGCAATGAGAATGTGCCGCCAGTGTCGCATGTGGGGGATCTCAGGGTAAGCACGGAGCTCGAATCTTGCAGGCGGGCTTCTGATAAACAGCAAATATCGATCGATAGGGTCTCTAGTGTGCGGGCAAGTGCTGCCTGTTGGCCAATCTGCAGCAAAGTGCGCACGTTGAGGCATGCCAATCTTAGCGAGACACGAGGACTCCAAAGGGAAACGGATGAACTGACGTTGTCCGCTTGGTTGAACATGGACTTATCGACTGGATTGGAGCGAGGCCCTGCGATTGTGTGTGATTTGAAATTAGAAGACAAGCGACTATTGAAGTAAGCTGGGGGAGGGCCAAGAATTGGGGGATTGAAAATGGGGGGATATAAGTAAAGTTGGAGCGGGACAATAAGGATGCAGAAGCGCAAGAAGGGGTATAAGAAGACGGGAAGGCCTGAGCAGTAGCATCCAAACCCCTATCCACCCTGCTCGATGCAGCAGATAGGGCGCCGTTGATTATCCTCTGCGACGGCCAGAGCATCAAGAAATTGTTGTAGGAAAGGTTCATTGTATTGCGTGGGCAGAATAATGTCAGGCTGCCCAGGCCTAGACAGGAGAACGATTAGGGTTCTCAACCAAAGTCTTTGGTTCAAAAACCTTACCGCAAGGCAGCGGTTTTGGCACTGGACTACAGAGCCCGTTTTATGAAATGAGGAGCCACCCCCATTCCAACCCCCAACCTGGAGGACCAGGAGGCTGAGTTTGTCTGGCCTCTAACCATTGACCAATCTGGTATGAGTGGCTCTAAAGGTGCAAAAAAAAGCACCACCCAGCATAGCTCAATGGATCTCTGAGGCACGCAAACCATCGCACCACGGTAAGGTCCAGCCTCATTGCGATGGATTCAATACGCACTAGGTGATGCAAATTATCCGGAGGCCATAGGAAAGTAGCAAATTTGCAAATACGATGGATAAAGCAAGAGAAATACCATTTTTTGTTTATGCACTCCAAGATGGCATTTTTGAGCATAAGCTAAGGTATTCAGGAGTGTGCTGAACTTGCATTATTGGTCATATATTGTTTGGACCTGAGGAAACTAATACATCCTTAGACACTTGAAGACTGTTTTCATTATGTTCTGCATAAGCAGAAACGCTCCCAAGTTCATTTTAAATTTGGTTAGGTTCTCACTTGCCCGCATTTTCAATGGTAGCATGTTCCGTATGTAAGTTTGCCTTACCAGGAAGACGTTGGAGCGGATGTTTAAGTTCCCCTTTTTACGAGTAGTGATTAAACCCTTTTTCTTGTGGGTTAGGTTGAGGAATTTTGCACTTTTGGATCTATTCCGGTCGTGTATACCTGGCAATGTTTAAAGTTGTAAAAGAGAACCAGATTATTTCTCAGCCGGCACAGCCATAGAGGGTTTAGTTTAAGGCGGCGACAACGCTCTTCATAGTTCAGTGTGCCATGCCGGCCAATAAAGAGTTTGGTGAAAGAACGCTGAATGTACTTTTGTTCGTCGCAATTAGCCGACAATTCAGATATGTCGACCAGCTGTCCGGAAAAGCACCAGACGGCCGTTTCGCCCTATTGGGGCTCATCAGTGGTGCGCATCCTTCGGTCCTCTGCGGAGGATCGAACCCATGACTGCTAGTGGCTCTTGCCAACTAGCCCGCAGCTTATGCAACTGCGCCATGGAGGACGGTACCTGACTATCGTGAATTGTTAGCTAAATGCGATATAGCCCGACGCATCCTCCACTGCCATGCAGGCACCTGCCATGCAGATGACAGCGGTCGGCCTTCCGGCGTCAGGACTTCCCGGTTACGGCAGCTATGAATCGACATAGCATTTTGTGGAATCCGTACGGGCGAAACGGCCGTCTGGTGCTTTTCCGGACAGCTGGTCGACATATCTGAATTGTCGGCTAATTGCGACGAACAAAAGTACTCACCAAAATCCTTCCATTCATAAGTAACGCTGAATGTTTTCTAAACCTATTTGATCCGTTCTACGCGGGTGGCTATGGATAATTGTGCAGTACTCCAGCAAAGATCTAACGATAATCTTAAACATTTCCAGCATCGCTTCAGGTACAACAAAGTATTTATTGATAAAGGGTTTTCAATTGCTTCGCTTTCGTTATCTGACACGAGGTAGGTTGGGAAAAGTACTGCGATGCGGAATATTTTAATCCAAAGTCCCTGACTGAAGGGGACTTTGGGATATTTGTACCTGCTAGGGTGATGGAGCCATCCGGTATGTAGCATTCATACCCAAGGACCTGCGATTTTCCAGCTTCTCTCTGGTAACTAGGAGAGAGTATAACATTTTCATCTTGTCCTCAAGTTCTTCATTTCAAGCGTGCAGTGGTGCAAAATCTAATGGATATCGCGCAGCTCAGTAATCATGGTACCACGAAAGTTGGGCTAGAAAATGAGTGCACCAATAGCAGTAACTAAGTTGTTGGTGAGAAGGAATGGGAGCACAACCACTGACCGATAGCATATGCAGCCAACATGTCCTGACCAAGTGGGATATTTTCTATACCGATACGGGTAAAAGCTGTTCTACACAATGGCAGAGACCAAAGGATGTCTCTGCTGTGTGAGGCAGTGTCTATCCTCCTCTTAGGTTTTTCATCTCGGACAGCATGTCAGAGATGGAAGCAGGTTTCAATAGCGAGTCGATTGAGACAAAAGTATAAACGCTAAGGCTTGTCAAGTATGTAAAACGATAAAGGGGATAATTGCAAACATTGGATACAATACTAAGGGGAACCGATGGTTTTCTAGTTACATAGAAGCCGCTGAACTATACTTGGTGAGATTTGAATATCAGCATACGAAACAGAGGGCAGAGCTGTTACGGTTAGCATTTAGTAAGACTAAAAGCACTTATTCGTCGCACTGGTTTTCTTGTTCTCATATGATATATGGTTACAGTAAGTGTAAGCCGAGGACAACCATTCCGAGATATTGGATTGTATGCGATAAAGTGCAAGAAGCTGTGATAGCGAGTAATTTTTCGAAGGTAACCAGAATGGAGGAGAAGATGTTGGGCAAGCATTCCATGGTAGGTGGATCGCAAAAGGAAATTAAATTGATTGGCACCGTTTTAACTCTACGACTTCTGTTATGATTCAGTTTCAACAAACTGTGGTATTTATGTAGGGACGTCGCAGTTAGACACAGGCAGACAGCCACTACACATCTAGGAAAGCACTAGACGGCCGCTTCGTCCTATTGGTACTCGTCAGTAGCTCGCACCCGCCGAATCCTGCCGGATTCGAACCCACGATCTTGCGCTTGCGAGTCAGCGACGTATGTCAGTGAGCCATGGGCGACGGCCGCGGACCTTCATGACTGCTATCTAACTGCGATGTAGCGCGGCTCCTCCAGCACTGTCTTGCATGTTATGAACGTGCAGAGGACAGGGCTGGCCCCCAGTGCAACGACTTCCTTTACGAGCCGCCACAAATCGAGGTGGCATTTGAACTGCTAAGACGACTACTGATTTTTGTGAGTAGTGGGGAATTTATTAGGTTCTGGTGTAGGTAAGCCGCAGTTAGACACAGGCGGACAGTCACCACACATCCAGGAAAGTTCTAGCCGGCCGTTTCGTCCTATTGACTCATGGCTCATTGACATAGGTCGCTGACTAGCGGGAGAAAGTTCGTGGGTTCGAATCCGGCAGGATTCGGCGGGTGCGAGCTACTGACGAGTACCAATAGGACGAAACGGCCGTCTAGCGCTTTCTTGGATGTGTGGTGTTTGTCTGTCTGTGTCTAACTACGACGTACCTAAGGGAAACCTTATAAATCCGCCTACTACTTACAACTAAACTGTGGTATATATGACTAAGTTTGGTAGCTACTTAGTTCGCCCATATGAGAATCTGTCGCAGCCATCAGAGCTTCAAACGTTGTCAGCCTATGCTGATGAAAGAGGTTAAGAAGTCATTTGAGCTTGCAAAGGATTACTGAAGGGATTCGAATTACACAAGTAGATATCCATTACATATAGACTCAGGCGTGCAGCCATCGCACGTCCAGAGAAGCACTGTGGGTCAGTTCCCTCTTTTCGTAAATAGTCAGCAATGCACATTCCATTTGGCCCCTGTGGAACTAGAACCTATAACTGGACCGTTATTAGTCTGTAGTCTAGACGACCGAGCTATGAGGGGCGGTAACGACTATAGAGACTAAGTTGGTAGATGTGAAATAGCACTTTTCACTATCCGCTGGATTGCGCGTTACTGCGGTGTCGAGGACAGGATGGCTCTGTCACTGATGCCAAAAATTATGAAACGGCCCAATGGTGCATTGCCGGTCGTGTGAGAGTTGTCTGACTGAGTCTATACGTGTTGAATCTGTATCGTCTTCCTTGCTGGATCTTATGGAGTCTCTAACACCATGAGATTAGACGACAGTCAAGCATGTTTGGCATGATTTCGTATCCGATTAGAGGACGCATGCTAGCCTTACTCAATATGAGGAAAACAGGTGACTAATTCTCTCAACCGCCTCCAGTAATTTATCAAATTGGTGAACAATTCTCTTGGCTTTCTATACGAAGTAGCTTCAACACAAACAAAAGTGAAAGTTAACGAAAAATTCTTTATAATTGTTAACCCAGATCATAACCACCATCCACTTCAATTACCGTCTCTTATTTGTTTGGCAGCTGCTCGATTCTACGGGCGAAAAAGTGGATATTCTTAGAGGCAACCCACTCTGACAGAGGCCATCGATTCATCCAGGTAGTCCTACAAGGCTTAATCGTCCCAATGGCAACATAAAGGCGGTCAAGTTGATCCAGCTAGATTTCACTCTTGATAAACAATCGATGGCTATAGATTTTTTTCATTCGACAATCGTGTATACATTGTATGACTTGGTCGGCGTCACAGAATGGATTGCCCCAAAGAACAACAACTTCGTCTGTGGAATCAACCAGCTGCCAAGTAAATAAAAAGCAGTAATTGAAATGGATGGCGAATATGCTCCGGTGTAGTCATTTACCTATGTTTTGTTAAAGGCTATCATCGATTTGCTTACACAAAATCTGTTTAAGTAGCCAAAATAATTCTACACTGACCTACAGTGGTGTAATAACTACTATTGCCGCCCCCATGACAGTTGTAAATTCGTAACCTCTCACAATTGCGGACAGCACTTACATACTTCGTTTGATATAAAAACAAGCAAATATCTAATTTTAGAGCGCTGCCGTAAATTCAGTTATTTTTATTGTTACAGTACTCGTGAACAAGATTTACAGATACACTGTTTACGCAGTAGTATTTCGGCAGCAGTATTGATAACTTTGCCCATCGGCAGGTTCGCTCCCTATGTTGAGAACTGCCAATCCATCAGCATTGTCTGGTTCTATGATGCTTAAAAGTGGTTCGTCCTAAGGACAATGAACACGTTTGGTTGAATACACTAGACGACGTGTCAAGAGCCGACCTCAGTGGCGTTTGTGTTGTGTGTCTCTTTGTTCCTCCCCATCCCGCTTATGTTTCCTCTTCAACCTCGATCTCCCTCTTGACGCATAATAAGTTACTAAGTAGTCCGCCGCCTGTTCTTTTAGCATTCTGTAAGTTTCAGCAAATTGCCTTTTTCGTTTGTCTCTTTCTTTATTGCAGCATGATATTTGAAGTGTTTCGCACGTTCAGCTTATGGATAATGATGATGATGAATGAACTTCCGACGTATTACTATATCATAACACTTTAAACACGTTTCTGAAAAACGGTTTGTAGCCTGTAAATGTCGGGTATTGAGGACCTGATTGACACCTCAGCAGATTTCGCTCTTACATTTTGTCATTGTTGCGAACTAATCTTGATGTCATCGACACACGCAACCCGGTTGGCTTGACCTATCAACGCAAGTAAGAGGGGTCACTAACGGGCGTAACTGAGATGAAATTTAGGTCATTAAAGTCCGCTAGCCTCATCTGTAAGCCAATATCATAGTGGTGACTGTCAGCGTGTGTGTAATTGGCCCTTTTGATTTGAGTCGTTCTCGTGGCTGCTCCTGTAGTGTATCATCCTGTCCATGTGAAGGAGTCGCAAACGGTTATATTAGCTACATCTGGAGCTTGCGTTTACTCTCCTTCAAAGCCATGCATTTTCCTGTTTGGCTGCTCAAAACGGTGTGGTGATCGGGGAAATAAAGTACCATCTTCGGCTCCAAATCGCTGGCAAGCAATTTGCTTAAAGAGGCCATAGATGCCACAAGAGCGATTTTCTGGGCGCATTTTGCTGTCCACTTGTTTAACCAGTCGGTTATTGCAGCTGGCTACATGACGTCACACCATCTGACAGTCTATGTTCTTAGGTATTCCGCACAGCGAACGCAAACGGAAGAATATCTCAGGTGCTGCGATTTTCCTGGCGAGGTGCAGGACTCGGAATTTTTCAAAATGTAATTATCAGATACATCCCCAGTTTTTGAAGCACCTAATACGAAGACTGACCCAGGAGACTAGGGCTGTGCATCATTTCACATCATCGGTTTCGAGTTGAACTTACCATAACCCACCGGATGTTACAGCCGTGTGATTCCTCCAGCGTAAGATTGCTGCTCCATATACGCTGACCAAAAGGTACGCACAGGCACTGGTACAAGCTTGCGGTACAGGATCTGAAGCCCGCAGCTAACCTACAAAAACCGATTTGTATTCAAAACCTTCTGCAATCGGATAGTTCACTCTCTATGCATTGAGTGGTGAAATAGTGGATGATTGCGAGAGATATTTGTCGAAACGTGGACGGTGCCAAAGTCCAAGAAATGCCTGCCCTCCGAATTTGCGGATTACAGATACAAAGAGCACATCAAACCTGAATAATACATTGTAAAACTGTAGTACGTTGAAACTGCGCGATACTATCCAACGTCATTCCGCGCGTATGTTGGTCATAATTCGTTGCGGTAACACAGATATGTATTTTTTGCATCAATAACCTTGGTAGTCCTCATTCAGCATTGAAGTGATAGCCTGCAATTTCAGACTGATCACAAATTTGCATTAAACGCAGGATGACATGTAGTGTGTGTAACCGACAAATTCGCTTGGGGCTAGAGTGACGAGTAAAATATCTCGCATCCAACCAAGAAAAGAAACCGATGCATTAACTACGATACTGTTCAAATAGGAATCAAATTACAATATGCACATCCTACGACAATACTCATTCGGTCTCAGAACAAGTGATCTTCGTAATGTCCAAAGGGAATGCAAACGGTACTCGCCACCGTACATAGAGTCAAATAATACAGGGTCCACAATCTGGCTACAACCATGCTTTTATTAGGTCCGTTAACCCTTGACTTGCCCCATGCTGAGGCTGATGTTGCATTCTTGATGCTTCTTCACCGCAGTTGGGCTAAACCAACCATCAATTAAACTAGCTCTTTTTAAGCTGGAGTGATTTCATTTCACTTTATTTGGTTTGTTCTGCTTACCTGAATAATTTTCTATAAGGTGGCCACGTTGCGTACGCTAACTGTGCTTATCTCCGATAACTTTGTCGCGTCTGTAGCATTTTTAAGTAACTTGTGGACATATTTTACCTATCGCAGATGCGCTGCTAACCAACTTACTTAATATGCTAATTTAACGAAGAGTTATGTCATTGTATCTGTATGCATTACCTGATTTATTTTATTCCATCTGGTCGGTTCTAGTGATTGGCTGTTGTTTGATATTCCCGGTGTGGCTGCGCTTGATGTGCATGTTGACAAGGTGCCTACCTGTCTATTACCCACTACCTCGTCCATACTGGCTCCAGGAGACAGTTGGACGTTGCTGGGAGGGACGGGATGCACGGTCCTTGTGGCCGTGCTAGGCTCGAAGAGTGGTTCCATGCACTCAGTGTGGAGCGGACCACGGTCCAGCCACCGCCTTGTGTGCGGTTGATTCCCTAAATACAGTGTGCTTGTGTTTGCCTGTGTAGGAGTGTGGTTCGGCTTCGTTGATGAAACTTGGCCCCTAACCACATGCCTCTCGATTTTATTCCTTCGGGTTTACACTGGATATGAGGTGTGTAGTTGGAGCTGTGGGTGGTGCAATGCAAGCCACCCATTGTCCCTCTGTTGGAGAACGCGTCCTGTGGCTGGCCACAGTGATAAGAAAATCCGAAACCGGATGACGTCAACCAACCCTTGGCTCATTGACTCTCTACATTCCGGGGTATACTGAGCTCTTGGGATGTATTAGCTCAGTCAAACCAAGGGGGTGGGAGGAACGTGGATTTGCGTGCCCCTGGGGCGAACGGTGGTTTAAAGTTGCGATGTATGTGGGGGTGGTCTGAAAGAGGTTGCAACTGTGTGTGAACGGTTTCCCCTACGACTTAGATTTAAGCAGTAGTCGTATTATCAGCTTACCAACCAACTCGATTGGTGGCGAATTGCAAAGAAGTCGTGGCTCAGTGGATCAGCCAAGTAGTCAGTATCTTCATAACACGCATGACAGTGGGAGCTATGCCGCGCTCTATTGCATTTAGATACAGTCATGTTAATCCACCGCCTTCGCCCATAGCCCAGTGGTATAAGTCGCCGCCTTGCAATTCTAAATTTGTGGGTTAGATTCCGGCAGGATTGGGCGACTGCGTGCTACTAACAAGTCCTAATAAAACGAAACGGATCCAACGCTTTTCTTGGTGTGGTGGTTGTATGCTTGCGTTTAACTACGAAGGATCTTCACCAAATAACCAATGAATCTCTGTACTACCTACAATTGGTTTCGGCTAGTTCATTGACAGAGTATCTGTGTCAACCAATCAGAGCCAACCATTACGAACTTTGAATAGGCATGGTAGTAAGGTACGCGCAATCCTACCTTCGTCCAGTATAGCTTTGAGGCAGGTCCCTTGAGAAGGTCCACGCAGACCATCACCGCACATGCTACAAGTGGCAAGCAATCAGTTTGCCCTAATTTCATTTGTCGGCATCATATATCTGCCGAGTACTGCTCGACTCGAGCCACGGTCTCGCTCTGTCGATCTAGTAACTTAGGTCAACGAACCGCAGGTGACTGTTATAGACCTCGCTGACTAGTTGCTAGCTGCGGTATATCGCGATTCAGCATGAAGAATGAGCCAAGTAAATGCTAGTCCCCTAACCTACGAGTTTCCTTGTAAATCACGACAAATCATGATGACATGCAAATTGTGCTAACAATTCTTGTGAGTCCCAGCTGGAAGAAATAGCCATGTAACAATTCTTTTAAGGTGCGATGGCCTTCGAGGCATGTTGTCACGACGAACCCAGTCATATATACTAAAAAGCTAACCGACACTTTCTAACATGTTATCTAAATGGGTAAGACCTGAACTATACGGAAATACTTTTGGGATCTCTTGATCCTAACAAGTCACTCTACCAAATGTTTCAGTATTACTTGTAATTGATGTAGATTGGAATCAGTTCAAATAATCGCTCAGGTTGTACGCATCCTACTAGTTCCAAAGCCTCAAGCGAAGATTTGGACTTCTTGCCGGAAGGGTAACTGCGCACAAGCCAAAGTCTGACATCAGCTCAACCGGAGAAAATATTGATTAACTTTTTAGAATCACGGTAGCTAAGACGGCAGAATGAACGATCAATAGAGAAACTAACGCACAATTAGCAAATCCACTGGAAGCGAACAGTTATATTACTTCCTGTAGAAAAAGAAAACGGCACCAGTATAATTGCGTAAATATTCACAAACTGCAACTACGTTTTACTTCAAATAAATATCCAAAATCAAGTAAGCTTGGGGAATTTAAATTCCCTAACATTGACATGAGCAAATGGCTACCAAGGTTAGACAGCAAACACTGATGGGCGTTATTTTCGGGAACACCCAGGCTGCCCTGATAAATGCTGTAGTGATTCGGCATAAATTTTCAGCCGAAAAGTATCAAGTCTGAAGTTGGGCGTCCAGTTCGCTATACCTTTAATTAACTAGTCTATTCGGAAGTGAAGCCGTTTGCATGCTGCGTTGTTGGCGACAAACGAATCCACAATTTAGCTACCTGCTTACCGCTCCAGTAACCAAAAGCCTGGACAATTACTTCAAAGCAAGTAATTGGTCAATTCGAGGTTACTTTGAAGGCTTAATTGACGGTATGGAATCTGAATCTCACAATTGAAATCAATACGGACGGTTAGCGCTCCTGTATAGCAAACGAAGATGAACTGGTTTGTGGACTGCATTTGTTGTGGTCGACAGTAAAATCTGGATTGATAATGTTCACATGCCGCTAACCATACTGCATGGAAAGTTGTGGTCGTGGTGATGACTATGGAAAATGTACAAAATTATTTCACTTTAGGTGGCCATATGAATCCATGTCTCCACTTCGCAGAGCACTGAACAATCCAATGAAAGTGAAATGCTTCAATAGGATCGCATTGCTTGTAAGCTGCCCTCAAACAGACGATACGGTTTTGAACTGGTATACTCCGCCTCCCAAGCCACTGTCAATTAGAATGTGTGGAATTTGGCCTGTGACCTAGAGAAGAGCGAAGGATTTTCGGTAGTCACTAGATGGCAGAAATAAGATTTTCTAGATTGCGAAGGGTGTACATCTACGTTTGTTATCTTCGCATCAATTTCTCAATGCGCTCGCATTCCATTGTGGGCATAGGTCGGCCGTGGTGTTAATAGTGTCCACATCAATTTCACTGATACCCATTGTGGGATACGCCATCGAGTAGCTAACGTATCACGCAATACTAATGCGTGCACATGCACTGAGCTTAAGGGTGGCTGAAACTAGCTGTTTTAAATGGGGAGTTGCATTCACAGTGTATGATGCTTGATGAAGTGGTCTTAGTTGAATTTAAATTATCAAAATTGTGGCATATCTTAGGCATCGCGTTGGTGTTCCTCCACCTACGCCAGAAGTGCGATGTCGGAGACATTAAAAATGCCATTCGGTTGCCAAAACAAAAGTGGGGCTAATCAAAATTGCTTCCTTGTGCTACCCGGGTCATAAGAACGACGCAAGTCGAAATCATTAACACTAGGACCGAAATTGTCTCACATTATTGACTTCGCGTAAATAGGAAATACCTCTAATGGCCAACAGTAATGTTTATATTATCAACTCAGTTTGAACGGTATCCAATGTGGACTGTATCAATATTTTTCACTGGTACACAATCTGTAGTTTTGCGAATAGCTCCACGCGATAGGACTTAAGAACCTTTCAGCTAAATAGTATGGTACACACTTGTCTAGTAAACACAGCTATTCTAAACGGTAATCTTCCTGAGGGTAGTTTAAACTAACATAGGAATTGGCGTCGCTGGATGTAAAATTTAAGCGGATTTTCTTCTATAGTTAATAAAGTACGAAAGTTGTCATCGACCCCAGAAAGAATAAAGAGCAGTTATTACTCATTACCTCACACGACACAATTGCGTATACCAATAAAGGAATTGTTGCAACTACTTTTAAAAAGCAAACCCGTCGCAGATGTGAGGAACGGAACAGCTCAGCTGTCTCCCTATTGTTTGTATGCAGCGTGTTCGAAAGCCCCGCAACTTAAATGCATCCTCAGCACAGTCAAGAATTACGACCGGTTAGCAACGGAAGTCAAATAGTTGTGGAGAGCCAGGACTGCTTTGATGGCAGCGGATATATACACGAGCAGCGGGTGGTAACCACAAAGCAAGAGAACGAGGCACAAATTCATCCTCGGATGCATGGGTTTCATGCCTCTGAGCTTCGTTCCACCCCGCTATAGCCAAAGGTTGACGGAGGCTCTGAAAGTCAAGTAGAACTTGCAGCATCAAGATTCGAACATCGTCTGAACTACGTGGTCGACCAGATAAAGCCATGCAAAACAGCTTGTGTTTTTGGCTCGAAGGGGCAATCGCACAACAACATTATGTAGTTACAGCTCCAAGATCTCCTCCAGTGAACATTTTTAGCGTACGCTGACTACTGAAAATATCATCCGAGGTGCCCCATTAACGGTCTTCTCTATCCTTATTATTGTAGCCAGATAACATACACGCCATCCGCCAAAAAGCTATGAGCAGTGATAACGTGAACTTGTATTTCAACGGAAGATGTCAAGACAAGAATACTCTAACACAGGAATGGTTCGTTGCAGTCAACGCTCTGTCGAACATTCTCCCATGCAGCTACTTCCCTGAGCCTTCTGCAAGCAACTTGAGCATGGATTTTAGTAGGTAACTCGAACAACGTCAAAGCCAAACGCACCTAAATAGCACCAATTAGTCGTCCCTAGGACCGGATACACCAGGGCTAATCGCGACTTATTTTCCTGACAAGTGAATCCGCAATGGTTTAGAACACATTTCATTTTAGATGTGCTGTCTGCACTATGAATTCTGCGGGATACACATCTTTCCTGTTGTTCCACATTGAGAGCCTACATGGTGAACTTATTATGTCCTAGTAGCTTCTAAGGGATCCTAACCACGTCTGCCGTCACCTAGTAGAACTGACCCACAGCACGAATTTGAGCGGTCACCAGTTCAGGTTAGCCACGCAATACAGCCGGCTAGAATGTCGACGGAACTTTTACTCTCTTCGTGTGTGTCAGGGTTGGAACGCCCTCCCAAATTACATTAGTTTCGCCTCCACTTTGCCTATGTTTACAAAACTCCTTGATGTCGCTCTAACCCATCTGCACTTCGAGGTATAGCCTGTGTGTCTCGACAGATGTTATAATGCGACGGAAGTCGCACAACCAGAATTAACCTACATAACAGTGTTTGGTTCTTTCTGTGTGCTGCTGTGTTAGTACTGTGATGAGTTCATCAAAACGATTTTCATTTTCTCTCTTTGTTTTCCATTCACCATGTTGTGATTCTCTTTTTGGCCATCTTGCGGGACTTGCTAAGCATGCGCTTTTTTGCTCGTAATGTACCATTGTTCTATTGTTCCAAAATGAAACACTGTGGATAAGACAGATCGCCATTCTGAAAAGTACAGCAATAAAGTGAAATCCGGCAGATTCATGCATTTCGTATTGCCACTTCAGTACTGATATATCACACATAGCTGGTAGTGAGTGTCATCGCGCAAATTTGAGGGATAGAGTGATTGACGGAAGTTCACTCCTACATCCAGGGCAGATTTAGGCTCATCGTACAGGACTGGCTTCATCCGGCTTATTGCGATAGACTCAACAAACTGAATGAAATGGAGATTAGCTTGATTTCACACAATTTTGAACGTCGAAACCAGCTCTGGCCGATGAGCAAAGATCAGGGGATGCTTGCCTATTGGGGAAGCTGGCGACCTACACAGCTACGGAAGTTGAGTTGCTTGAGGGGACTGGGCAATTTCCCATCATAGCACAACTTTTAATTATGGTGTCCTTGAACTTTAACGTGCGATGCTGAAGAAAGAAAACAGTAGTTATAACGTCGAGGATTAATTCGTAAAAGACTTTACTTAGATGCTACTGTCTGGTAAAAAAACAAATGGTTAGGTGTCCCAGTACTATGGGAAGTGGTCCGAGAATATTGAAACTTGATTTCAACTCCAAACTCAAAGATAAGAAGGCGGGCGCAACCATCGGACAAACCGTTTATATGAAAAACAAATATAGGTTGTATGTGACGATCAAATACCATACATCAAATCGTTTAAGCAATCAAATCTAACGGTGATTACGTAGGTGTCGGTATGAAGAATGAATCAATGAAGCCTGATTTAACGGAAAGTCCATACACGCTGTTCAAACCAAACGTACCAATGCAACGCATTTGAATGTAAGTCAATCTCATATTTAGTGCATACCTAACTCCGTTCACCAACTGAATTCGGCCAAAGAGTTGAACATGTTTGAATTCCATTGATTCGCTTTTTGCTCTTCACTTCATTAGGTTCTCATATAAACTACTGCCTATTGAGACAGATATACTTCACTTCCGGCTCTACTCGGGTCCACACTATTGCACTGGGGGGGGGGAACAACAGAATCGTACTCAGACGACCTGTTTCCTAACTCTGACTCAGGCCTAAACTATGCAAGGGACCTATTGTAACCAAAGCAGACTTCAGTCGGGTCGGAGCATCCCATTAGCAAATGAATAAGTACCGGCCTGGATTTGATTGTAAATTCAAATTCCATTTAGACGGGGACCAAAGGAGATTCCTATGGTCATTTCTTCCTCAATGTGTCGTTGATACAAGCTGGAATTCGGTGGTGTGATTGGCCTGTTTTGAGAGCCAAACCAGCAAGTTCAGCTCACGTCGTGGTCAACCAACCAATACCCACGTGCCCTAAACTGCGCCGGGCACGTGCAGTAAGAAGAGGAAGAGAAAAATTGTAGGCGATGCAATAAATATACGTATATATTAAAAACTTAAAAGACGACATAAATGCCAGTGTCATGGCATATAAGTAAATACAACACAATGGCAGTGCAAGGAGAGAAGGGGAAAGAAAAATGCGCGACCCTTTAGTTACAGGAGTACAGCCTCATAACATGCTGACCATTGTGCACGGTTACGTGACATGTTCGAGAAGGTTTCCAGCCACGTTTGCTCCTGTTGCTTGCGCCCCCAACTAGGGAGTAGAGAGGGCCCGACCGCAGCCAAATGTGAGGTCAGTGCCTCCATACTTTTGACCCAAAGCATTCACTGGCCACCTTGTCTTTGCTTTCAGTCGACTTCGGCGTGGGTGAAGAGTTCAAGAAGGGGCAAACACTCAGTAGGCACACGAAGAACGTGCCCAAGCCACCGAAGCATGTGCGGAGATCTTATGCGACTCAGCGGCCAGCAGTCTTTCTGATATGAAAATACTTAGGGGAATACCCTCATTAAGATGTGATATCAACCTCGTACTCCAGTAACGATCCAGAGGCAGCAATGATGGGAAACAAACAGCCTCTGAAAGTCCTGTTCACGAACAGACGACGTCTCGCAACCGTAGAGCAAGGCTGTTCTCCCCGCGGTAATGTATACTGGCCCATCCGAGATAGACTTAGGCTGCGGCGACGCCAGAGATGACGGAGAAAAACAAAAACAACCCGGGATTTTTAAAGAAACGCAAAGACAAATTATCCGCTAAACCGTTAGCGCTGATTCAGCTTCCGAGGTGAACAAACTTGCCTAGCACTGTCAAAGGATGACCAGAAAGAATAAGTATAGGAGCAGCTCCTAACCAATCCTATAGGAAGCCTGTACACTTCATTGAGGCGAATGTCATTCCAAACTGGGTGACAGACACCTCCAACATGCACAGCACATTTTGGACGTCGTGCAATTAAGAACTCCTCCCAGCGATATCGTCTTCATGCTCCAACTCGTGAAGTCGATCCCCCGGAAGCAGAGCAGCGCCGCTTGGTTCGCAGTTCTCCAGTGGGTCCAGCAATAACCTGTGTGATTGTTGCCTTAAGGCCAACCACGCCGCTACTATCGGTAGATCAGATCCGTGTTTGGACTTACAGGCTGTCGTGCTATTCACCAGTCCTTACTGCATTGCGCGAGAGTGTGTGCTGCCAATTTGCTACAGGTCGATGTTAATTCAGCAAGTAACACGGGGTCATTCCGGTAAGACTAAAAGGCATCGACAGGACCATCATAACCAAGACTTGGTTAGATTCGGGAGCCAACTAATCGCTCATTGATGCACAACTTCTAAAGAGTCGAAGTTAGACACCAAATCACCTCCTTTAACTCTCTCAATCCTTTCCAAGGAATCTAGTCTAACTTTTGCAGTGGCAGAACTATAAATTTGGCCTATTGATTGCGGGGAGCCAGCCAAAAGGAGTCATGAATGGTAGTTGAAGTACAGGCTAAAACGCGGCGGATACTTTTTACGCATAAGTAATTACAACGCTGGAGTCACCTTAAAGTGGTAAACTTTCTGAATGCAGGTTGCAGCATCAGAGTTTTAATGTAGTCAAACGCCCCGGAGGCAAACTTGATCATGGTACAACGACGCGGGAATCCAACGGAACCATTTGTTACAAGCACACCACTTGGGTGGATGTTGGTCAGTCCGGTGCCTGTAAGGAATTGTGGAAGGGCGGATATCAACAATCTAAGTACGGAGTCGAACGAAACCTATACTTTCATAGAAATAATGTGCAAGCTGGAAATTACCGAACGCGGTAATTCCCGCTTTGCTATGTCAGTGCGTGCCGAGAAAAAGCACTGAAAACTGGACGCCAGCAACACTATGGTGACTGAACGGTCAAATCAAGGTGATAGCGAGCGCACCTTAGGGAAATTGCATTGCACTCATAACGAAGCTCTGAATCCTTTGAGTCATCTACAGATGAGGAAACGGTCGTTTTTTCAGAAGATGCACGGCATCGATATTCGGATCTACTTGCATCATGTTGAGACTGGAGATTTGAAGAACCGATCAGAGGAATCAGAACGTCAACCAAATTTGTTAACCCGGGAGCTGGGAGATTTGGGTTATAATCGAGACGGCGCCGTTAAGACAGTGATGGACATGCAACAAGCTGATTATCGGTTGGAAGAGCGACTTATTGTGGCACGGCAACGATTGAAGGAACATGTGGATAACGTTTCAACCGTGAGAAAACGGTGAGTTTAGGTTCAGATGGACGTCCAAAAGACTCAACTGTAGTGCAACACGGCCTCCGTGATGAGATCCTGGACAGGCAGCGACGACATGCCCTAAAGTAATTGCGGGAAGTGAAAACGGTGCTTGGTAGTGAATCAGGGTGGCAAATGTTGGAAGGCGATCTGGCTGGTTCTATTCATTGGCTCGATCTAGTCACTCGCCAAGAGGATGAAGCGGTGAAGCAGCTAAAGAAGCTCCGAAATGCTGGTTGTGGAATGCAGAGAGTGGTGGAGAATTTTGCGCGTTCTCGCGATCAGGAGCTCGAGGTATTTAGACAGTTGAAGAAGAAGTGGTGTAAAAAGATTTGGGAATTGAATGTGGAAAGTCTGGTTGTGGTCTTTAATATGCGTAACCGAAAAAGCATTTGCTCAAAGAACATTGTCAAAGTTATCAAGTGGGACACAGTTGACCTCGTCCGATAACTACCGGTCATGACTTCTAAGATTCCCCGCAGTGATGCTAGATAAATGTGTTTGTTGCATAAGACTATGCCGGAGAAACATGCTGCAGGAGGCCCAGTTGAAATCTTCTGGGGATTGTGGATTATAAATTCATAAAGTGGTTTGCAATTTTCATCCATCATTTCTTACTCTTCAACATGGTTATATATTTTATTTTGCTTTCAGTATGCCCTTTGCGCCCAACCACGTGGATTGTAAAGCATGACTGTGGCATTTGTTTATTCGCATCACCGTGGTTAACTGAGGCACCATACTAGTGGCTCATTATCGCGCCTTTTACAGCTGACTGTCCGTCTCACTGCTACTCCCAGTTCGTCGCTGACAGGGAATACAGACTGCTGGGATTGTTTCGGCTCATTGTTGAACAACACTGAGGCTTGTCTACAAACCTAGCCGTAAGTTATTTATTTACATTTACTGTCATGTTTACGATTTCCGCGACATCGAGATTGCTCCTTTTGCCTTGAGAATCAAGCCGTGCATGACACTAGGTGTGTAGAGTGCAATATCTTATCTAGTGGCACATACACTGGGATGCTGTCTCAAATTACCGGTGGTATCAAGTGAGGCGAAACTCTGCCGCATACCCGCACTCGGCCAGAGTTTCGAAATTAGATGGATTGAGGAATGTTGATATGGTTCTCGGATACTCCTCTTCCCAAAACACATCACAGAGTACCTCAATCAACCGTCAAACGTGGCTCGTATATCTAGAAAACAAGAATCGTTGGTCGGCCGAACATTTGGCGACGCGCGAGTATTTGGTGGAGTGTAAATATTTGAGCAATACAATAACGTCCGGAGCAGAAGCCAGCTTGTTCCGTTTGCGTACTAGGTTAAGCATTCTTGAAAGCAGGACAGAGAGCACTTTAAATGCAATACAGAGAAGACTAATCCCTCTGTGTTTAGCACAGTCTGTCCGGGCACCATTTATGAAGGCAGGCATGATATCCGCTAGGCTTCTGTCAGTCAATATTGCATCATTTAGTCACACCACTTGTAGTGTGGAAGTTTACTCCCGTACAATGGGTCGGCCTCCATCTTTGGAAAAAGCAAGAGGTAGTTCCTTTGGGCCAAGGCCTTGCAGAGCCTTAGAAGGCGATGCTCCAGAGTAGACATACTCAACCTTTATTCCGTCGTGGAACCCTTTTGAACCTTTCCATTTCGCATGGTCCCAATCATTGGTCACCATAATTTCAGCAATCCGTAGTACCTAACAGACGTAAATCTGTGATTTCCAATGGTCATATTGGTATCTTTTGTTATGATGGCAAACATTTTAATGTGGGTATCACCGCTCTCTCTTTTATAAACCTCATTTTTCTAAGCTTTCACAGATTCAAGATAACATACATTGTGTGGCAACATTAAGCTACTTGTCTGTAATTAAACAAAAATCCTCATTAGTATTAAAAAATTGTATTTGATTGTGGTTGGATTTTAACTGTAAGGCATGCAAAGCATTGGGAGGTGTAGTAACTTCGTAACAATTTCTTTGTCGCGATATAGATGCGAGCCTTGTGCCTGGTATCCTTGAGCAAGTTTGCTTATGTCCGACTTCAGACTTGACAGCGAAGATCTCCTCTTGAAGCCATGTCCAATCTGTTTCTAGTTTTCGTTAGAGAAACCCCTGCTGAATTCACATTCAACCAAGTAGGGGATGGAAATGCAAAGAAATAACTTTCGGCTTTTTCCTACAGTCTGGGATACCTGTTATGGGCATGAGACTTTATCCAAACATCCCTTTTATATTGCGTGTATTAGGGTCTAGCTAGTGTGTTACTTTGAATCTCTACAAGAATTTCCTGGATTTTAACTGCAACATTGCATAGCTGTACATCAAATGGTTCTAAGATCCAACTGGGGATATCCATGTCAAGCAGGTCAGGAAATCTGTTTTTTAATTCCTTTCAGCATTGTTATAAATATCTGGCATAAACAAACAAGTCTTCATATTTCAGCTCCTCCGTGACGGTAGCCAGAATTGGGAACTGTGAAAATTCCCGACGTCATAAGTTTTGAACATACACTAGCAGCTACTTAAGAAAAGCGATAATGGCTTCTTTGCTAGAGATGAAATTACTCAACTTGCCTTGAAAGCTTTTACATAATAAGTAGTTTTTCGAAAAAAATCAGCTAGATAAACATGTCTGGCTTAGCTAGTAACAATATTTTTCCTAAGTAATTCAGGAAATAAACGTCATGTTGGTGTCCCAGAGTATAAAAACGACGAAGACGGTTACCCATGGACAGCCATCCAACTTCCGTATGCAACAGTGGCACCTGGAGACCTTCACTGTTCTCCTCACACAACTGCTGGAAAAGACGATCTTGAAGTGGGTGCGATTTGATATTGTTGACTACTATTATAACAGTGAACAATGAATCGTTTAGTCGTTCTCTCAAGTTCTTAGCTATTAGGTGCACTCGATAAATCACAGTGAATTGTAAGAACAGAGGGAATACTTTTTAGAAGAGCAAAGAATCAATTAAGTCTTCCGACCATTTTGAGAGTACCAT
Source organism: Dicrocoelium dendriticum (assembly GCA_944474145.2). Classification (NCBI taxonomy): domain Eukaryota; kingdom Metazoa; phylum Platyhelminthes; class Trematoda; order Plagiorchiida; family Dicrocoeliidae; genus Dicrocoelium; species Dicrocoelium dendriticum. Next base: position 234,820,099 of record OX104063.1, read on the forward strand.
CTGTTGCACATGTCAGTATGTTTTACATTGGGATGCAGTATTCAGTCAGATAGCCATTGACTACCTCGAATATAGATTAGCCCTTTGTATGAGTTTTAAATCTCCTGGCAAACAGTACCTCTGTCAGTAATTCATAATGATTGAAGATTCGGATATATGCCACGAGAGGAACGTCATTATCAGGTGAATTAGATTGGGCTATTTGTTCTGAAAAATTCCCAGACTGTGCTAAAGTAACCAAGGTACGTCCTATGTACTGTGCCATATAATCTATTCGCCTGCATACAGTTAACTAGTTGAGCGAAATGTCTTGAACTGCTTCTCGAGGATTTCGTGTTCATCAGGTCCGTCAGTATTATTGGTACTAAAGGCAAGATAATAATTTATCGAACATTATGTGACTCCAAATTTTGGTAAGCAACTTGTTGATTTCATAAGAAGCAGTAACTCCATTATCCTTTATTTGCCCTGTCAGAAACCATTTTATTTATAGTTGGTCTAACTTCGAAACTATCCCTCAGCTTTCTGAAAAGTCCACGGAGTTTCCGCTTTCCTCCTTAGCAGCAAATTTCAAATGATTTTCCTTTTAATTGTCCTAATACTTTCATATGAAAGTGTTGTGGCAATTTAGATACGCAAGTGAAGTGGGGTATTAAGGTGATGCAATAAATCCAAATGACCGGTATTCCATGGAGTACTGCAGACACCACTTTTCACTGTAGATTGTCCTCGTAAATTAGTAGTATGTGGTATTACATAATATTGTCCTTTTTATTACATAATGATATCATGGGTATCAAATGACATTGCAGCGCCCAAAAGATAATTACTATTTTTTGTACAATTTCACTGCTGACCAATTGTACGTTATATTCCCTTGTTTTAACCTTCCTTACAACCTGTTCGTTATTTGACTGCTCCGTAAGTTATCACGCTGACGTTTTGCCCCGGTCTCGCTTCATCCGTCCACGTCTTTTGTAGCCCATCGAATTTAGTTCACATTGTGTCCGACTTCACTTGCCTTCTGATATCCGCGCTTGATTATGCGCACCATCTCGGACTAGTAATTACTAGTCCTACAACATCATTCAACAAGGCGAAACACGCAGCTTGTATGCGTCATTGGTGGTACTAAATTTCGTCTTGCTTGACCGGGAGATTATAAGACACTTGGTAAGCATACTTGTGACATCTGTTGATGGTTTCAATGTTAAAATGTAAAGTGGGTAAACAATGCTAGTGGCAACCCAACGGGCTGTTTCTGAGTATGACTTTAAAAATACCGTGGATAGCTAAAATGGCTAAGGGAACTTATTGACGAATCCAATGAAGAAACCAAATAGTATTTCAAAATGACAATGCCCGCGTGAGCCTTCATTACGGGAAAGTTGAAGCTTTAAAGGACCACTGGTGAAATGAAGGGCAGAAGAGACAAATATCGAAGTAAATGCAGAGTAGTTCAAGAAATCGGCAAGGGTGATTCCGCAACGTAACTCATATTGTACATCGGCTATTACCAATACTGGCGCTCAATCCGTGTTGACAAGGTATTTGTTTATTATGTGTATTGGGGGAAGTATCCTTATGCATGCATCATGTTATGCATCATTCATTCACCTGTTACACACGCTAGATGCAGGTGGTAAACACCTCAGCTATGATGCTGCCATACAAAAGAAGACAAAGCAGTGAAACAGAGTCACGCCGGCTGAGGTACCAGTAACGCATGGACATGGTTCCGGAGAGTTAACAGCAGGCCATTATTCCGCAAAATGTCATAGAATGCCTTTTCATTGAGATCGCAGTTAGAGTGGAGGCTACGCGGAAGGGGATGGACAAGGGAACTCACAACACAAAAGCCAATGAGGTCGGCTCTTAGCTATACCAACAAGTGTACCCAGCCAAACGCTTTTACCGCCCTTCGGTCCCCAACCAGGGAGCCGAGAGGC
>OX104063.1:234822531-234849463 GCA_944474145.2 Dicrocoelium dendriticum
TTCTGTGCAATTTCTGATGTCTCGATCCAGCAAGGTGACGGGTGTGGTTGTCCAGCTTGCGCTGATTACTCGATTGTTTCGATTTATTAGCCAGCCTAATAATAACTTTATACGAAGTTTCTAACGGTGGAAGCTGGAAATAGTTGAATACTTCCATAGCTGCATGGAATCGATTCCCACTGGTAAATGTAGAATGGGTGCTGTGGTTTGTATGTTGTTCGACTCCGGATGCAATGAAGGCGTTAACCTACATTGCGCAAGGACACGTTAATCAAATTTGTAAGGACACAAACAAATCCGCGCTCGGACATCCGAAGGGAATGAAGTGGCCAACGCCTGCCATAACAGTAATGCACTTTGCAACTCCGTTTAAAGTGAACTGTGATTAATTTAGTCCCAATTTTTCGCCAGCATCATCCTCGTGCCTGATGAAACTTTTCTCTTCATGTTAGTAAGACGTGCGATTTGAGGCACAGATAATACATCGCAAACATAACTTCATGTAACCTCATCCAGATATTCTGTACCCGTGTGTCCAACATTAAGGAAGCCAATATTTGTCTTAGGCATGCTTGTCTTACCGACGGAGACTGAAACATTGACGAAAAATCCAACGGCTGCTCGAAATACTGCAGTCGTGTTCCATAATAGATATCGTATCTCACTTCCCGGGAAATAGTATGCACTGATGGATTACAAATGAGCCTAGAAAGCCAATTTTATGACTGCGGAAAAGAGTGAAACGAATTTTATGATAACAATCCTCTTTCCTATGGTCAAAGATGTACACTGTTTTCTTTCAAGATCCGGAAATTATCAAACCAAACCTAATAGGAACGGAGCGAGTATTTTCGATAAAGCGCTAACTCACTTCGGAAAGTCGAACGGCACTGAGACCCAACTACCAGCAGCAGCATAAGACGACGTTCGCCTGCTCCGTCGCACAGACTTGTCGTCGCTGTGTGTCCTTAATTTGCATATTCTTGGAGCGCACGTATTCATCCGATATTCAGCGCCAGGTGCCTGGATTACTGAAATTCAGTGGGCACTGTGTTTGTCACCCCAGGAATTTGAATTGAAATGATCCCAAGCCTACTATTAATGCAAGTCGTTAAATGGAGGACTTCTGTTGTAAGGAACCACGAAAATTTCCTGCAAGGATTCCGATTCCATCAATTATTCAATGAAAAACACGGCTATTATTCGTACACAATAGATCATGAGATCTTAGCGCGATCGATTTAGTTAAGTGAAGTTACACAATACTGAAAACAGCGCTGTTGAACTTCAAACTGCCACTCTTTTCATAAGCACCAATGATTAATTCCTATGATGCCAAGATGCAATAATAATTCCTTAGTGCTAAGAAGCTATACTTACGGGTGGCTGCATCAAATTCAAATTGTCCTATCGGTCAGTAGTTACTTGGCGAATTCGGAAAAACATTGCGCTATCAATAGTTTGAGATAAAAGGTGTCATGTTTCGCTTGGGACGTAGTGACTGAGGCAAGGCGCACTTCCTAGCTATGTAATTAAACAAAAAGCGATTACACACGCTTACCATAAATGTGCTAAAGATTAAACTGCAGACAATCATTAAATTAGTTTTATACTGATAATGAAGCCATAAACATAAGTTTAGGTTTTAGAGCCGGCCAAACTGAGTAATATCGATTCAAGGCTTGTTTCTAAGCGACCATTAAATTTGGAATGCCCTATCAAACTGTGATTTCTGCCTAGTTGTTTGTCAGACAAGCACCTACTTCCTAGGTTCGTTTGGTATTAATACACTTGTGTGAGAGCGTGTTAGTCTTTCATTATGCGAGGTCGATTTTCCTGCTTGTTATACTCTCTGTCACGGGTTGTTAGAGACACGGGTCGTTAGAGACACGCGTCCTGCCGACAAAACATCTTCGCTTTTGGCTGATTACTCCGGGTGGTATGGAGATTTCATGTAAATAAATGCACATACACGCAATGATTACGGTTTAATGAAGGTTTGCAATAAATTAACCTCGTCAGTCGGAAGGGCTCTCAGTAGGCTTATTATGCGGAACCTACATCCCCGTTAAATCGTTAGTTACTTTTGGCACAGAAACTCGCGTGCATGTGAACGCACATGTCCCGACATTCGTCGGTTGCTCGTCACATGCATATGAACTCATAACTTCCGCTACACCCCCGCTTCTTCATGTTTGACTTCGAAACTCGGATACGCGCAAGTTCACATAGTTCGTCAGCCTCGGTATCCAATCTAGACTCTGAGGTTTGTACTCCATTTTGTTAGGTTTTAGAAGTACTGTCAAAGGCCTATTTTCTCCCTGTTCAGCTAGGGTGTCTCAGATTATGGCCCCATATTTTCGCGCAGAAATATTTCTCCAGATAACCCTGATAGTGCATATTAAAACAATATTGAATCTGCGCCAATGCGAAGAACAAATTACTTAAACTATCCCGGCGATCCTGGGGTCAATCTTATGGCACTTTAACGGCGCAAAGTGAAGTGTTGCGCCGGTAGAGCCTTGAAATCTCCCGTTACCTTTTCACGGGAACACCGCTCTTACTTTATTCACTCCGGATTTATCAGCGTTAACTAAGCTCGTTGACATTGTGCAGTTAGACTATCTACAAGATAACTGATTCTGTGCTTCGCCGACTATTTAAAATGGACTTTGAAATAAACCTCGCTTTGCGCAAAATTATCAGGAGGCGTTTTGTAACGTAAGGAACCTTCGTCTGGATCGATAAACCGGACTTGGAGACTGTGCCGTCAACTGATTGCTAATTCACGACCGTTTATTCGAGTGACTCTCGTACTCTTAATGTCATTTTGTTATTCTCCCACATCCACAGTAGCTATCGTAACATGCTGAAGATGTACTCACCCGGGTACATAAAGCCTATATTGACTTGAAGAGAATTTCCACACTTCTTTCATAAGCTAAAATTCAATGAATTTCAGTTTATGAACAGGGCACGATGCCGTGTGTCAACGATGGGCGTTCTAGTTATGCATGCTTTGGAAATATCTCCGACAAGATTCGCGAGGACAGCGTCATTCGATCCGACCAAGCGAATCGTTGCGACTAGGTTGTTATATCCGATTTTCAAAGATCCACATATAAACCACCTTTCCCTCGGATGTGTAATGGAAGGATAATAAATGACATAATGTAGCTGATCGAATGCGTCAACCAAGCATCTGCTAACTATGTTTAGTATTGGCGTGGAAACATACAATTAATAAAATGAATTCCAACGACAAAATACATTAACAGAAACACCGTTTATGAGACATTCCTGGCAGGTGTGCTGTTCCGAAATTTTCAGAGTGGACTCTTAGGCTGCCGTTACTGCTGCGTTCCAGCAAGGTGGAGCACTCATGGTTTGGACTGTGCAGGATTAAGCGAACCCAACTTCAGTTGTCTCATACTTGACTCATCTATTCAGATGAATGCTGATGCATGTTTCTTCAGCGCTAGGTTACTGAGAACACTGGATAGCACATAGTTTGGGTCGTATTGCTTGCCCGTAAACTGAAAAGCAATATAGCAATAAATAAATAAATAAATGGTGTATTGTTGGAAATTGCGAGACAGACCGATCACGTCGTCCGATCATATTGTACAACATAGTCACATAGTGAAGAAAATGGACTAAGTGTAACAATGTTTCCCCTGAAGTGTTGGGAGTTTTCTGTTCAATTAAAAGTAGTGCAAGAAAGAGCTGATAGTATGAACAATTGTAATAATCGTCATCAGTTCAAGTAAAGTAATACGGCCATCCATGTAACCGTCCCCTGGGAACCAGCTTCCATGCGGGGTAGTGCAGCGCGACGTTGCATCTGCACTTCCACGTCTCATCTGGCCACGTGCTGTTGGGCTTTAAATCAGATAAGCCACACTATTTTGACTCGGTAAAACATTTTATCGTTTTTGGCTGCAAACATATACAAAAGGCTCTCATCACATTGACAATTCTTTCTTGCCACTATTACAAGCAAATAGACCATCAATAAGTTGACATTTTCGCATCTGTCATGTGCAATTTCGCTGTCATCACGTTTACTTGGTTTTCGATAGCTGTATAGTTCGAAGCAATCCCGACACACAGCCCATTCTCTCATGCCGCATGTTTCGAGTTCAGCCCGTTTAATATGTGCTAGTGATTATGTGGCAATTCGTCTTTCGTGAGTCCACTATATAAGTAAAATGCTTCAGTCTGTCACCTCCGGAAATCAGCCCAGGAGTGGCGAATAATGATAAAGAAGAAAGGCAAACAGGAACTTGCGTTGGAAAAAATGATGGTAACACTAAAGAAGAGATAGATGATGGTTCAATTTTATGATGTACATAGGATCATAGAAAACAAATAGCCATCCGTAATATTCGTTTAAAGGAGAGTTCTCAGAGGAATAGTGCGACGACCCCGACAGGTGTAGATGATCGAAAAGGAGAGCTTAGCTGCGAAAGTGCATTCTACATTGCGGTGACGGGTGCTGCGCATACCCAGTTTGTTTCTTCCAAAGAAGTATAGAGGACAGTTAGCAGGGTAAGATACGTGAGAAACCTTGGGATAATAAAGCTTCAAAACTGATTTCCAACTAGACCATCGTATTTGGAGTGCAGAGGTGGCGAACAAGAGAGCACGAATTCTAAGCTGCACGATTGGGTCTAACGGAGTGACGAATATATTGTGTGATCCTTTATACAAAGCTTCGCTGGTCCTTGAAAACAGATCCTCGGTCACTATCTGTCGATTAAACAGTTTAGACATGTTTAGTAATAGTAAAAACTGACTAAGTTTAGTATTGAATTTACCGGTATTTGGACTCGATCTCAGTGAGTGCGGCAGCTGGTTTCAGATAGCTGAATATCGAACTATAAAGAACTTTGCTCCAGGTGGTAACGTGAACTTTTGTTGGGGAAGAATAAATTCGCAATTCATTCATTAATCTCTCTAAACTTCAGCTGTGTGTTTAAGATGAAGTTGAGGTTGAGTATCAGTTTGTAAAAGAATACTATGTCCAGCTTCAGACTTCGTAACTATAGAGGATCGATGCACAGTAATTTACATCTATCGTGAAATGTTTCTAGCGACGATTCAGTCGTAAAGAGCTTAGTGAATGACCGCTACAGACGTTTCAGTGATAAGATATCACTCTTGCGCATGTGACTGTATATGATCAGAGAGTACTCCAAAAGTGGGCGTACAAAAATAAATTAAAGAGCTAGCTTAGCTTTAGGTAAGATTATTGAGTTGTTGTTATAGCTTAAAACGCGTCTAACCTGATAACTGTTGCTGAGCGTGAGTTGAGAAGTCTAGTAGTTCATTGTGGCTTAAGCCTACGTTACGGATGGACTGAATGATAGAGATTGGTTCCCCATTTAAAGTTAACTTTCCTGGTGGGATGCTACATCTATGACAGAGTACGCGGGACTTGTGCCTGGACAATTTAATTAACTATTCGTTTGACCAGAGTTCAGGGACATTTAGTTCTATTTGTGTAGTTTTGTTAATTATCTGCAGATGTTCTGTAGGAAAGGTGTAGACGGTTTTTATGTCCTTCGCAAATAGAAACGGTTTACCAGATTTGATTTTATCGAAAACATCATTCATATGGATGAGGAACAAAACGGACTTCTTCACCATCTCTGAATAACCTAAGCTTCAACAAAAGTCACTTATGCGGGACAGAATCGAAGGCTTTGTGCTCATCAATGTAAATGACCAGTACTGACATTTTGGCATTTACAGCCGACGTAAGATAATCTAGAAACATTCACTGTCAGATGTTACGTGAGCGTTTATTCATAACTCCATGTTGTTGGTCACTTAGAACTCAGTCTGTCATGAGATAGTCAACGAGATACTTTTTGATTACTCTTACAAATCAAATCTAGTCAAGAAAAGCGCTAGATGTGATGGAGTGTGATTAATGGGTCGATAGTTACCCACTTCGTTTCGTGCACTGCTTTTGTGTTGTAGAATGATGATGAAATGTTTCCATTAAGGGTGGAAATTGGCTATATTTTAGAGAAATGGTAAACATTTTAGGAAGTGAAATGTGGAGGTTTTCGCCGCCATGAGTGAGTAAAATTGTGGGAATGCCGTCTGGTCCCGAAAAGGTAGAGGGTCGAATTGATTTTAGAGCGGATTTAATCTCTGCGATATCTATACTTATCTCTGACAGTATGCGGTCAATGTAATTCATCTGGATAAAATCTACAGGCTCGATCTCGTTGATAACTGTGGAAGCGAAATATTCACTGAACGCACATGCGAATTCGGTCCGTGATACTTACATATTTTGTCGGATCGAGATGGGGATTTGCTCGGTACATCCAGGTTTTCTTGACTGTAGCAGTTGTGTGAGCGCGTGTGTTGCGCGATTGGATATTGCCAGACGTTCTTCTGCTATATGTCGCAGCCTGTTTCCTGTAGCGATCTTATTGCAGACTATTTATACGTATGATGATGAAGAAGTCACCAGTCTTTTTGTGCCTAGCTCGAAATTTACGTAGCTTGCGACATACCCTTGGTGAAAAGTCAAAAATGATTCTATTCGCTGGAACTAGCATTCGTTCCAATGGCGCAAGTATGTTTATATATGTGGATAAAAGTTGTCAGAATTTCTGACACAGTCTCTTCGACATTTCTGGTCAATAAAATGTGGTCCCAGTTAAGAGACCGGAGAAGTCCGGAGAATGGAGACCAATAGACAGATCGGATGGGACGATATAATATTGTAGAGATTCCATGGTTCCAGATAGAGGCAATACAGCACTTAACAATGTTATGACCACTTCCCGGGAATTTACCCAGGGTAGTCACACTAATAGATGACAGGCTAAAAGGGAATACTAGTTCCAGGCTGTTGTTCATACGTGTGGCAGGTAAACGTCTTTGTGCCCAACCTGTTAAACAGATACCGATACAAGGTCATCCCAATGTCTTCGGTTTCTGATAGTCTTATTTGGAATTATAAAGGGAACTTCATGTTTCAAACTTGCTAAGAAAGCTGCTTATTTTTGAGGACTGGAGAGTGAAGCCCACGACACTTCTAGCATCTTGAATTCCCCAGCAATACTCTTCGCTGTGGAGGACTGCGTGGCTGCGAACTGGAAGGCCTTCCTAAGTTTAACAAGCGCGGATTCGTTGCAGGGTTGTGGGTTATACATGCAGCCCACCAAGTAGTTTAGATTGTTACAGGATGTCCTTATCCAAACGGATTCCTTAACTGAGCCCATTTGAGAGTCAGACAATTTCTCTACTCAGAGGTGTTGTCGAACGTAAATATAAAAGACCCAACCTCCACCCGTTAAAAGACTTTTGCGAATTAGTTTCTGGCACAGTAACTGAATAGGCGCATTTGGTGTTTCGTCACTACACCAAGTTTAAGTAATGAGTAGTAGGTGAGGGTAAACAAATGCAGCCATGGATTGAAGCATGCGCATTTTGTTAAGAACAGACCGAGCTTTGAGAAGAAGGAGTAGAAGACCATTTCGCGGTCTAGGAGATTCCAAAGTGTTCCTGAGCATTTGTTGCAGTTGAGACTGAACTGCTGGTGTGAGTGAAATTATTACACTAGCCGGTGGTTTGCGGTGCTTCTGGATGGCCTAGCCACTTCAGGAACAGTAGAAACAGTTGGGTTGTCCCTTGGTCGCGAATCATCGCCGGAAAGTTGTTGACTGGAGTGGTTGTCACGACCGGATACCATAAAATATAATTGTGATTGGTCGAAGGTGCCTCATTAGAACCCTCAAAGTTAGTGTTGCATACACCTGGAGGTGGAATTCCGTTTGCGCATGACGACAGCTTAGTGACAGCCGCTGCATCTGGGTAAACATGTTGTGTTGGAGTGTCAGGCACGTTTATGAACGCCACTCTTGTATGGATGATGATGATGTCCTGGAGTCCATTGAGTTGACGTATATTGTGCTCTGCGTTTAACTACTTGTGCACATTATTTTTCTACTTCAATTACACTAGTATTGGACAAGATTGTGTTGGGGATCTCTGGCTTAGTCTTCGCGCGTAGGCAAACGTTAATCATCTTGCCTACTAGCTTTATGATGCTTGTAACTTGGTCTATGCTCAAGGAATCGGGAATGTTGAGTGCCACTCGTTTGTGTACACATGATTACACTGGTTTTGATCCTGTTGTTGAATCAACGCTACCAGTTGGTGCAGTAAGTGGTCTCATTTGGCTGTAAGATACTGCTTCGCGAGGGGCACCTAGAATAGATGATGATGATGTCTTGACAACGTTAGTATGACATGTCCTGGATAGATTATAGTTGTTAATTGGTGAATCCCCGTTCATATGGGTAGGCGCCAGTGGTCGAGACAGCTGTTTACTAAAGAAAACATTTGTTAGGTTTGACATTGTTCAGAGAACAGCTAGATTACTCTTCATTGTATTTAAGGCAGTTTGAGCTGTTAAACTCAGCGTAACTGGTGCTTCAAAAGCATGGATTCTCTTGGGCACTCTAATGACATTGACCAAGCTCGGTTGTATACCGGATGCAGCACAAAGAGTATCAACAATGCCCCAAGAATGTCTACAGAGTTTGGAATTTTGAAGACTAGAACCCTGTGGATGATGGCGGAGAATTCTCGTACATCCCATTCGGGTGGTAGTTCTCACGTGCCTACTTGATATGCTATTAATTTCAGGAGTGTTGAAGTTCGTATGTCGTGGACTTTTGCCTAGTTTCTCTTGGGCTTGTGGTATCGACTCACCAAGTGATCAGAATTCGGCAGGTGATGATTGGTGGTGCCCTTTGATTGGTCGTTGAGTTGTTATTTTCTAACATAGTTATTCGTCAGGGTGCTTTTTGGAAAGCCGTAATGCATGGGCGAAATGTCGTGAGTTGGAAGGGCATTCTATGGTCGAAATACCTGATGGGAGAAATAGTTTATCTAATTAGTATGGTCATGGTGTAATGGGCCAAAAGTGGAGAGCACTGTATCATTAAGCAGTAGTATGGAATTACTGAGAAAGCCGCATGATAGTGGACCAACAGTGGAATATCCCTCGCGCAAGAAGAAGAAGGTCACTTGGGAATTGCAGATAATTGTGCACAAACATTGGATACTGAAGCCGTGTGCATCAAGCAGCCTCAGGAGAACGTGTGCAGAAAGGTCAAATTTTCGGTTTTCAGAAATTACGCATATGACTGCTATTATTTGTCCCAAGTAATAAATCCCCTGGCATAATTCCTTATGACGTGATTGTGCCACTTGCAGTAAGGTTGTGCGGCATGGCCCAGCCATCCGCTGTAGTGGATGCGGATTGTGACCACTGCGGCTGGATAGGTTAGATGACATTATTTTTCGCGCAGAGTCCCTGCTTGGAGATCGATTCTGTCGTTGCTAGTAGGCGTCATCTGACCGTTAGCGTGTAGCGTCTAGATATCCTGTAAATGGGCTGGAAAGCTATCGAGCGCGATAGCACCACGCTCGTCACTGACTTATTCACGACACTATAGATCCATGGTGGAAAATATTCCTGAACACATTCGGGCGGTCGCCTGTTCCTCTTTTAAATATACTTTACTCGACGCGAGGAAGAACCGTTTTACAAATGACCAAATTGATGAAATATTTCCTCTAGTTGATTTGCCTCCTAAATATCCTGTGTTGGTTCTATTTCTAGCATAGGTTTGTCGGCAATCAAACTGACAGTAATGCGTGACCAGTTGGAGCTGGTGGTCCCTCAAGTTAGTAAATTGGAAGCGTTGCAACAGATCAAGACAAGCGTGACTGTTGTTCGGCAGTATTAGTTACACTACGGTGAAGTTTCCTCGCAGACGACGATATTTACGGCTGTAATATCCAGGGACTTGTAGTCTGCGGTGTTAGAGAAGATAAAACAATCTCCTAACGAAGTCACTATCTTTCCGTCGTGGGGCATCAAGTGCACTAACCATCTGTGCGCATCAGGGAATTCAGGCTTGGAACGTGTACTCCACGCCCTACGTAGGCGTCCAGCATTTTCAGAAAGATAGATGGCTCGACCTCCGTAGAAGGCCAACTTGACGGTCGGCTATCCTAGATGCCTTCACAGCATGCTTCGAGCAGTCAAAGTCATCCTGCACTAGTACCCCAAGCTCGCTTTTCTGGGAAGTACGTTACAACTGCCTGTCGATAAATCTATATTCATGGATAAACAAATAGTGTGTAGGCTCACGCAATGGATCCGTTTGATCATCCACTGTCCTGATACTATGTCAGACCTTGACATAACATGTAAATAGTGGAAATTTCGGCTAGAGTAAACTGGTTTGATCTTCCATTGAGACTAAGAACCTACGTGGACCTATTGGCGATGATTAGAGTACACCCCGTTGAAGTTCAACGGGGTCAGAAACTTACACTGAACTGAATTTGAATAAGAAAATTATTTATCCGACTCAAAACTGCGTCACTGTTCCCATAGATTCAATGCTTGTGGGTGAGAATATGGTGATTCATGCTTTTAAGAAATATACTTTGCGATCGGCTAGTTCCGTGCAGTTTTATTGAATTAGCAGCGAGTTTGTAGTGCAAGAGCGATTTCGGCGGAATCTGTGCAGCTGTGACACTATGACTTGGTTACTCTCAGGGTGCCGTGCGAGTGCTTCTGTGGCAATGTAGTCCATTATTTTGGATACCACCGGAAGGAGAGTTAATAAACGATAGTTCGAAGGCTCAACACTATTCCCACATTTGTGAATAGACGTGACCATTCCATGTTTCCACATCGTGGGAACTTACAATTTATCAGAGCATCGTCGAAAACAACGTGATAGCAGTTTAGGGATTCTCAAAGCGTTTGTCTTTAATGCTATGGGTCATATGTTATCCACGTCAGAACACCTGGGTATGCGAAGGACAATAATACACTTTTCCTTACATTGGCTGCAGTGAAGGATACTTGGCTAAACCCTAGTAGTGCTGTGAGCTGTGTCAAAAATGGGTAAGTTGGCGATTCTCGCTGACAACCGCAGGTGAACTGTCTCTCTTGTGTAGTCAACGCCAAACAATCTTATGCATGTAGAATTGGGATTCTGCGCTACATTCTGCGGAGCTTGTTGACGTTCCTGTACCTCGTGTTAAAATTAGTGCTAAAGTTCACCATCAATTCCTGTTGTGGTTGGAGTTTGTCTTCTATTTCTAAGTTGACACAGTGATTTCGTTGAATTATGTAGGCTTCTCAGGCGTGCCTGTTCAAACAGGCTTGATTTGCATACTATGCTGAATACCTTAACGTCATGCATATTTTAGTCAGGTTACCCTTAGAATGAACAATGATTTTTGCCGAGTAAAATAGCAGTTGCTTGACAAGTCCCGCTGAATGGCAGAGGTAAAACTACAATACCAAATTAACCATAAATAAATAACTAGCAAGTTCTCGACAAAGCGAAGCCCGCCTGAATAGGCATGATCATAGCAATATCAACATCAATGATTGGCAAATGTACAATAATGTTGTAGTAGCATATCGGATATGTGGTGTGTATTTTGTGTATCTCGGTATGGATGTTGGCAGATATGTTGCTTAAATTTGTAGACGTGGCGCCGTAGTTGGGACTGTGTTCTGCCGAGCCGTTTGCTTGAGAAGGGGTGAAAGGCAAACTGAATTGGATGACTTTCGTCAATGAAAAATGAGCAATAGAATTCTACGGGATAAGGAGCGTTACTTTACAAGTCCTGTTGAATAGTTGGTAGGGAGAAGGAAATAACAATAAGGGTAATAATAGTAGTAAAACGGTGTTGTGTCGCCACTGACACCTTCGCCCCACGACCGCAAGAATAATTCCAAAGACGAGCCAGATAGGGACTTGTATGCTTGAAATCACATTTGCTTATGTAGTTTTGAAGACAAAAGGAAGGAACGCTACTAACTTACACGTGAGCCAAACAGCAGAAGGAAAAACGTCAAATGTAACGGAGGATAAGCCACCGTGTACTCAAGAGCCAATCGCATATGTCCTTAAAAATAGCATCATGGGACCCCAAACATAAATCGAACACCCATTTACAGTGAAGGGCACTGGCCAGTCAGAATAACGATATGTAGCGTTTAAACAAAGGTTATGAAACAAACGACAATAAGAAGTGCAGACCCAAACATTAAAAACTAGTATAATAATTGTGCGACAACTAAATATTCCTTTAACCTAACCAAGTAGGAAAGTGCTGTGAAAAAACCAGTGGAATGTGTTCTTGCAAGTGGAGCTACTGAAGAGGACACTGAGATAAGCATCCATTAAAAATGACGTGCGGTACCAATCGGGCTAACACAGTGGAGCGTTCAAACAACAGTCAAGAAGTAGAAAATAGGAAGAATAAAGAATGGCTATTAAGCTCGTTCACAAAAATGAATGTCTAATAGCTGTTCTGCTATCACCTCTCTCTTACAAAATTGCATTACCTGGAGTGTACGTAGCTCTTCCGACGCGGATCCACCTGCAGCGGCTGCACAAATCTTCTTGTTCGCTTTGGCCTGTACCGGGCTCCATTTCCCATGCATTCCATGGGACGAACGTCACCATCTGCAGAGGTACTAGGCTTGCCGTTGTCCAGCAATTCATTGATGTCAAATCCGTTGGGTTTCGGAACGACTGCACCATGTATGTACCGTGACCTCAACTGATTGACGTGGCGTATCCATACCTGTGTGCCAACTTAACCATCATATATCACCTTGCTTCGGCGTCGCACGACTTGCCCTAGTATCCAAGCGATCCGCCATCCTTGGTTAACAGCCGCAAACACAAAAGTGCCCACTATGAAAATCATTTTCCGTGCCCCATACCGCCTGTTGTATTGGCGCTCCATCACTGAACTTCTTAGTTGTAAAGGCGGGCGCTTGGGAGTCAGCAAATCTAGTTTGGTTCTCAGTCTTCGACCCATAAGGACTTCAGATGGTGATTTCCCATCTGGTGAATTAGGATTCGCAGTAACTCGGTAGTTCAACAGGAACGGTCTCAATCTTTCGTTCAGCGATCCCTCTTATTTTGACTTCCACAATGCTCGTTTCAGAGTAGCCACAAATCTTTCCGCTTATCCATTTGATGATACGGGGCAGTTCTCACATGCTCGATCCTATTCTGTGCGCAAAAGTCAGCAAATTGGCAGGACCTAAACTGTGACCCGTTGTCCGACACGATTGTTACTGGTAGTTCGTGCTGACTGAAAATATGTCTCATCGCAAAGATTGTGCTGTTTGCCCATGTGTTTTCCATGGCGATTACCTATGGCCACTTAATGTAGGCGTCAACAATAACGAGGAAAAGCACTCCTTCGACTGGTCCTGCGAAAAACATGTGTATCCGCGACCAGAGGGATTCTGGGTTTGGCCAAGATTGTATTGTCGCACGTATCGGTAACTTGGAGGCACTTAAGCATCTAGAGCACGATTGGCCAATGCCTTCAGTTTGGCTACCCAGCATGCGCCAGAAAACGTAGTTTCACGCAAGCGCCTTCATATGAGCGATTCCTGGATGGCTCTAGTGCAGTTGCCGTAACACGCGTGACCTGAATATTTCTGGAATGACAATGCACTTGGCAAAATACAGGCAGGAATCGACTTCAGACAAAGTGTTGCGTCGTGTGAAAAACTGTGTCAGTGCTTCTTTCAGACACTTCTTTGGCCAGCCCCGTCCTGTGTAGGTTAATACCTCTTGCAGCAGTGCATCCTGTTCAGTGGCTTGCATAACCAGCGCGCCATTGACCGGTAAATAACTCACGGCGTCAAGTACCATGTAGCTGACATCCGTTTCGGCTACGATGGAGGCAATGACTACGTCTTCCGACTCTCGCTTACCGGTATCGATTAATCTCGATAGGGCGTCCGCTTGCCCTATAGAATCAGTAGACAAGTACCGCATGCTGAAATCATATCCCAAGAGTAGAGTTGCCCATTGCCGAAATCGACTGGCCGAATAAGCCGGAATGCCCTTTTGGATCCAAAGATTATCAGAAGCCGTTTGTGATCAGTCACCAATGCGAACCGTCGATCAGATACCATCTTATGGAACATCTGCACGGCAAAGATGATAGCCAACGCTTCTTTCTCATTCTGACTATAATTCTTCTCAGATGCCGTCAGTGCTCGTGCAACGTAATCTGTAGCCTTTTCGGACCCATCTGATGAACTATATAAAATGACAGCACCAATTCCATAGCTTGAAGCATCCGTGGCCACGAGAATTTCTAGCTTCGGATTATAATCCGTAAGCAATAGGTCCGATTTCAGCAGAGATTTCAGTTGCTCAAACGAGTGTTGACACTGTGCAGACCATTTTCATTCGACGTCTTTCATCAGCAGGTGGTTTAGAGGATGACGCAAGCGATGCATGCATGGTAGAAATTCCCTATTGGGACTCGCCATCCCAAGGAATGACCGTAATTTTTTGACATCCGATGGCGCCGGCAACCCGTCTATCATCTCGATATTTTCGGGATCGGGTCGTCGGCCGTTCTCGTTAATCACGAAACCAAGGAATTTAATTCACTTCAGAAAAAATTTTCACTTGTCCGCTCGTAATCGGAAACCATACACTTTGATTCTCTGCAGCACGTCATTCAATCGTTGAAATAATTCATCTTGCATCGAGCCAATTATGATGATATCATCCAGGTAGGCTGCCGCTCCAGTTACACCCGTCAGAATGGCATCCATGATTTTTTGTAAGATTGCCGGTGGCGTTTTGACTCCAAATGGCAAACGGTTGTACCGGTAGAGACCGCGATGCGTGTTGATTATTAGGAGCTTTCGGCATTTGCGTACACTTTCTTACTGCAAATAGGCGTCTGCAAGATCAAGGTTAGCGACATACTTGCCTCCGTTCAGATTTGCAAACACGTTCTCAAGGAGTGGAAGCGGATACTGATGGGGTTCTAGTGTAGCATTTAGGCCAGTTGAAAAATCTGCACAGCAACGAATAGAACCGTTCGGTTTTCTGATCACAACAATAGGCGCAGCCCACGGTGAAAAATTGACTCTCTCGATCACTCCGGCCTGCTGCAATCGATCAAGTTCCTGTTCAGCATGTGCTTGGGAAGCATAAGGGACAGGACGCTTAGGTCGAAACACTGGTATGGCATCCGGAAGCAGAGTAAGTTTTACCTGCATTTTCTTACAGTGCCCAAGTTCCTAATGGAAGACACGCATGTTCCGTTTGAAGATTTTCAGAGATGCTTTGACCCGGAGGAGTCTCCGAGTCATCGAACTTTTCAAACTGGTGTGAGAGAAACAATCTACGATTAGTATGGCACACTGATCACTAATCTTTAGTGACGGTTGGAACGATGGGCTGAACAATTGGGCTTACAGTTTTGCTGGCCACTAGTGTCGTATCCTGCCTCTTGAGCACGCACTGTTGCTAAGTTGTCTGTCCGAACAGATCCTACCTGTCCCAAGGAAATGCGGCAGGAAAAACGCCTACCGAAATATCATAAAGCACTTAAACCTGATAATTTACCTCCGGTGTGCTTTAACGATGGTGGCCATTCGTTGGTGCGAGAACACCGCATGTTCCCAGAAGTATTGTCATGCGAGCTGCCATAGTCTTGGGGTGAGTCGACAGTCGTCCACATTTCTGAAAAGAGCCTGCGCACCATGTGCTCTAAAGCCAGAAGTATAAGTTTGACTCCCGCAGTATGCAAGCTTCTGGTGTCCATCATACTTCGCTGGCTATCACCAAAACGCGAATTGATACAGCGTGAAGAATCGGCTGTGTCCCGCCGTGAAGGCTGCTACATTGATCACACTGCGCAAACTCCTCGGAGCTCCGGCACGTCAAACAAACAATTATCGCGTTTCTTGTTACATGTGCTGCGTTCTATCCCGTTGACAAAACTGCATTGTGGCTCTGTCTGTTGAGTGAAGGGGTCCCCAGGAAGTTGGTTTCCGTCATGCTTACTATGTACCGTCTGACCTCGGGTAGAGTTCCGCTTCGTAGCATCATTTCATCCTAATTTTTGTCAATAGTGGGTATCGACAAAATGCCCTCATTCTCCAATTCTTTTTGATTTTGCTATTGAGATAGTCGTAAAAGTTGCTCTTGTAAACTAGTTAAACGATGGCGTAGAGCCCCTCCCATGTAACCGAGTGGTTGACCTGGATTACGCTGGTGATATCGGCTTGATGACTGACGGCCCCCATGCCATCCAAATTGCGCTTGGCCGGTTGGCGCTTGAAGAATCGGAGTATGGCATGCGTTGTTCATCATCCAAGTGCAATGCACGTTTTAAGAAATGGAAGATGACTACACCTTACCTGCGTTTGATGGCGAGACCCTAGAATTTGTGGAGAGTTTTGCCTACCTAGGAAGTTGCATCACTGCTGGTGAACCTGTGGTAGATGATATTACGATGCGCGTCACAAGAGATGGTCACGCCTCCTCCATACGGAGGCACTTGTGACGCCGTCGTGACATCAGTCTCTCCATGAAAGTGCGGGTAGATTATGCGACGGTTCGTGCTGTATTGCTGCACGGTTGCGAGAAGTGGTTAGTTCGAATCGTTGACCCGCGCCGCCTGACTGTCTTCGAGCACCGCTGCTTTCGGTCCATTACTTGTATGTGGTGGATACGTTGCACAAGCAATGTAGAAGATAGCCGGTGTGTTTTGGGGGGAGACATCCACTATCTCGAGGAGATGATCTCGCCGCGTCAATTTTCGTGGCTTAGACATGAAATCCATATGCCCGCTCAGCGCTTATTACTTCGCGCACTGTTCGCGCGAGACACAATATCTGTACCACAAGTCGTTATATATATATACATAAATTATATATATATATATATATTCTTGCTTTGGAGTCATAAACACCACCTCGTAAGGGATGGATGGTGAGTTCAGTGTTCCGCTACATCAGTACTTTTTCTTAAGCTACTGCACCAATGCGCTTTCTAAACTCCTATTAACAGAAATCATGTTCCTCCAAAGATATCTCAAGCTCGTCCTTAACACCAGTGAATTGCATCCAAACGGGCGCAAATGAACCTATGCACATATGTGCTGTTTGTTGACTGGCGCATCTCAGATGTATACCAGGGAATACACAGAATGGGCGATGGTGGATTGCTTTCTGAATGGTCAGTCAATTAAACATTAATATTTAGGAGCGTTCGCGCCCTTGGGATGCAAGTTGACGGCGTTATGAACAATCTTGAGAGGCCTATGAAGGGCGAATCTTCAAGCGCTACGGATCGAATTGACTGAGAAAGTCGATAGTTCAACACACACACACACACACACACACACACACACACACACACAATTACACACAGCTGAACTGCGCAATAAGGTGACAACTTGACGTGACACCATGAATTTCGTGTGTCGTTCGATCCGTGGATATGCTTCGGCTGCAATTATTTTGTGCGTGAGCATTTGAGTAAAATTACTCACCAAATATAAAGTTTCCGCTAACATGACGCTAATCTTACCGACCTAAGTTAGGCCAGCGGCTCATGCATCCCTCCTACCACAAGAATTCCATGGAGACCATAAGTTAAGCACAGTTGGTCCAGGAAATTAGTGCTGTCTGTTGTTTCTGACTGCTGCAAGTTGATTGCTACTGAGCTCCTTATGCCACACAACCGGCTTATTGTACGGAACCTCGCCAAACATCATTTCGGGTTAAGCTCTAGTATCAGTGTAGATATTTACTGAATAAGGCGGCATATACGCACTGAACTGCGACCCACAAAGTCTACATTCGACCGACCTCGTGCAACCCTCCGGGGCACCATGCAGTTCAACCCCTTAAGCCGGACTTGACCTCATCTGTCCCTGTGGAACTAGAAGCGAACAAAATCCTTCTAGTGGGTGCCTTCGAACTGAGTTCTCCAGTCAGGTTACGCCTTATGACTGTACGAATTTCTTTAATACTTTGCTTAAAATATGCTGTCTTCATTCTCTTCCTCTTCCATCTTCAACTAGACAGCCATGCTTACGTAGTCGGACTCGTGGGTCTTTCAAGAACAATATTCACATTGGCAATGTCACAATCTAACGGTATGGCCGATTGTCTTATCTTTGTTCCAGTGTGCATTCTGTTAGTGATTGTTCTTGTACCTGTTAAGGAAATGTCTCCGTTTGAACTGGTATCGGTCACTCACGAGCTTCACTGGGTAATTCATTCTCAAATACCGCTCTGACATCTTACCGGGCTAAAAGCTGGTTCTGCGAAGTGAATCGGAGGCATTATTAGTGTAGGAAACTATCGAAACAATAGCGCGAAAGCTAAATTTGTACGGTAGTTAAAATGGCACTCCTGGTTGTATTTCAGAGTCGCACTGATGTGCTGTTTCAGAAGAGGGGCAAGAAGATGGAGGAGATGGTTAACTGTAACGTTCTTTCTATTTTTAGGAATACTTATTCGTCCTCCTCTATATTGGCTAAGTGTTGCTTGAGGCAAGTTCCTGATTCGCCGTTTTTGGAGCTCTTCCTGGTTTGTATGTTACATTGTAGAATCGTGCTACTTAGTCGTGTTAAAGTACCACTAAATGAGCTGCTGACGATCGATACTCTACGCGGTGGCAATAGGGATTAGCCTCTACAACAAGGTTCCAATCGAAAGCACGAAACCAGTAGCTCTGTTTCATGCGCGAACGATTTCATGGAGTTACGGATTCTAAAAGATGAAAAGCTGCACGTAGATGAGCTAATGCTGATTTATCTGACAATGGTAAAACAAATCAGCTCAGCTAGTGAATATAACATAGGCACTCAAGTTGACGCCCATAATGCCGTGAATCGCACATTTGCGTTTGTGTTCTCTAGAACTGACAAAGAAACACCTGTCCTTGAGGCCACTTATTTAACTCTTCAAATGTGGCTATTGAGGTAGAAAGCTTGAGATTGGTGATGATACAAATACGCACGTAAAACGGGTGGATGAAACAGCCACCAGTTAAAATGGACACCAATTCGATATGAATAGGATATTCAGACAAAGTCGTTTAAGCAGTATTCAACGTCGTACTTTCATTTAGCTTTATGTGTTATTAACATATTATTCGCAACCTTCGTCATACCTCATACGGCATATTATTCGCCATTCTATGATTGCTTGGGTGCGTTTTTAACTTATCATGAGCTAGAAGATGCAAAAGATCTGTCTTATTTGGAATACCCAATCGGGGTTCTCACCCATTCACTCGGTCCATTTGAAAGGAGAGGAAACTGAGCGGTGCAATCGGTAATAAAATGGCCGGTTGGTCTTCTTACAAGCCCATCTAATTGAACTTTTAACCAAAGAATTTGGAGTACAGTTCCGCTCAATCACTGGGTTACTAGCACTCTTCACTTAGCTACATGTTGCCTAAGCCATTTTAGCTACATGCCAAACAAGAACTGGTGCGGTGGAAAAACAACAAAACATCCCACCGGAATAGGCACCTGCACAAAAAATAAGAAGACGGGCGATGGAAGATGGCACCATTTCGTGTTATCTGATCACTTGCAAACTAACAACACAGATAGGTCGCGTTAAGTAAGGAAACGATCGTTTTGAGTTGGTCATAAAATGCACACCAACACGAAACAATAGCCGGTAACGCTGGGGCAAAGGTCAGGAATCCCAAGGAATATTAAGGGCTACTGCATTTGCTTTTGCACACAGAGGGTGGGACGGTAACGATTAAGGAGCACAGCTTCGGCAAACTTCACCACCCTGGCGTTTTCCTTTCGGTAGAGTTGGTAAGATTTGGCCTCGGGTCAACTTGATAACCTGTACTGATTAGATGACTAGCGATGAACGATGCCGGCAGCTCGCCTGCTGCTCCTTGTCCGGTTACTTGTTGTGCCATCGGCCCAGCAATTCGCTTCGGAATATGCTCTCCGATCCGCTTACTCAGACAGCGATCTGTCCTGCCAATGTAACCGCTTCCGCAGATACAATCGAATTGGTAAATGCAATGTTCTGATGGAGACCAGTTGAGTAGGTTTGATTGGGGCATCGACAGCTTTCTGGTTGTCCAGATAGGACAGAGTTTGGCAACGTTGGATGTACGGCGATTAGGTGGGTTCACCCGTCGTTCAATTTGCGCTGTCACCACATTACCTTTGAAGGGTAACTGTAAATAGACGGGCATTTTGGGCGCAGTAAGTACCCTTGGTTAGTTTTCCTTCGGGTGACTGGGATCTGATGAGTGCCTCCGGATATCCATTGACCCGTAATGTCTGTGTGATGAACGAACAACGTCTTGACAAGGCAATGTTTGTATTGGACCGGCGCAAAGCTCATGAAGTTCTCATATGGGCCTGCCCATGTAGTTTTCCTGTAAACAAAGCATTTTATTGAGCCATAGTCTCATCTTGTCAACAATACATAAAGAAAAGCAAGGTAATTGTTAGCTTCTAGCTCACAGGTGAAACGGGCGTTCGGATGTGCATTGTTGAAGGCAATGAGAAGAGACCGAATAGTCTATACAATTAGGGCAATCATCAAGGTGTCCTCCATGTATCACCCGTAGAGGCACATCTGATTTACGTAGGATTCACACATCGATACGGCCATTGCCATACATATATATCAGGCAGTACGCGGCCAAGTAAACTTTCCATAGTCACACCATCTACCTGTTGATAAACTTGTCCATTAAATAAGAAGTGCACATTTTCTGCACATAATAGCAGTATATCACTGAGACGTTCCACTGGAATTCGCAAGGCTACCATTTTTGCTCGTGATGAACTCGCAAAAGTAAGCCACTGCTGACCGACGAATTTGGCATGGCTGACCTACTTTGCCCTCATTCTGTACAGAATCGACACATTTCCAAAGTAACCAAAAATCCTCACTTGAGACGGTAGGTGAACAGCTGTTCTCAATGATGCAACTTCATAACATTAGAATCAAATATAGGGGCGAAAAAGGTCAGATTGAGGCGGTTAGTTCACACATCTCGGTGTGTCTGAGAAGATAAAGCAATCTATGCCTTAGTGCGTAAATTGCGTGTTGCGGAGTTTAACCTGAGCGTCTTTCGTTTTCATTGACTAGGATAGCTAAATAGCTTAGACCAGCCTCCTCTTGGACCTAAAGCATTGTTGAAATAGTGTAAAATAAATAACTTCGGCTACCACAAGTGTAAAATTTCGGCAACTTCTCGGTCGGTGCAGGAGAACACTGTTCACGACTTGAAAAGTGCATCTTAGTTCCACCTGATGCCTAGTGTCCATAACATGGACTAAAATGAAGCTGCTAATCTCTTCAGTGCCACTTTGACGCTACCAATCTAGTCAGTGTTCATTCCAAAGCGCTAGTCGTTGCATGCTACACACACATATTCGAGTTCGTGTTTTGAGAAATTTCGGATTCACGGTTCAATACCAATAAATTTGATCCCGTCTAGGCAGATAATTTACTTGTCAAACTTAGACTCTACAGCTGATGGCACCGTGACGTGTCTTACTCATCACTGCTCATGATAAACTTCACCGACTGGGAGACGGCTAGTTTCCTACTTGTTAAATAATGAAAGCAATACTGTAGTGGCAAATCACATGTTAGCTCCACCTGCTCTTAATCATAGAGGCATGTTTCAGATGCACGATTATCTCTTGATAACTTACACACAGAGACAGATCACACTGTAATCTCTCCTCTTAATTTCATGTTAGGGATAATCGCACGTCCTGATTGTTCCACGCCGAGTTAAATGAGCATCTGTCTACGGCCCGGCGAACTTCAACTACCTGAGAAAAATCGTGCACTTGGATGTCTAAAATGGTCTTCACTTTGGAGAGGTTTTATTCCTTCACTGAGAAAGTTGTACACGCGAAACCGTCTGGTGAGCCAACAGTCAAACCTCAAGGACCACAGAGACGACGATACATCAACATGTCCATCAGGCTCTGTATGTGTCCGGCTGCAGAGCTGCCAGTGCTAAAATGGTGTCAGCGTAGGCAACATTGCAAACTCACAAGCCTGAGTAACCATTCTAGCAAAGCCAGCTACATATGTGAAGAGCAGACTGCCTTAAGCTGTGCAAATTGAGATTAGCACTCAACAAGCTGAGACAGATTCACTGGTACTTCTATGGAACCACTGCTGAAATGCAACGGTCAGTACCTTACATGCTATGCGCTGGATGAGTAGCGTCTACACACCTAAATGCAGTTTACCGGTAATGCAGCAAGTTAACTGGAAAGCTACGCTGAGCGAATAAGGTTTGTGCGTTTAGCGAGCGTCAACACGTTCATGAGTTTCCAAGGTGGCGGACACGGAAGGCCTAAGACTTTGTGACGATGAATCATTTAATGCACAGTTTGCTTGTGTGTAAACCCAAATCAAAGTGTGGCCAATATCAGTGAGTACCACTGCCTGTGCGCACATTGATTACACAAATGTGGCAAACGGATATACAACCACACCACAGTGTGACGAAATGTTAAGAAGTGCAGAAGTTAGTCCGTTATGGTTAAACTTCCTCATACTGAGATAAAACAACGCACAAAGTATTGGTATATTGTACTTGCCGGGACATTAAAATTTCGATATCCTCGACATTTCATCACACTGGCGTTCGTTATAGCAACATTGCATTTAATAGGATCCATGTCAGAAACCCATCTTCAATCCAGCGCTTACCACGTGAGTAATACGAATCTTGTTCCATGCAACCAACGTTGTTGCACAGTCCGACTGACTTCGGTTATTGAGCGTAAAACAATGTTGTGGTACATCATGATAATTCATCGCAAAATGCTCCCACATGTCGTTCAGCTCTCCTTCGCAAAATTACCACACGCGGGTTACTAGTCGCATGCACGTATGGCGAATGATGGATGACTGAATTAGTGGAATATACGCAAAGGTCTATCCTTCACACAATAGAAAGCTACAAATCGTATAATCAAATTTTCATTTCATGATGGAAGAACTATGATCAGGGCTAAAGCAAGCAAATAGGAGAAAACGCCATTTTACACTATTCGTCGTGTGCAGCAAGTCCGCACACATCCGGTGTGTAAGCATTTAATACCGAATTGAACCGGCCATGTAAAGCTTCGGTTCTCTTCATGATATTTATTCATGGTCATAGACACTGTGCTCCGAATTACCGTCAATGTCGCCTGTACTGCAGTTCTTGTCCTGAAACGAATATCCTACAACGAACAAATAACCAAACATTGAACCCTTTTAAATCAGCACCACGTGCCGGTCGCTTCTACAGCGTACACTATTAATTCATGTGGCAATCCACCGCTTATCAGTCATGTGACATTTGACCTGAGCTGTCGGTCTGGGGACAACTTGTTCACTATTCATTTAAGCTCACCGGAATTCGTGTGTTTCGCGTGCTGGTGAACGGTCAATAGAGACCTGCCGATAAGACCAAACATGCACAGCTCAAGTTGGCCTTCTTCTGCCTCCAAACGCGACATGAACAATAGGCAACATGGGAATTCGCTGCGATTCTAATACATTGGTCATCGGGAGACAACAAAAATTTGATGGCCGACGCAGCAATCGCAAACTATTTTCACTGATAATTCACGTATCCAGAATGGGATGATGTGGGTCGCCTGTACAGATTGCGAACTGCGTTAGTTAATTAACGTCCAGTAACCTGAGCAGGAGATAATGAAAGTCAGATATACAAACACATCATTAGGAAAACTCATAGGCCTGATGGAGGAAAATCTGAATGATACACAAACTATAAGAATTAGATTAATTTTCTGCTTTCTGCGTGATTATTACTCATTACTGGTTGAAAGCAGCAAGTAGAGTTCGCTCAGTGTAGCTGCATCTAATGTCACTTAGGGACAAAGACCCGTTATGTTGCGTTGCGCTCAATATCTTTTGCGTCGACAAAGTGTTTGTCCAGGAACTTCTTAAATTCCGACACCGACATTGTCTCAACTACGCGCTGCGGCAGGTCGTTCCATACATTCACCACTCTGCATTCGAAACAGAGTTGTTGAACGACCCGCTTCAAATCCGGTACGATAAGCTTGTACCGGTGTCATCGTGTGTTGCTTGGTGTGCGTAGATGAAGCAGCGGTCTCAAATATGGGGTAAGCTCCCAGATGTAATATCCGGTGCGTCATGATGAGGTCAACCCGCATTCCACGATAAGCTAGGGTGTACAGCTCTAGTTTCTTACACCGGTCTTCGTACGGCACACCTCGTAAGTTGGGAAGTAGCTTGGTGGCTAAATGCTGTACCTGTTCAATTTTTTCTACCTTACCCCGGGTCATAGGACAATTCACGGGTGTGCCATACTCTAGCATTGGTCGTATTATTGAGAAGAAAATGCGAGTGGCAATCTCTTCGGACCAAGTGCTGAAGCTGCGCTTGAGCGCTCAAAGCATTCGAAGGCTGTTTTGGTAAAGCCTCTTCGTATTGTCCATGGACTTTAGGTCGTAGCGTGAGAGTACACCGTGGTCGTGTACGAAAGGCTCGGGATGCAACGGTTGACCAGCCACTGTGTAGGTTCGACTGTGCTCAAACTTACCCAGCCTGATTAGTTGCGAATTGACCAGGTTGCTCGAAATGTTGACCTCTGAAGACCACGTGGAGAGGCGGTCGACATCCTGCTGAAAATTCATAACCATTGGGTGTGCGGATTACTCTCCACATCTTCAAGTCATCTGCGAACAACGCACAGGTTGATTGGAGTAGCTGAGGTACATCGTTTACATGGATGAGAAAGAAAACCGGCACCTGTACAGTGCCTTGGCGCACGCCACTGCTAGAAGGACAAGAGTGAATAAAAGCATAGCTAGATTAAGTCGGTGTAGTTTAACTGTGGCGAAGATCTACGCAATATCAACCTCGGAATGCAGCCACATACCTACATATATTCACAATATAGCTGCATGGTTACCTGTAAACTTGTAACGAATTTGTATATTTACCGATCATTCGTGTAGTTTTCCATGATCATGCCCATGCAGACGTATCTAAATTGTCGAGAAGATACTATTTATTTACTTATTAATGATGAAGTGTGTATAACGCCCAGGCGTGTGGATTAAACTGCACTATATTTGCGTAATCCAATTAATGATGCAAACCAGTAGACAGGAGTATCGACTGATAATAATACTGGGCTCAAAAACACATTTATATGGTACTACCGTCGTCTAAGACGCATTCGAAACTAGTTCTCGCCATTTGCGTGCGCGTCGTTCGGTAATCGACACAATAATCAGCACGTTACCATTCAGTACAGAATATAACTAGACGGATAAGCATCAGGCAAGTGCAGCACTAGTCTCACATGCAAAACAGAACAGCCGGCCTCGATATTTAAACGCGCCATTTTTCACGCGAACTACGACTAGAAATGTTGCGGGCCCGTCAAAAATCCCCGCAAAAAACGCGCCAGTAACTCCGGCATAGTGGCTGTGGGAAACGGAGTCCAATTTCTCCCCACAACGCAGCAGTGTTCAGCCACTCCGAGGAGCGTCCCAACTTCGAACCTTTTGACAATGCTCATTTGCAATCTACCACCTCTGCGTGGGGACTGTTTTTCCTAACTTAATAACCCATAGCACTGACTGCGATCGCCCTTTGTTGGTCGTAAAAGAGCCTACAGAGGACCACTTGTCTTCTCTTTCTCTTCGCCTCAGTTGGGAGTCGGTCGGTCGCGTGATTGCGTGCGAGTCGTTAACTGGCCAGCCCTCGCGTCTAGGTCATTAGCGCGCGTCTATCATACCCCCTCTCGTGTGCGTCCGTTTTCGAGGCCTCAGCGTCTATACGAACAAGTGCGGCTAAGATAGTTCCCACGCTAGTTCAATTTTCCGTCTCACCGGCTAAGCCAGCGTCATCAGGACAGCGCAGTTCCGTTAGAGTGGTCAGCGTAACAAGCCATTATCGTAGGCGTGCCAGTGACCCTCTTATCAGGCAATTACGCAATTATCTCAAGAGGCGGCGCTCCCTCAATTATAACAGCGGCGACGACTAAGGCAATCTACGCAATCTATAACAAGAAACAAGCAGCAACTTCAAACACACCGCAGTAATGCGTTACTTCACTGTGCTGTTCATAGTGTGGAGACTTAAAGGTGTGCTCATTCGTACCGGTTTTGATTTGGCCCGACCGACAACCGCTATCTACAAGAACTCGGCGCTTCGCGTAGCCGTGCTACGTCTGTAACGCATCGGAGTGCCCCTATAGCAACTCAATAGATTGGGTGTCATCGAGCGTAGCCTAGATTGTCATTGCCGTTTCCTCTTCTCTTCACCTTCCAATTTCGTCTTCGATATCATAGAGCAGCTACCTCTCATGGGTATTTGTACGCCATCCAAGCAGTCACCTCTCGCTCTGCCCCGCATCAGCGGTTGTGACAGTGCCGTCCAGCTCGCTACGAGATGTAAAGCAAACACACCTTCCAGCCAGCTACGACTCTTACTGGGTGGTTGTCCATCCGCTTACGAAGTATCTCCTTTGCTTTTCAGCCGCTACTGTCTCTTACAGCCCACGTACGCCTCGGACACAGAAATCCTCGAAACCTTCGACCGGAGGCATCTTACAACTTCAACCACACAAAAGCAAACATCACATATACAACCGCTGCATGGCAAGCGATTTCGAGCGGTTTGGTTTTATAAATATATGCCTACATAACCTATGAGTATCAAGTTGCTATTGTGAACAAATCCAGTCCTCGGATATGCGGCGCATTAGCTGACTCATTATGGCACAGTCCATTTGAACCCATCAAGAGCGATACGTTAAACTAGGAGAAAATGGGGGGATATAATTGTGCCTAATGAAATTAGGAGCTGAAATCATACGTCACACATAATCCATCCACCCACATTCGGCATTTGCACGAGTTTTTCACGCTTGGACGAGTGTCCAACCTGGAAATGAACATTTGTGAGCGAGTAACCACCGGAACGGGGTTAAAATCCTTGGTCGCCTCACAATAAAGGCAACCGCGATTGTCGCCCGCATACCGCAACTAT